>KZ825844.1:0-10425 GCA_003184645.1 Aspergillus ellipticus CBS 707.79 | reverse complement strand
CCCCCCCCCCCAAAAAAACGACTGTACTTACGGAGTAAAGTGGGCTAGCTTATGGGTCGGAAAAAAAAAACAAAGAAGGGTCGGGTTGATATTTTGGAGCAGTTTGGAGCATTTCTGGAAGCTTTTGTTTTTTGTCTTGTCTTGTCTTTGCCAAAAAGGAAATATCTTTCGGCCGTCGTCGCCGATAACCGAAGGGGGGGGCTACTAACTGCGTAACGGAGTACAGTGCCACTCATCCACTGAACCGGCGACCGATGACCGGCCGACTGGCCGACCGACCGACCACCACCACCTTTGCCACGTGGTTGAGTTTTTTTTTTTTTTTTCCCTTTGTTTTGGTTCCCTTTCGGAGGGAAGAGCGAAAGAAATGTCGTCATTATGGGTGGATGGATGGATCGATGAATGGATGGATACGATAGGGTCGACACGACCCAATGGAAAAATTTTCCTTTGGATGGGGATGCAGGATTGATGGCTTCGTCAATCGCTTCGTTGGCGCGGGATCTGTATTATTACACACTACACTACACGGTAGGTAGTGGTGATGGTGGTGGACGGAGAAGGTCGGGGTGAGTTGGAGTCGATAGATAAGTACTACTCCGTACAGAGTCGGTAGGCACAGTAGATACTAGATAGATAGCCTTCCAGTGTTACTGCTAGGGACTTAGTCCTACCGACCGACCGACCGACCTATCTGTCACCTCAACTCAAAAGTATTAATTAATCTACTCTATGTAACCTAACCTAACCCAACCTAACCCATCCTGTCCACGGCGTAGGCAAGTAAGGTAGTATCACTATTTGGATTGCGGTTAGTTCGATTCCCTTAGCACTTAGCATCGTCCAAGTCTAGGTCTAAGCCTAAATACTCCATGGGAAGTTAGCACCACCACCAACCACTACCAGTGGTGTAGCTAGTACTAGCTAGTAGTTCATAATAAAACTCCGTACTTAGATACTAGATACTAGCACTACAAACAGAGTAGACTAGATATTATACCTAGATGGTCAACACCCAGAACTCTACCCTAGTACATACTACTATGTAGTACGGAGTACAGTAGTACTCACGTAAAAAAGGTAAAAAGGGCGGCCTATTCCGCCCCGGTCCTGGAGATTGGGATGATCGGACCGAATAGAGTTTCTGGGATATTGCACCCCGTGTGTCTTAGTTCGTGAGTCTATTCTGGACTCTTCCTCAGTCCTCAGTCCTCACAACCCAACACATGTCTCTAGTCTCTACCAGTAAAACCGCCGTCAAGGTACGTAGTGCCTAGCAAGGTAAACAACCCCAGACAAACCAGAACTCAAATCATGATGTGGCGGCAGCAACCACACACGGGCAACGGCAGCCACCGACCGTCGTTTTTTACCCCTGAACCAAACCAAACCAACACTTCAAACCAAGCCCGCCCATGATCTATTGGGTGACCCGGACTTCGGTTCCTGCGTTTTCGGATGGATCACGGTCGACTTGCCTACTCTGTCTACTTTCGAGATCCTATCTACGGAGGTAGTACATAGCACCTATCTACAGATACCAATATGCAGATGAAGCGCCGATGCAGTGGTTGGTCACTTGAGTAAGTTACTCGGAAAACCCGGACTCTCGGTTATCGGATGAGAGGGAATGGGGGGAGGGGCGAAGGATGAAGGATGAAGGATTCAAGTGAACAATAGACTACTACTATTCCTACTGTGGTAATTAGTGCGATGACTGATGATGTGGTCATCAAGAGATAATAATAGATGATAGATGCCTAGATGGTTACAGGTGTGTTGGCTTATGGCTATGGCTATCGTTAGTGTTAGTCTGTACGGAGACCAGTCACAACAAAGACATGTTTCTAGAAGCCAGAAGGAAGGAAAGGAAGGGGCGCCTAGATCCTGCTGGATCGAATGCTAATCCGACCGACTACTGTAGCAGAAAGTGTAGCATGTAGATAGGGTTCATTCATGCTTACTGTCTAGCACTACTTTACTACCTACTAGTAACTAGTTAGTACTGTGTGTACTCCGTGGTAGGTAGGAACAAGTGGCAAGCACGTGTTTAGTTTCGCGAACTGGCGAATCAGAATATCCCTCTGTCAGTGTGTCAGTCAGTGTATCCGGTGTTTGTTTCGGGCTTTGGGGGCCGCGGATCGCCGAGTTTCATCCATCCATCCATCCATCCATCCATCATCCTTTTCCCAGAAGACTCCTATCCGAAGGACAACAAAAACAAGACAAGACAAAGCACCGATGACCGAACCAACCCGACAGTAATAATGAACCCAACCAAAAAAAAACCCATATTTTCGATCGACCAGATCTGCAACTCCCCAAACTCAAAGACCCATCCGTCAACAACGTGTTTCCTTTCCCAAGACAGTAAATCACTACTTACTCCGTCCTGTCGGGTTAGCACATAGTTCCTGCTAGTACTACGGGGCGGGAACAAACGCCGACGGCCAATTTTTCCGCCAACCGCCGAAACCCAAACAAACAGACCAGACTGCCGCGGCAGACCAGACCGGTTCAGACACATACACTAACTCATTCGGAGCCTAACTCTACGGAGTACTACCAGTACTATGCCTAGGAAGGGAAAGGAAAGGATAGGGAAGGGAAGGGAAGGGAGGGGACCACCGATCTTGCCGATCAATGGAACGATAGTCGAATGCCGCCAGAAGGCTTCGAAAACACACAACCCAACAAGAAATCATCATACGGTTGTGGGTTGGGGTTGATTTTTTGGTTGTCGAGAAAACTAGTGAGTGGTGTATCCACGGTTGTGTTAATGAGTTAATCTATCTGCTGGGGCTTTCGGGGGGGAGGGGGAAAAGGAATGGGGCGGCGGGCGTTGTTTCGAAAGTTTCCGAGGGTCGGGCGAAACGCTAGAAGGATTCTGGAAGGATTCTGGAAGACGCTAGAAGGGCGGTGTGCGCCCCACGGGCGCAGGAGCGGGTTTTGGTTTTGGGTTTTGGTTTGGTTGTTTTTTGTTGTTTTTGTTGGGTCAGACTGACTGATGACAACTCCAGACGGAGCTACCTACCTGTCTAGGGGGTGCAGCCGTTTGGATCCCCCGATCTCCATAGGTAAAGGGGTCCATGTACCTAGGTACCATAGATACCGTAGGTACCTAGGTACCGTACCGTACGTACTGCGTAGGGTAGGTAGGTAGGTAGAAACAAAACCATAGTTGGGGGGAGGATTACAACGGCGGAGTACTCCGTCCGTTTCTTCTGTTTCTGGCTGGAACCTGGGTACGGTAGGTTACGGCTCGCGTGGCGGACGACTTAGGAATGACGGATAAACCGAGCCTCGCGTAAGCCCCGGGTGAAAGATTGGGTGGTGGTGGCGGCGATGATGTAATGATGTGCCGGAGACAGGCCATACCTGTAGTATGTAAGGAGCTTTGGCTGTCAAAAAATGCGGTGGACTGGGGCAAAGTCCGATCCAGGGGGAAGAGGGATGATACATAACAGCTGCAGTCTTTCCACCACCTCAAGTCTCAACATTTCATCCAGCAAGCAGCCAAGAAATCAGCCGATATCGTGCTGGGCGCGCGCGGTTAGTCAGAGACGGGTTGCCATTAATAATGGTTGGAGAAACGCACGTGGAGGATCTTCCGGGAGGCGGCCTTCGAACCTTGAAGGTTGCACTGCGTACGGAGGGCGGCGGCGGTACGGTATGGGCTAGTCCCGTACGGCGGTAAGTTACTGACCAAGTGTCCTTCAAGCAAGAAAGGCAGGGTAAAAGCAGCCACGCCGCTTACCGGAAACCGAGAACAGGGCGAGAAAAGAGTCGCGCCCGCGGTTGTGGCTCGGAGTCGGAGTCGGGGCCGGCCGGAGTCGGGGCCGGAGCCGGCGGGGAGGAATGATGAGATACCAACATGGAGGATGCCCCTGCTTCCATCCTGATGGAAGTATACTGACGGCTCGTGATTTGATTCACGATGCAGTCCCATTCCTATCCCTATCCCTTCTCTGGGATCATGTCGGCCTGCAGAAGCAAGGGGCTGCCGGCCTGCATGATAACAACGTGGCATCCTATTTGATGCGGTCTTTGGCACCCGCTGATCCTTGCTGTCCACGCGAAACCCCCAAGACTTGGTCGTTCGGGGCCCCACCGGTCTGGGTTCAGGCCTTCAGGGGCCCATGGGGGTTGCGATGCTGCGATGCTGATTGGGGTGCTCGCCGGACGAGGCATCGCGACACAAGCCCTATCCAGTTCTCTCTATCTATCCTCAACAACTGCCCGATATGTGAAACCTGATCGACCCCGGAAGCACAGGGTTCTGGTTCGGATCATCGCTTCTGGTCGGTGGTCACGCCGCCTGGTGGATTGCTGCGTTGCTTGCTGACTGGCGCTGCCCGACAGGGATGCGGACGGTTGACTGCATCGTCGGTGCATGGGCCAGTCAATGATGGTCTTGGGAGAGAGAGAGAGAGAGAAGTACGAGGCTGGACTCTGGCCGGGTCGTCGCTTAGCGTGAGTGCCGCTCGCTGATGGGGGGGAGGGCCGATATCGAGCATCCTGGAGCATGTTTATTCAGCATGGCATTGGCATGGCAGCGCATCCCATCCCCTCCCAGACGAACACCTCCCGAGCTGCCTCCTATTCGACCACCCCTAACTAACCCCGCCGCGGCTTCAACTGGGGGCCATCACCACCACTACCTGACTAGATACCAGCACCACCAGCTCCAGGCAGCTCCAGGAGGAAGACCATTCATTTCATGCATTAGTGTGCCCAGCGACGAGGCGCAATTCGGGCTAGTCCCGCGGTCGACAGGCGATGGAGAGGAGCCAGGATCGCACCAGGATTCGGTGCAGAGCCACGGACGCTGCATCGCCATGGCTAGTGCACGATTTCTTGTACATAACGCCATAGCTTCGGGCTTTATGATGTGTCGTCCGTCGCGATTTTTAGCAAAGAGTCTTCAGGCAACCTAATCTCAACCGAGGGCCGCTTGAGGCTTCAGAGTTCAGAGTTCAGGCTGCGGATCAGTGGTGTTTGCGGCCCTTCATTGGCGACCGGCGCCTGCTGGCGTGGGCAGGGTTGCACAAGGCTAGGCCAGACGAGACGAGACGAGACGACTTCGGGCGACGGCGATGCGTCCCGAGCATTTGCTGCTTTGATCGCCAGTCATTCAGGCATTATTACGGAGCATTCCCGGGAGAGCTGTCTGCCGGGGTGGGCTGTCTGCAGAGTGCATCTATCTGTTGATGGAGGACTGACTCCCTCATACTCATAGCCACGCTGACGGATGCCACAACCGCAACTACTGACTATACCCCTACTGGCACCACATCCCCCAACCCTACCTACCTACACTATACCCATCCCTACACTGCACCACCCACTACATACGGAGTTCTTGGTCCCCCACCACCTCCCACTAACCCCAAGTAACCCTACCTATTATTCCTGCCAAACTAAACTAACGAACCCCCCTGCCAGCCAACTAGTAGTCCATCCATGTCGGTGTGGATAGCAGGTAGCAACAACTGAACCCCGCCACCATCTCCACCAATGACCTGACCAGCCCAGGTCAGCCCCGCCGCTGCTGTCTAATGTCTGATGGGCCGTTGCATGCAGTACTTACTACTTCAGTACATATGTTGGGGATCGGAATGTCGCCTATCGGCAGGGGGGAGTTGCGTGGTCTGTCTGAGTCTGACGGCTGTTACTAGTGATGAGCATGAGAGGATGAGTGAGGATCGACACGGTCGACAGGATAGGGCAGGATAAGTCAGGTCAGGTTAGGGCGTGAGATCTTCGTGCTTTTTACTCCTTGCTTGGTGTCTGGTGGATGCCTATCAGGTACCCTACCTACTTACCTACCACCTACCTATCTACCTACATACTCACATACTAACGTACAAAATATTTTAAACAGAGATAGTAGATATCCAATTCACAACCACAGCTCTACACACCCACACTACTAACATACATATATACAAACATACATAGCTAGCCACCCCGTAGCCAAACACCAAACACCAATCCCAAATCCCAACAACCAACCCACCCCCATAACATAACATAAGCTGACATCCCCATCGCAAACCCATCCATATCCCCAACTCCACCCCAGAGATGATGATCGCCTGCAGAATGCAGACAGACTGCAGACCCCAAACCGCACACTAAACTGCTTGCTAAGCTCGCCAGCCCGACCGACCGAAAGACCGACAGCGGGCACACAGACACTGACAGGGAGATCACCATCACACCGCGTGGGCCACATTCAGGACTAAACCCTCATACATACATCCAGCCATTCACCCATTCACCTATCAGTGAACCACACTACTCCGGAGCACTAACACAAACACTAACTACCTCTACCTAGCACTAACCGTCATCCTAGGCTATGCATAGTGTAGTAGGTAAGCGACACTACTTAGAGATGGGGCATGCCCATGCCCATGCTGTAAGCACGTAGGTGCATGGCCCAGCGGTCGTCCTCTTTCCGGATCGGCCCTAGCGGGGGGGGAAGGATTATGGTTAATTGGTTCGGGGGGGATGGGAACTGGGAAGGGGGGAGGACTAGAGCGGGACTTATGCATGTGGATTGCAGGAATCGGGCTGATGGACTAGCAAGGGCCAGGGGGGGGGGGGTATATGGGACTATTATACATGGGAATGTGTGCGCGGAGATGTGAGGGACAGGTTGGGACAGGGCAGGGGATAGACAGGCTAGGCTAGGCCAGGCCAGACCCACAAGGCTTTCACGCAAGGTGGACTTTCAGATTCGATGATGCCGACTCGCGCTCGCCTCGCCTCTCCGACCGAATTCAGCGTGCCTTGCGTGGGTGGGTGTGCGGCATGGCTGGCCGACACAGTACACAAGGAAAAAACGAGGATGACTCGCTTCATGCATGCAGATTGCAGACAATCCACCCGCCCACCCATCCTGCTCGGCTAAACGGTTCCTAACCCCCCCCTCCCCGCGGGCTGTGTTGGATTGCTCGCGCGCAATCTCACAGACTGCTCTCTGCCCCGTGCTGAGTGCAGCAGAAACAGACTCTCATCCGTCCCGCCACCAACGGCCCAGTGATCCTCCCGTGCCGGCCAGCTCGACCACCTCGTCGAAGCTGATTTCCACCCGGAACATCCGCCCATCCGCCGTGCCACTGCCCCCGCCTACCACACTGATCAAGCCCCAGCTGACGAGCTTCTCCCACGACTCGCGTGCCACATCCCGACCCCAGACCCGTCCCGGCGTCACTGCCGCTCCGGACACCGATGCAGACGTCTTGGCCGTCGTCAGCAGGCGCACGTACTCGGCGTACGCTGCTGGAAAGGACAACGCCAGCGGCGCCACGCTCTGCGGCTGCGCCGTCGCCTCCATCCCTGGGTCGTACAGCGCGGCCAGCCGCGTCGCCGCCAGGAGCAGCGACAGTGGCAACGACGAGGGGCTGGCGGAGGCGGTGCTGGCCGTGGAGAACGGAAGCGGCGCAGGATCCGGGCAGGACAGTGGCTGGCTGGTGAAGGTTGCAGCGGTGGGGACCTCCAGGGAGGGGGTGAAGGTGCTGTGGTGCAGGTCGCTCATCCCAATCAGCGCGCTGGTGAAGAACTCCTTGACGCTTTTGGTCTGGTAGTAAATCCGTCGGACGTGCCATGCGAACGCCTCGTCGATCCACAGGCCCTGATATCTGCGGTCAGCAACATGGTCTAGGTCTGTGTGGTGAGGGGGTCACGTCATCAGGAGCATTTACCTGCAGATAGGCCCTCCATCCTTCCAGGAGGCGGGGCCAGCTGTCGGACTGGAGGACTGCCCGCTCTTGGGCATCGACCTCTTCCAGCACTTCCGATATCTCCTCGTCCTCCACGTTCAGCCCGGCGAAGCAGATGTCCGAGAACGTCTCCAGGGAGCGGGGCAGCGGGACATAGACGTATCGGTGGCTGAACCGACTCTTGACCCGCTTCTCCAGCATCTCCGTCACGTCCACCTTGGTGGTGAGCCCGAGCACCGCGATGGGAGCCTTGCGCGCCTGCGCGATATCAAACAGGTTGTACAGGAGAGTCTGGCGGGGGTGAGTCACAAACAGGTCGAACTCGTCCAGGATGATGACAATGGATTTGGCCGCAGTCGCCGTTTCAGCGTCATTGGCCGGTCCGTAGAGGTCTTCCGGGTGCGACAGCATCGCCAGGAGCGTGGCCATGGTATCCGCATAGCTGCTCACCTTCCCCGCCTCATCTTCGGTGTTGGTCTCACGGCCAAGCTGACGCCACATCTCACGAAGCGCCAATCGGTCGTCCGTATGCAAGAACCCATTGAGACGGACAACGTGGAAGTCATTCTTGTGCGACTTGGCCAGCGACGCGACGATCGTCTCGACCATGGCGGTCTTCCCACACCCGCGCGACCCCAGCAGCAGCATCGAGTTTCCCTCCCCAACCGTGACGGTCTGCTCGATGAGGTGATTGACCTTGTGATACTCAGCCTCCAGCCCTTTCAAGGGCACCCGTCGTTTGCCGGTCAGTTTCTCCGTGACAATCCCCGTCAATATCCGCATCTCCTCCACCAAACCGTTCTGCGCGAGCGACTTGAACTGCTCCGCATAGTCCGGAAGCGATCCTCCCTGAACCGTAGACTCCTCAACCTCAACCTCAGCCCCAGCCTCACTCGGCCCAGTCGTAGCCAGATCCTGTTGTAGCTGCATCGACACGAGATCCTCCAGCCCATCCTGATAATCATCCGGAGCGGGTGTCGCATCCTGCTTCTTTGTATCCCCCCCGTCTTCAAACCGAACAGACGCCGCCTTCTTCGTCGACCGCGCCCTAGTCGGCCGTTTCTTCGGCTGTGGCGACAACTCCACCTCTTCCTCTTCATCCTCTTCATCCTCTACCCCCTCCTCCGTATCCGATACATAATTCGCTTTCCTCGCACTCCTCGTAGCAGACGCATTTCCATTCTGCGAGCCCGCTGCTCCCTTCCCAGTCGGCGTATCCACCACCTCGTCCCCAAACCGCACCGGTGCCTTGCGCTGTCGTCCACTCGACCGCACTCCCCTCGAGGGCGTCTCCACAGCATTCGTCTCAGTCTGGTTCACCGTCCCCTTCTCCGTCCCCGTCCCTTGTGAAGACCGCCGCCTCTTCGCCCTCCCCGTAGCCGGCGCTTCTGTCTCTGTCTCCGGGACCGCTGGCACCGCAGCGGCAGTCTGCTCCGCTAGCTGTGCCGACGGACTCGGCGATCCATGCTGGGTCTCATCGCGCATCGCCGTATCCCCGTCTTCGTCCACGGGCGCCGCCGCGTCCGACACCCGTCTCCTCTTGCTAGCACGCGGGTCTTTCATTGTATGTGTTTGTGTTTGGAGTATTATCTCGTATCGTATAATTATGCGTGTATGAGGGAGAAATGTATCGCGCGCGGGGGTATTATTGGATCTCAATGGCTCGCAGGTAGGTAGGTAGCGGGCGGAGGGATATGCGGAGAAAGGAAATATTTTCGAGTTGCGAGATGAGATATGGGGTTGTCGTCGCGATGGGGCGGGGGGGGAAGTATCGTAGACGGGTTATATTAGGAGGCTAGGAGTAATGGCATAGACGTCGGGACCATTGCTCTGGTGGGTCGTGAGAGGACGAAGGGGGGAGAGATGCTGGTTGTCTGTATGGAAGGAGGTCTGGCTGTTGTTGACGGACGGAGAGCGGCCTGGCTTGTGGTGCCTGAGGCAGCAGCGCGACGCGAGGTCAGGTGAGTATGCAGCTGCGTGCATTGCTGGAATGGAGACGGGGATGGTTCAGTAGTATCGATCGATCTAGCCAGCAGATCTCATGATGGTCGGACATCGGGATCAGGATTCTTGTTCACGATGCAAGTTCGACGGTCACGGTGGGGAGGGGTTCTCCGCGGCGAGGTACTACTAGCATCATCGTCCAGATCCGGCGATCCGTCGTTGTATATACAGCGAGCAGCATATCGTTACCATCTCCATCTACCCAATGCAAATCGGATAGACGCCTCCGCGATCAAAACACAAATAGAGCCAAGGCGAATCTGTCAACCAGGAACATCTCCGGAGCGAAACCCAGTCGCAGCGCCCCGGCACAGGCAAGCAGGTTTCCAGTTGCCGTCAACCGAGGTTGTTCTGGCTTCACATCCATGGACCGTCGACGTCCGAGCATCAACACCGCGGTTACTTATTGCTTCGAGTATATCTCCTACATTCTATACTAATCTATAGCTACTATACCACAAGCATACACAGTCTGATCAAACAGCCAGTCAAAGTCCCTCCCAACCAACCAACCAATCTACAACTTCCCCCTCACCACCACCACCACCACCACCGCACCGCAAGAACAACATAACCACAACCACAATGCCCATCCCATCCACCCGCCCCCTCTCCGACCTCACCGACTTCGAGCGTCTCATTCTCGACATCTCCACCGGCCCTTCCCCCCTAAACCCCGAACACGACAAGG
>KZ825843.1:146537-214730 GCA_003184645.1 Aspergillus ellipticus CBS 707.79 | reverse complement strand
TTTACTTTTTTTTTCTAAAATTTTACTAGTATAAATATATTTAAATACTAGTAAATCTATATAAATATAATATATAATCTTATTTATATTATATATTCTACAGATCTTCTATTTTTTATTATTAGATTTTTATTATTCTGAATCAGAAATATATAAGATTATTTCTAATACTTAAGTTAGATAGCTTATTCCAGTAAAAAAGAGTACTATTTATAATAAAATAGTCTAACTATTATAGTAATAGTTTTTAGAATAATATATTATAATAGTAATAAAAGTTATAAGATTATTAATAGTAGTTCTATATTTTTTTAATATCTAAAAGATACTGATTCCTCTGCAGGAGACTACTAATCCTTTAAAAATCAGTCTATTTTATAGATATAAGCTATCTTTGTTATTATTAGACAAATCCATTGTGTTTAGTGGTTGATTCCTTATCTAGTCAACAGGCTTTCTACCCTGACAAGTAGATCCTATCACACTTAGATCAGCTATAATAGATTTAAATCTAATATTTTTAAAGAACTAGATAATTTTTTAATACTAAAGATTAATAAATTATTTTAATCTGTATAAAGACTTTACCAGCTCTAATATAATATTTTCTTTAATATTTAGAGTAAATTCCTAGAGTTTCTGGAGAATCTTTATACAGTTAGATTTATTAAAATCTAAACTAATAAATAAGTAATATATCTTATTAGAATTAATACTACTAGTAAGATTTAAAGACTATCTAGCCTGAATACCGGTATAAATATTTTATTATAATTATTCTCTGATTACTTATTTTCTTAAGTAATAAAATATATTTTAAACTGATTAATTCTTTTATCTAGACTGATCTTAATATTAAAAATCTATTTAATTAATAATATAGTTTCTTCTGTATTCTTATAGTTAATAATTCTTTATATTCTAAAATTTATTAATACTATTAATTCTCTATATATAGTTTTTTTTTATTAAGTTCTATATACCAGATTATTAATAGCTTTATTATATAATCTAGAGATTTTAATCCCTGATTTTATAACAGCTGCTTTACAGATAATCTTAAATTTATAGTCTTCAGACTAAAGTTTTAAAATAATTACTAGAAAGATTTTAAAATACTGTACTAGATAATTATCTATATTTTTACTCTCCTTAGCAGAGTACTTTATATTTTATTTAGCCTCTTACTTAGCTCTATCAGATTCCTGAGTTTTAATAAATTATTTAGAAGATTATTTTAACCGGCTTTTTTATTATAAATTATTTAGTTAATATAATTTATTTTCTAGAGTTAAATTAATATTTCTTCTATTATCAGAGTTAATATTCTTTAATTTATCTAGATTTTTATATTTATTACCAGAATTAGTTCTAAATAATATATCTAGTCTTTTATTTCTGTTACCAGAATTAATCCCAGATAATATATCTAGTCTTTTATTTTTATTATTAGGATTAATCTCAGATAATATATCTAATCTTTTATTTCTATTACCAGGATTAGTATATAATAATTTATCTGGTCTTACTATCAGTCCTGTAGTAAATCTATTTATCTTATCTTCAGGTATCTCAGCCCTGCTGATTAATCTGTTAGAACTTAATATATCTTTAAAAGCTTATATTATTTAATTAAAACCCTTCTGCAGATTAACAGGTCAGTTTAAATAATATTTTAATTTTTTTTTATAGAATTCTGGATTTATAACTAGCTTAAGCTGATTATTTTTCTTTAATAATATATAATACTGCTTATTACTCTTACTATATTAAAAAAATATTTTTTTTTAATATAACTATCTAGCTTGCTGCTATTCTTTAAATAATATAAAATATAATAATTTTATATTTTAAAATAAAAGAGATTTAGTAATTATTTATATTAAAATTTAAATAGAGTCTTTAATTAGCTATTATCTATATTAGATTCTTTTATTAAAATAATATAATTTCTTATAAAATTAGCAGTATTAATAGTATAATTCTAATATACTTTACTAATATATAAATTAATCAGTAAAGCTCTTATAATTTTTAAAATAATTTAATTATATTATTTTATAATACTATTCTAAGTAAATATCTCAGCTTTAATAAATTTAAACTTAATTTTTTAATAAAATATTTATAATTTTAAAGCTCTAAACTTTATAGTATTATTTATTCTAATAATAATTAGTATCTGATTAGATTATCTTTTCAGTCTATTTAATCTAAAGATCTACTTAGTCTATAATCTCTTCTATCTTACAGTTTAATATAATAAAAATCCAGAAGAATCAGATATAATTATTAATTAATAAAAGATAATATAATTTATCTCTAGTATCTTTATAATTAGAACTCTAAAAGTCTATATATATATATTAAAGTAGCTTCTTTATAGGAAGACCGCTCAGGAACTATATTAATAAAAAAATTTTAGTTTTAAAAATATTATTTCTATTTAGATTAATTAATTTCTTAAATTAAGATTTTAACTTATTAAATCCTGCTGTACTTATCTTATTATTTTTTAATCTCTAACTTACTACTTTAAATAATTAGTTTAATTTAATTACCTGAGATAACTTTATATATTAATCTTTTAGATTATTCCAGAGTTCTCCAGTATAATTAAAGTTATTTATTAACAGGACTATATACAGAGTTAATCTTATTTAAATTATTATTAATATTTTTTTATTAATAGTTCTTTATTTAGCTGATTCCCAGTATTTTATTTCCTATTATCTTCTTAATATTTATTTATATCTATTAATTATATACCAGGCTTTCTGGGTTTTTATATAAGTTCTAATTATATAGAATTAATATTAAATATTTTTCTCAGTTAAGTTCAGTATTTTAAACTTCTTAATTTTAATAATAATTAGTTTTTTTATTAGATCAGATTCTGAGCTTCTCTAAGCTGGAGAAAAAAAAATATCCTATTCTATTATTATTTTTAAAATATTTTAATAACTTATAATTAATTATTAGAAAGATATTAGCTGATAATTTTTATAGAAAAGATTTAAGAATTAAACTTATAAATAAATTAATCGGATAATTTATAGAGAATATTAAGTCTATATAAATCTTCAGGATGTATAATTTAAAGTAATTTAAAGTCAGGCAGGCCCGGGCTTATAACTAATAAAGTAGGGATCAGCCACCTCACTCAGGGGATTCAGGATTTCCGGTCGCAGTGCTTGTACAAGGCCTATTCAATATATACAGGCGGCTAGTTAAGCCTAGCAAGAGGGTCCATATAATGATATACTGAGTGCTTAATTCCTTCTATCTCCGTGCCTGCTTGCAGGCTCTTTTACGTGCGTGATACAGAGGCTCGCTTAGCAGCGGGTCCGGAACAATGATGTTCCGACCAACCAATCAGGGCTCTAAGCCTCTAACCTCATATCACTAGATAAGACCCGCAGCCGCTTTTTACCATCTGCAAACCGTGCGACCCCATGAGAGTGTGACCGATGACATGCTGGCCGCATGCCTCTATCTTCGGTTTCGCCCATTTTACCTGTTTAGGATGAACAGTGAATCGGCTTGCAACGAGCTTAGCTTGATGCTCCATGCGACTTGGACGGGCTCTTAGAAATACTGGATCCACTGTTATTGTCTGGTTATAAATCACAATATGCCTCCGATGACGAGGGCATGGGTTGATTATAAACAGTGTCTGGAAGAAATATATTAATATATGCGTTCCGTGGGCCGTGACAATGAATACAGAGAATTCCCCGACTGAAGACCTCTTGCTACTCCCTTGGAACGGGAATAAAGGGATGCTCTGGTGTCTTTCGGGAGGAATCAGTATACCTCCCAGCAGGTTTATTAGTCGAAATTGAGTTGCCCGTGGCCTTTCTCGGTTGGGACGCCAGCCGGCGCTTTTTGCATGGGCGGCCATCTTCCTTATGTTCGGATCCGCTTAGCGACAGAGAATGATTATTAATCAAGCTATATGCAAGCGAATTGTCCTCCCTATCATCATCCACGCTACTATCTCGACCACGACGACGTCCCGTCTTGGTTAGAGGATCCCTAGCAGTTCCTGTCGCTAACCTATCTGATCGACGGACCGGAATAACAACGGCAACGGAAGGAAGGTTGTTTAGTCTGATGTCTGTTGCATTCCGTCGACTGCAAAGGGTACGTTTGTGTATTAGGTTTATTCTTGGATATCTGACAGGTTGCAGTTGCAGTTGTTAACCGGGACTAGAGAGCGCAGGTATCTGATTCTTATCAGGCCCTCCGTATTTCCTAAAATTATCTGGAATAGAATAACTATCTGATGGGCTGTTGATTTGGATGTCCTGCGTAGTGCTTGTTCTATTTCCCAGGTCACCTGCTTAGTCTCTACAGGCTGCTGCTTCAGTGCTGGTGTCTTTAATAATAACTTTATCGCACTGACTGGTTTCAGCAGGAGAAACACTTCGGAGGTATGGTATATTATCCAGCAAGCCGGGTGAAGGTGACCGAGAGTTGTATAAACTCGGGGTGCCGGCTCCTGGCGGAGTAGTCTTGTCAGTCTCGGTGCATGTTACTGATAACAAGATACTTTCTTGGCGGAAACCCACACTGTCGGTTGTGGCAACCAGTGGAACTTCAACAAATTAGGGAACTGGATAAAGAGAGAGTAAGGGGTGATGAGCCATACTTACCTGAATCATCCAGGTCTGATAGTATAAGCGATAGACTTGAATAACAGACAGTCCCTCCCGGCGGCTGTGTCTGATTATTAGATTGTTTCCGCAAGGTATGCTGTTTGACGGCAGGTTTAAATATAATGTCCTCTCCGTCATCAGCGCCTGCCAGCGGTTGTACCGACTCGAAGCTCACTGAATATAGTACTGTATATAGTATTAGCCAAGCCCGCAGAAGGTGCGCCCATTGTCCGATCTATATACCAGCAGTCGAAGACAAGCGTTGATATTGAGGTATATCTAAAGCATGCGCCTCACGTACAATCAGTTGGTTTTCAGCCAGAGATACTCTCTCAAGTTCAATATCAAACGTATTGCAAAACCCCGCTGCAGCTGAATTCTCATCTTCCTTTGTAGGACCTCGGGATTGCTGGACAGCAGTTGGCTGTTTGCCCGAGATCAGGATGTTTGTTATAGGGGTAGGGGGCTTGGGGGGAAGAGGATGTGAAAGGGCCTGTGGAACTGGAGGAGTGTTGTACAACTTCCAGGAGGAAGCAGTAGGTTGTGATAATTTAGAGGGAGGGGGTTGATAGAAGCTGATATTGTCAAGGTTGCTATGCATAGTCTTGAGTATCTTGAAAAGCGTTATTGATGGATCAGGGGAGGAGGAGGGAAGAGAGAAGAGGGAGGTTTGATGCAGAAATTGCAGCGACCAACGAATTGCCTTAAGCCGAAGGACGAGGGAAGCATCTTATAAATGTGACCTAGCAGATGGACACATCGGCACATCTCCGATTCTTTCTGATATTCATGTAAGTATTTTGATAGCCTGCCAATACCGCTGAATCTCAGCATCGCCACACAGAACCCCCACCATTCCAGATTTCACGGCCGAGAACTTGTATGTGCATCGGCGCAGATGTGTATGGTACTTACAGGGTCCATTCCCCACTGACATGACATCAGGCCGGATGTGGGTCACGGAGGGGTTTATATTGAGTGGGGTATGTAAGTGTATGGGGATCCTCCGTTGGTGGATATGAGAGATTCAGGGTCCGAGATCATCATACAACTGGAAGAAAAGCAAGAACAACAGTAAGGGCTATTTCGTAGTTTGTGGTGAATAGCAAGGTTTATTGAAGGTATCCGAATTCTACCTATCTACCCAACTCGCCCCAGGCTCAACACATAAAAACAGTGGTATTCGTATTGACATTGACATTGATCATGCTGCACGTCCCCAAGAATATCACAACGATGACAGCTATGGACAGGAAAGAGAGGCGGTCTTTTGAACTAAACGATACGGAGGAACAATCGGCAAGGAGCGTCGCGAAATCAATACAGTACATTAGGTTCGGTCCGGCACGCAGGCTAGCCCAGCTTGGCCTTCAGCGACTCGATCTCCGCCGTCAGGCTCTGCATCTGCTGCGCCTGCGACGCGATCGTCTTCGTCTGCTCCGCGATCAGGTCCTTGATCGCGCCGATCTCCCGCGTTACCGCGTCCGCCGCAACGGCGGCGCTCGTCGAGATGGCCACCGCGGGGGAGGTGGGGGTGGGAGTGAGGGCGGGCGATGTCTGCGGGGTGGTCAGACTTTGATGCGCGCCGGATGCAAGGGGTCCTCCTACCTTGGCGGGGCTTTGCGTTTCCTTCTGCGCCCAGGGGCTAGTCTTGACCACGGGCGACGACGCTTCCGGGGTGCGTGCGGCGCGCTCGACCGGCTTGGACACTTCGTCGAAGCTGGAGTCTTCCTGGACGGGCTCGGCCTCCTCGTCGTCGGCGAACTTGGACACCATGGCGGCCATCGAGGCGCCCTGGTCCTTCATGGATGGGGCGGGCTTCACCACCGGGGTCGGCTCCGGCACGGGCTCGGGCGCCTTCTTCACCGGCGTGGGCTCGGCAGCCTTCGGGGCCGGCTCGGCCTCGGGCTCGGGGGCTCCCATCGTGGCAGTCGGCTTGTCCTGGACCCCGGTCACCTCCTTCAGGCCTTCGCCCTCGTAAAGGTTGGCCATCGAGATCTTGGGCGGGATCGCCTCCTTGCCCGCCAGCCACTCCGAGGGGCCCATCGCGGGCTTCAGGCCGAAAGTGGGGGGGTAGATGTCGTCCTGGAAGGTCTCCGCACGGCGGGGCACGATGAACGAGATGGGCTCGATGTAGCTGTCGTTCACAGTCTTGAAGGCACGGGTGACTTCGTTGTCGTGGGTGTTGACACCGCGCTTGGGCATGAAAGCAATACCACGCTGGGGGTCCGCAGACTTGTACTCCGCAAGGTATTCGAACTTGTCGTTCTCCAGCTCGAAGTACCGGATGTTGCCGTCACTAAACCACGGTTAAACATGTACCATGTGGAGCGATTCTCAACTTACCCTCTGCCGGCAAGGTACAGGCACTGAGTGCCATCGTCCCAGAACGGCATGCACACACCGGAGATCGAGTCAAGGGTCTTGAAGCCGTTGATCGGCTCGCGGGGAGCGCGGATATCCCACAGCGCCAGCTGACGGTCGCTCATCTTGGAGAAACCGGTGGTCGCGATCCTGTCGCGCTCACCCAGCCAGACGGAGCGGCTGTTCTTGGCTCCCGAGTGTCCTTGCGCCTCGTGCGCGGGGCGCTCCTGACGCACATCCCAGATGCGCAGCTTCTTGTCTCGCGAGGTCGTGACCAGGAGGGAGCCGTTGGCACTCCACGATTGCGATTGCACGATATCACCCAAATTGAGGGTCAGCTTCGGGGCGCCCGCCTCGATATCCCAGATCTTCACGGTGAAGTCGCCAGAGGCCGTGGCGAGGATGTTTTCGGCGGCAGGGTTGAAGAGAACGTGGCCAATCTTTCTGCTATGTCGTTAGACCTGACCGGACGGAACGGAGTTTCAAATGTTAACTGACTTCGGGTGGCCTGCAAGCTTTCCAACAGGCGCCACATCTTGAATCTCGTCGGGATCGATATCGGCGTGGAGGCTGAAGTTCTCCGGCAC
Organism: Aspergillus ellipticus CBS 707.79; assembly: GCA_003184645.1. NCBI lineage: Eukaryota > Fungi > Ascomycota > Eurotiomycetes > Eurotiales > Aspergillaceae > Aspergillus > Aspergillus ellipticus. Next base: position 207,118 of record KZ825843.1, on the reverse strand, counting down.
GCGCCAGAGGAAGACCTAGGAGCGATCCGTTAGCTACCTCGCGCGTGTGCCTGCACAGAGAGAATCGTACCTTGCCGTCGTCGGAACCGGACGCAATCAGGTCATCGTTGAAAGGGTTCCTAATGATGTTGGCTCCCGACCATAACAAGGGTTGTACAACTAGTCAGCGCTCACCAGTCGGTGTCGAGGACCACGGCCGTGTGTCCCCGGAACAGAGGCACCCGCTCGGGCAGCTTTCCACGCTCCTCCAGGGGGATGACGGCGAAGGCGCCTCCACCACCAGCTTCCCAGTTCACGGAGAGGTATTTGGGGTTGGCCTGTCGCAGCGTTAGACGGAATGGCGGAGATCAGGGGCGAGGACGGCGAACGGACCTTGACGAGGTTGGTGTCCCAGGCATTTCGAGAGACACGGAGGTTGTCATAGCATTGCTCCTGCGCGGTTGTGAGAAGGGTCCCGGTTGTGATGGATCGAAGGGGGGTGGCTGCGCACCTTTCTCGTCGGCCGTCCGAAGACGTGTCCTGCTACCTGTCAGATTGCGGGCAGACGGGGGAGAGCGACAAGCTTACGATATTTGGAAGAACGCACGAATCGCCCAGACATGACGCCGGTAGTCAGGTAGCAGTGGTGTGGAGCGACAGGAGGGCAAAAAAGCAAATAACAATTAGGGAGGGGAGGCAATTGGGAAGAACAAAGGGTCTGGATGACCAGAATGGGGGACGGGGAAAGCTTGTCGGTCTCAACGCAACCGCCGTTACGGAGCAGTCAGGGAGAGGGAGGCCGTGGCAGTGAAGTGGGAAGTGGGAACACCCGCGTCTGGCCCACAGTTGACTGAGTTGATTGAATGGTTGAAGGCCGCACAGCTGCAGAGCCAACGACACCGGCAATTGCTTACTGGAATTGATGCAACTTGAGTATCAAACAATCCCTCTCTATACAACTGCTCGCATCGCAGCACACGACACCACCAACACCCAGTCCCGTGACGAGGGGCCGTATGGTACGCTCGTATTGTCGTAATGCGCGGACGGCATTACGCCTAGCCCGACGCGGCAAGGCGCCCCCCGCCGGGCCCGGCTGAGTCAGCGTCGTTTGTTTACCGCCCGCCGTCACTCCAGAAACGCCCGCGAGATCGCAAAGCAGATCAACTCCAGACCCTCCGCTCCTCACGCACTTCCTCTGCTGTCCTCGACCCGCCTCATCCTCTCGTCACGCCCAGACGTGCCATGCAGGCCCGCTTCTAACAGGTGCAGCCTGTCCTCCCGCCATTGATCTTTGTTGCTTCTTTCTCTGTCGCGCTCTTCCGTCCTGCTCTGCGTCGCACGCACGATTTTTCCTGTCAGGGGTCGATCCGCCCAGAGACGTCATGGAAACCGAAAACATGGTAATTGAATTGGCGACTTGGCTGGAACAGGCGTACTGATGAGTGCCAGATGCAACCTAGGCCCTCTACCCGTACACGCATCCCGACAGCTGGTCTGAGAGAGATGAATCCAGCCTCGACAAATGCCCGCTCCGGTCTGATGCAACCCGGCACCATCGCAGGCGCCTCAACCAGCAAGTCATCGACCCTATCACGTATGTGTCAGGAGCTGTGGAGGAGGAGCAGCCAGACGAAGCTGACAGTCACAGAACCATCTCGTCCGAGAAGTGCCACGCAGGCACCCGAGGTTGGCAGGGCCGGAGCCGGAGCACCGTCGTCGCGTGTCGGCAGCAGTACGGCAAAGCTTCACACTCGCGCCAATTCGCACTCGTCCACAACCCTGACCAGATCTGCCTCCACCACCACCCGAACGAAGGGGACGCTTTCCTCCGCCCACGGTCCCGCACGACCACACACGAGCATGGCTCGCACGCACACCGTCGCCAGCTCCCGAAGACCGCATGGCAATGGCATTCCCCGCCCGGCGACGTCGTTGGATACCCACGATGAGGAGGATTCTACCGCTAGCGTGCTAGGGAAACGAAAGGGTAGGCTAGATTTCCGCTTTGTTCCTTGTTTTACGACCCCCCAAGCCCCATGGATCATATCAAACAATGTGACTCGACGGAAGTCCCCCAAAGCTCGTCATGAGGCATCCTTGTGCACATCCATGCAAGTGCTGGATCAGGACCCTTCTCGCAGAGACACATTGGATTCTGCCCCTTTGCTTTCACATGGGCCGCTGGCCATGGCTACCCCAGTCAAGCCTGCCCCACGGCCTCCCTCCCCATCCAAGCACTCTGCCAAAAGAAACCCACCCCCTCTGCCGCTATTTCTTACCAAAGATTCCACGACCAAGCTGTTTAACTGTTCTACAGGTGCCGAGTGGGACCAGGACTCGCGGGAGAAAAACATTGAGAACCTGATGAACACGTTCATGACGCAATTCAACCAAGCCGGCCAGGAAAGCTCTGGCCTCAAGGAGGCACTTCAGATGTACAAGTCCAGAGGTAAGCGAGTCTGAAGTAGATCAAATAAACGAAACTGATGGAGGATGCTTCAGTCACCCATCTGGAAGGCGCACAGAAAGAGCTCGTGGACTCGAATGTATCGCTTCGCGTCGAGCTGGAGTCCCTCCGAAGCCGAGTAGGAGCCGCGGGGGATGCCCTGCAGGACGCGCAGAGAGACCACGAAATCGCCCTGGACGACCTCAGCTCCCGTCAACGTGTCCAAATCGAGTCGGTACGATCCGAGGCTAGAAAGGAGTTCGAGGCATTGAACTCGCATCATCAAGAGGAAATCCAGGAGCTACGGAGGCGCTTTCAGCACGAACTAGAGGATCAAAAGACTACACAACTCCGGGAAATCAGCCAGCTCACTTCACAGACGGCGATTGATGCGCAAAAGTCGAACATAGAGCTGGACAAGAAGGAGAGGGAGATCTCCACGCTTCGGGATGACATGCAGTCTCTGCGGGCGGAACTGGAGCGCGAGCGCAAGACCAACCGGGATCTGCGGCACAACCTCGACACGGCTAGCTCCAACAGTGTGACGCTCGAGTCATCCGCGCGTGCGCTGAAAGCACACATTGAATTTCTCGAGGGCGGACGGGAGGAGCAGTCCCAGTCCTTCGAGCGTCTGAACCAGCAGATGATGGATGCTTTGGCTGAGACTAATGCGACCAAGGAGAAGCTGCGGAAGGAAGAGACTCTCAGGAGAAAGCTTCACAATCAGGTCCAGGAGCTCAAAGGGAACATCCGAGTATTCTGCCGAGTCCGCCCCGCACTTCCCTCGGACCCTGCCACCGGAGTCGCCCAGATCCAGTTTCCCGACGAGACGGAGGACAGCAAGGAGATCGCACTCCAGGGCCCCGAAGAGAAGAGCAGTCTCGGCGTCGTCTCGAGGAAGAACAGCAACTTCGCATTCGACCGCGTCTTCGGTCCTTCGACACAAAATGCGGAAGTCTTCGACGAAATCAGCCAACTCGTCCAGAGCGCACTGGATGGATACAACGTCTGTATCTTCTGCTACGGCCAGACTGGTAGTGGTAAGACTCACACTATGTCCTCGCTTGACGGTATGATCCCTCGGGCCGTGCATCAGATCTACGAGACCGCCAGGGGGCTGGAAGAGAAGGGCTGGAGGTATACCATGGAGGGAAGCTTCGTCGAGGTGTACAACGAGAACCTGAACGACCTCCTGGGCAACCCTGAGGAGCTGGACAAGAAGAGACTCGATATCCGCCACGACATGCAGCGAGGAAAGACAATCATTACAGACGTCACCACTGTCCGGCTAGACTCGCCCGAAATGGTCGGGTCTATTCTCAAGCGAGCTGCCTCCAACCGCTCCGTCGCCGCTACCAAGGCCAACGAGAGATCCTCCCGGTCACACTCGGTCTTCATCCTCAAGCTTATTGGCGAGAATAACATCACCGGTGAGCGCAGCGAAGGAACACTCAACCTGGTCGACTTGGCTGGAAGTGAGCGCCTGAGCCACAGTGGCGCTACTGGTGAGCGCTTGAAGGAGACTCAGAACATCAACCGCAGCTTGAGCTGTCTGGGCGATGTCATTGCTGCTCTGGGACAAGGCAAAGAGGGCGGACACATTCCGTATCGGAACAGCAAGGTATGTACACCATTCAAATCTGTTCACTATTCAAATGTATGATACAGCAACTGACTTTTGCAGCTCACCTACCTCCTCCAATTCTCCCTCGGAGGAAACTCCAAGACCCTGATGTTTGTCATGGTCAGCCCGCTGCAGGCGCATCTGTCGGAGACGTTGACGAGTCTCAAGTTTGCGACGAAGGTGCACAACACGCACATCGGGACGGCCAAGCGGCAGGCGCGCGTTCGTGATTCCTAATAATACCTTTTGATCTTTCTGGCGGCCTTCATGAACCAGGCCTTGGCAGGGGTGTTTGGAGTTTGCTCTTGGGATGAGATATCAGCCCGCTGTTTGTATACATGTGGATCGGTTAATTTATGCCGTTTGTCTAGCGTTTGCAGTTAGCTCGTAAGATATCTATGACATGTCGTCAATCCATTTTCTTTATTCCCACTTTACTGGGTCCTTGTATCCAGGAATTCTTTTTTCTGGTTATTGCGTGACACTGGAGTTTTGTTTCGATCGATTATGCACATCCACCGACGAACTTAGTACATATACACAGCCAGCTACACAATAAGTACATTCATGAAGAATTTTAAAACAAACCACTTGCTTAAAGATCTATCCTCAGATTCCCAAGCAACCTGTTGCATATTCTGACAACGTAATGCGGTTCTTGCTTGCTTTTTTTTATTCTTCTTTTCTTCTTTCGGTTTCTTTTCTTTCTTCCTTTTTTATCTTTTCTTATTTCACGCCCAGAGTATTACCAAAAGCCGAGATAAATAAAACCACCTAGCCAGCCAGCTTTCTTTTCTCAGGATTCAGGATAGAAAATAATATACCCCTCCCTGAACCCTCAAAGCCCCCCCCCCACCAAAAAATTCCTTACTATTACTGCAAGTCTCCCAGATACCAGACCCTTCACATTCATCTCCGATAATCTCATTCATCCTTCCATCCATGATATCACCCGCCCTCTCTCCCTCCCTGAAAAGGTAAATCCAGACGCAGATCTCTGTTTATGGTAATGCCGGTCACATGATCGACCGGACAGCCCTAATTCGGACCCCCCCCCCTCCCCCCCAACCCCCAACACCTTGTCCTTCGTGTGCGCGGTGGGAGTAAATTCTCTGTTTTATATGTTGGTGCTACTGAGTGAGGTTTATGGGCTTGGTTTACTGTGGCTGGGATGGGATGGGACGGGATGGGATACTGCGTATGTACATAGGTATCTAGGTATAGGGACTAGGTAGGAGGCAGCATCTTCTAGATTGCTCTTCTGTCGTTGGGTTAAGATGTAGGTTTGGCTGGGGATCTTTTAATTCATTGAGTAATTATTCTATGGAGATGTGCTATCATTTTGTTGTTGAGGTTGGTGGAACGTACTTAAGAGTGAAGTTAGTGGTAGTAGTATCGAATTCAGATCATCGATCGGCAAGGCCGGGCAGGAGGGACTTCAGCCTTGACGTACTCCGTATATACACTGTATATCATCCATTCTTATCAATCAAGTTCCTCGACGCAGTTCGTCTCTTCCACCGAGCCCAAGCCCAAGCCTAGCCTTCCACGCCTACATGGCACATTGGTAGCTTACTACTAACTAGTACCAGCACGACCGCGGACAGACGGACAGGACAGACACCACGGCGCGGCGCGGCGCGGCGCGGCGCTTCGTCAACGCCCGCTCCGAGCCCTGTCTACTTACTGTCAACAGACCCTGCTTTCAATCTTACCTTTCCATGCAACAAAATCAACATATAAGATCCCTGCCTTCTTCATCCCTGGGCCCAAAAAATATACAGAGCACATCTCATGCTCACCTTAACATCCCAGTCTTAATTCCTCACCTCTACTCCCACTCCCACTCCCACTTCTACTCAATTCCATCCCGGGAGACTCTCTACCCCCAACGAAACAAAATAAAATGTCCCCAAACACAGAAACTCATCACAGCCCAACACCAAATATGCAAGACCTAAGCGACAAAACCACCCTACACTCCCACTCCCTTGATCTTGCTCCCGAGCATCCCAGCACCAGCACCAGCACCAGCACCAAGTACGCAGACCCAGAACCAGAACCAGAGGGAAAAAACCCATCAATCCCAACAGCAACCGACCCCCCTCCCGACGGCGGCGTCGTGGCATGGGGCGTGGTCCTCGGCGCGTGGTGCGCGCTGTTTTGTAGCTTTGGGTGGATTAATAGTTCGTTTACCTTTCCCTCCTCTTTCTTCTTTGGTTGTCTTGATATACCATATCTTTGCCTGATATGCTGGTTTCTGTTTCGGGGGCTGATTTTTATGGGGCCTAGGCATCGGGGCGTTTCAGACGTACTATGAGACGACTCTGTTGACGGGGTATTCGGCGAGTACGATCTCGTGGATTCCGTCGCTGGAGGTGTTTTTCATGCTTGTTATGGTTTGTTTCTTTCTTTCTTTCTTTCTTTCTTTACTTTACTTTGGTGTCTATTTTAGGGGGTAGGGTGTGGAATGGGTATGTTTGTGGACTATGCTGATGAGATATATAGGGCCCCGTGGTCGGTTCTCTAAGCGACATTATCGGCCCGCGCTGGGTGCTCCTCGGGGGCTCCTTCCTGCACGTCTTCGGGCTGATGATGGCGTCCATCTCGACGGAGTACTACCAGATCTTGCTGTCGCAGGGGATATGCAGTGCGATGGGCCTGTGCGCGATCTTCCAGCCGGCGATGGCGTCGATCTCCAGCTGGTTTCTGAAGAAGCGCGGCGCGGCGTACGGCATCGTGGCGTCCGGGTCGAGTCTCGGGGGCGTGATCTTTCCGATCATGGTCGATCGGTTGATCAAGGAGGTCGGGTTTGCGTGGGCGATGCGCATCGCCGCGTTTGTGATCCTGTTTCTGTTGGCGTTTACTTGTCTGTTGGTTCGCGCGCGCATCCCTCCGCTCAAGCACCATATGGACAAGGAGATGCTGATGGGGCCGTATCGCGATGGGAGGATGTTGTTGGTTTTGTTTGGGTTTTTGTGCCTCACGTTCGGGGTGTATATCCCTATTAATTATCTGGAGACCGCGGCTATGGCGCAGGGGATGAGTGCGTCGTTGGCGCAGTATCTGGTTCCGATTTTGAATGCCGGCAGGTGAGTATATTGTCTCATCCTGGTGGGTGTTTTGGGGAATGGGTGCTGATGGAGGCAGTTTTTTTGGTCGGATGCTGGCTGGTGTCTTTTCTGACACCGTCGGCGCGTACAATATCTTCGCCGCCGTCTGTACGTTCTCGGGCGTTCTGGTCCTCGCGCTTTGGATCCCTGCCACCAGCGCTGCGGGGAGTCTTGCCTTTGCCGTCCTGTTTGGCTTTGCTTCCGGGGCGTACTTCTCTCTTTGCGTGGCTCTTGTGGCAGGGATTGCTCCGCCCAGGGAGATCGGGTACTGGACGGGTGCTCTCTTCCTGTTTGCGTCGGTGGGTGGTTTGACTACCGACCCGATTGCGGGCGCGATTCTGCAGCGGGACAATGGGTCGTACACGGGGATGAAGATCTACTCGGGCATTTTCTTGCTGGCTGGCAGTATGTTCGTCCTGGGGGCGCGCATCCGTCAGACGGGATGGGTGCTGAAGGCGAAGTTTTAGTTGGTTGGTTCTTCGGTCGTATATTCATTGCCTAAAATCTCCTGTCAATATTAGATTCTTAATCCCTCGAATGGCGTTTCTAGTTCATATCCCACTGTCCATCAAATGCTCATACCCCGCGAGGTCAACACTCCGGGCCAAGCCCGTCCAGTCCGGAAATCCAAGCCCCCCAATATCCCAATCCACGAAATCAAAGAACGGTTCCGGGGGCGCCTCTCTCTCCTCGACGTTGGGATTGGATTCATTGGCCGGCTGTGCTGCCTCATCGGCCGCCTCCTGCCCATGTCGGATCCTCAACGCCTTGTCTCGCAGCCGGATTATAATCACCCACTTAGGTCCTGGGTCGGGCCACGACGGCTCCGTCTCCATCAGATCGAAGGTACGGTTCATCCCCTCCCAGGCGCGCTCCACGTGGGGTTCTGTCGGATACACGCAGAGGTGCCAGAGTATGTACGTCAGGACATAGTACGGCATGTAGGTCGAGGAAAGCCAGCGAAATCCGCGCAAAAGCTCATCGGTGAACATCCCCATACTCCGCTCCAGAGCTTCGCAGGCTAGTTCTAATGTTTTCGCATGTGCCGCGCGGCGCTCTTCGGATGCCATGACCGTGCTCTGGGCTTGCGCTGCTTTCTGCTGCATGTACATTTCCATCTTCAACACAAGAACCTCTGCCAGCATTATTCCTTGCCGCTGGATTGGGATATTCGGATCCCCGTGTCGCAAGTATGCAGTTTGCAGCGTATCCTTTAAGTCTTGCATTATTTCAGCCGGCTTCTTCCCACTTCCATGCCCCATCAACGTGCGGTGCAACTCCTGTCGCTGTTCGTTACATGTTGTGGTAATCAGAAACACTGTCATCTCGGTCCAGCAGTCCTGGGGCTTTGGTGGCGTTCTCGCCGTGGCTGATAGATTCAGATCATCAATATTAGCAGGATATATCGTGTCGCAGAACTCATTCCCGCTAGTAACCGTAACCCCATGGTCCTCCGTGGCGCGGCTGTCAGCAGTGCATATGTGCCACCATAGTCGCCGGCGCAGCTCGCACTCCAGTGGCGGCAGCTTGAAATGCTTCCCGTCGCGGTGGAGTCCGATGGACTGGGCTGCGCGAAAGACCATCCCTCGCATCGTCCATCCAGACCGTCCGCTATTATGATAGCGTAGACACATCTGAACTGTCAGCCCAGACCTAAACAACGGCAAGGGTGCCTACCTGATAGATACTCATTGCCTGCAACGATGTCAAAGTGGGAGCGTCGAGAAAGGATGAGTGGTAGAGTGCAAGCTCCAACCCTTGCTGATAGTTGTGAATCTCCGCGCGTCTCGCCTCGTGATGGGGCTCATCGGAAAGTAGACTGGTGGTGGCAGCGAAGTATACAGAGAAGAGCAACGCATGCAAGTCCGCAGGCGCATCCTGTGGCCGGTTGATCGCCGCAAAGATGCGCGGCTGTGTCGAGGGGACGTGAATCACCTTGATAAGGGGGTCGATGCGGTTGAGGAATATCTGCCAGAGCTGGGTCGCGTGCCACTGCGACGGGTGCATGGTGCGAAGGTCTGCTTCATCGCCCAAAAAGCGGCTGACCAGGATTCCGTCCGCTTTGAGAGCTGCAGGTCGTCTAAAGCTGATCCCGTCGCTGACGGGCGTCCCGATGGGAGATTGCAGCTCTTTGTCTTTCTCCAGAACCCGCGACAGGAGCTGTTCATTGATATACCGGCCGTCTTCGGCCAAGAGACCTTCATGCTGAGTCTGGTCCACCGTCGTGCTTGTGCTTGTGCCCGGGGACATCTGCCCACTCGAGCGGTCTACAGCTCGGGGGGGCGTTTCGTTCACATTACTATCGCGAGGGACCGATCGATCGCGGGACAGGGCCGCGATGGAACGCTCGAGCGATTCCAGTCGGTCCAGCACATCGGCAGTAGTTACCTTCGCAGACTGCCGTTTGACGCGACTCGGGCCCGGATATTGGCACGGAACATTGGCTCGCACGCAAAGCCCACATGGCGACGCCTTGTCGCAACGGACCTTGCGATGGTGACACCGCAGACAGGACCGTTCGACGTTATACCGACGGGGGCAATCCATGCTGCAGCCAGTTTCATCAAAGCTTTCGATAGAGTCGCTTGATACGTAACAATGTGATATGATGGATGGTGCATGAGGAGATGAAGACGCTCGGAGCGGCCGTTCGCCAACGCCCGGCGCCGGTCGCTGAGTCAGCCCATACAGCGGCTTCACAACCCTCGACAATAAATCATACTGTAAACTCGATATCGATAGACATTTCCATGAAAAGCATGCCAAATTCCCTCCAATCCCAATCCCATCAACAATCCCCCATATATCTCTACCAAAACACCAACCTCCATCACTGCCCCCTCAAAAGCCACACCCAATAACCAAGCATCCAACCCACCACCTACAGTCCCCCCAAGTCAAACGACCCGTCCCATACCCATCTATCTACTCCATACACCATACTCCATCCCATAATCCCAGCAGATAAACACCCATCAATCAACCAACCGCCCCCCAGCCCTCGCACACGCGTCACCAATCTATCCCATAGTAGTACCTACCGCATCTACCGTACAGCTGGAGTCAAGCAACACACCCGACTCAACATCTGAAACACCCGCCCTACCCACCCACTCAACGCCCAAGCCCCATCCGACCCATCAATGATTCACATCACTTCCGGTGATGGATCCAATCCAATCCACTCCCCCAAATGCCGTCCGCAGGTATGTTTCAGGCGCGGTTTCACCGCGCCCCGCCGATCTTGCCCCGAAATATAAGCTTTTTTCGGGGGGAACTGCTGGGATGGGGGGGTTAGAGTTATGTCATGGGTTCTTTTTTTGTTTCTTTCGTTGTCTAAGGATGGTCTTTTTGGGGTTGGGGGTTGGGTGTCGTGGGATGGGGTTGTGTTCTGGGGGTGTTTGTGTTGGAGTTGGGGGTTTGGGGACCGGTAGATAAGGGTTTGGGGGGGGGTTGTTTCTTGGGGTGTGGTTGTGGTTCTGGAGTGAAACTTCTTGGCTGTGAAGGGGGATTCGATGAAACGGATGTTGGGTGGGAGGTCTGGATATAATCCGTATGTGGATGTGGATTTGGATGTGGATGCGGGTTCAGATCCAAGGCAGCAGTTTTCTTGGGAGGAGGTTTGAGGAGGGGACGGGAGAGGACGGGAGGGAGTGTGTCGTTGAGTTGGTGGGTTTGGGTGATGGGTGATGGGTTAGAGGGATAAATAGATAATATTAATTTGCTTGTAGGTGTTTATGGATAAGACTGCATTTAGGTGATCGGTTTCGATTCACCGGGATTCATGGATGGGGGAAGTGCTCTATATGCAAGAATAACCATCAAGACAAGGTAGGTGGTTAATATGAAAGGTTGACTACGGAGCATACTACACAAACATGAAAGCAGATAAGCACACGACCTCTGGTCACTTTTGATTTAAACAAATAAGGTTATATACAAGAATGAGAATCAGGTTTGCGCTCTATCCGCTCAATCTTTCAATCTTCCCCGGCTTCCTCCTCATGCGATGATTAAACACCCCTCTAGTTGGAGGTGGAGACACACTGGGAGTAGAAGGGGTTCTGCACCACGCAGGTGTAGGGGCTGGCGCACTCAGTGGGGCCGGTCCAGTTGGCACCACCGCACTGGTAGTACTGGTTGACCTGGCCAGCGGAGTTGGTGGCCAGGGCACCCTGGGGGTCGCTGCCACCGGCAACACCGCTGCTGCTAGCGGCAGCGGAGGAGACGGCAGAGGTGATCACGCTGGAGACAGCGCTGGGGACAACGGCGGAGGTGGTGGTGGGGACGTAGACGGGGGTGGTGGCGTGGAGGGCAGCGGTGGTGGGAGCAACAACGGCAGGGGTGGTCGCAACGGAGACGGCACCGACGGAGGCAACGGAGGGAGCGCTGGCGGCAGTGGTGGCAGCGGCGCTGGAGACGGCGCTGGCGGTGGCGCTACCGAGCTTGCAAGGAGACTTGGACTTGGTGCGGAGGGTGGTGGCAACAACGCTGGAGGTGGCAGCAGACTCGGCCACGGGGGTGGAGGTGGTCTCGGCAACCAGGACGTGTGGGCTGGTGGTGCTGGTGGCCAGAGAGACGGCCGCGGCGGTGGTGGAAGAGGTGGCGGCAACGGCGGAGACGGAGGCCGTGGAGGAGTTGCTGGGGAAGTACTTCTCCAGGATGGGGAGGTAGGTCGAGTAGGCAGGGCCGGTGGTGGGCTCCAAGCTGTACATGTAGGTTCCCCACCAGGGACCGGCAGACCACCACTCGGCACCAACCCAGGCGTCGGTGTTCTCGGCCATGTAGGCGAGCATGCCCTCAACGGCCTCCTCGCAGACGGAGTTGACACCACCGGCGAACTCACCGATGAAACCCTTCTTGCCGTTCTTCTGCAGCCACTCGGTGGCGCTCTCGAGGCGCTCCTTACCGATGGTGGAGCTGACACAGGTCTCGGAGGTACCCGAGGAGTCGGAGTCGAGGTACTGGTGCATCTCGTAGATGATCTTGTCCTCGGTGTCGGTCAGGCTGGACATGTCGTCGTTGTACTCGGTCCAGGACCAGGCACCGGTGTAGGCGTTACCCTCAACGAAGATGTACTGGGTGGTGGCACCGGCGGCACGGATACCGTTGATGGCGGCCTGGTTGAGGTCGACGACCAGGGACTCCTCCATGTCGTGGTACTCGTTGTCTGTTCCCCGTTAGCGATGGCTCGTCCATGGGCATGAAAAGGGCTGCTCACTGGTGTCGAAGATGACCTTGTCGTTGTCGGCGAACTCCTTGGCAACGTTGGTCCACCAGGTCTTGAAGTCGGAGGTGGACTCGATGATGCTGCCATCGAAACGGCCGTAGTTGTGGGGGTCCAGGACGGCGTAGGCACCGCTGTTGGTAACGTACTCAACGGTCTACCCAGGATGTTCATTAGCTCGGCTTCCCTTGCACCGGCACACATGTCCACATACCGACTTGAGGTCCGACAGGTAGGTCGAGGCGAAAGAGCCAGTCAGGCTGTCGGGGGTCAAACGCTCCATGAGGAAGGGGATACGGAAGATGTTCATGCCCGCGTTGCGGAGAACCTCGATCTTGGAGGTGTCGGGCCAGATGTAGTCGGTGCCCAGGGTACCGGGGATGGCAGAGCCGAACTCAGCGCCAGACTCGCTGACACCAACCCCTGCTGCTATTAGCAACGCCCGTCGAGACGGACAGGAGGACACGTACAGGTGAAGCCGCTGGAGCGCTTCTTCATCTCCTTCATCTCACGCTTGGGGAGAGCAGAGACAAGGCTCGCAGCCGAGGCCGCCATGACAACGTTGCTGATTCTCATTTTGAAGGAATGTACGTCGAGCTGGTCGAACTGGAAAGAATGACTGTGGGTGGGAAAAAGGAAGACAGAAAACAGAAGACAAGTAATGAATGTCAAGAACCAGTCTCGAATCTGATGTGCCAAGCAGGAGCAACGAACGGTTTTCGGGGAACCCCATACTTATATTCGATCGCTTGGGGGGGGGGGGAACGCCCATCCCGTGATTCTCTATCCAGATCATTTCCAGCGGTCCCACCGGGTAATCTCAGCAGACGCCTCGGGCGCTTTCTCTGAGACAGTTACCTGGTGGCTCCCAGGGGTCCATCCACTAGGGTGGACTCCTGGGAGTCGAGAACATCTCGCCCGAATCCTCCGGAATCAGGGCACCACACCGGCGCGGAAGCTAGTGGCGGTCGTCCACGGCCCTTAATATCTATCTTATTTGACGGGTGACCGGGTTGCCCGCGGGCGGAAACTGGCAACCTCCAAAGTCTTCGCACCTGAGGTCTGCAAACTCTGGGAATTCTGGGAACTCTGGCAGTTCTGGCAGTTCTTGCGTCGGCCAACTCCAAAACACCCGTCAACACACGCCGCGCCATCTCCGCGCCATCGTTCGGGAACCGATGGAATTTTGGTGGGGGACGAACAAACACCGCCGTTACAGCGAAAGGCTTAGCCGCCGACTCCGTAGGAGTAGTTAGTACTCAGTACTCAGTAGTACTCACATCGCCAGTGCACTGGCCCCAAGCCAGCCGTCCTTCATTTCTCCAGGTCAAATTTGCTCACCCAGCGGCGTGGGGCCATACCATGCAACGTGCAGGTGATCTGATTAAGATGAAACCAGCTCACCACCCAAGCATCCTGTTCGTTGGTGGAGCGACGGCCGCTTAATTAAAATTTTCTGGGTCGGTGGGAGCACGGAGCCGGTCCATCGCCCGAAGCCAGCGGACCGTTATTTCAATTCATTTAATACACATCGACGCCAGACCGAATTGATCGCTGGATGCCCCCGATTCGCGGGCGGTTCTTCAAGCTGGCAATTTCTGGCCGGCCCGTCCTGATCTCACGGTGAGACACGGATTTTAGGGGCCCACTAGAAGCGGCCATGGAAACCACGGGAATCGGGATTGACCTGTCATGTCATCGCCGCCCATGCTGTGAACTTGTTCCTGCAGCAAGGCGACGCCTCCCTGCCGTCTGCCTGCGGGCCACTGGCCTCCTGGAGACGGGCAGGCCTTGGCACCCGCAGTCGGCAGAAGCGGGTGGTGTCACTGGCGAGGCGGAGATGACGGAGCACTGAGAGTAAGCAGGCAGGATAGGAGAGGAGAAAGAGGAGCCAGAGGAGCCAGAGGAGGAGCTAGACAGGCCTCCCTCCGGACCGGACGGGGCCACCAGCGACGAAGCGCCTCCTGACTTGAGGGCCGGCCGCACGTGCTGGCCTCCGAGGCTGCCAGGCTGCCATGTCTTGCCCTCGCCTCGGCCATGCACAGTCAGTAATCAATAGTGCTCGGTAGTCGTCAAAAAAAAGGCATTCCCCGATGATTCCACCCTCCTCATAGGGTGGCCGTTTATTTCGGCCGGATAATACTTTGCCACAGCCGAGTCCACCACCTGGTCGGGATGCGCTTCGTCGGCACTATAGGCTTGGGTTGCTATTTTGGCTCTCTTTATATTGCGCCGGCACTCTATTTACAGGGCCACAGCCACCGAAGTGGCCTAGGGGACCGCAAGCGAAAATTGCATTGCTATGTTGGGAATACATCAAGCCAGGCCAGCGGAGACATGCCATCGCGTCGGATCACTCTCGGCATTGGCCGACTTGGAACTCGAATGATCGATCCCCCCGACCGATCGGGATGGCCTTCACATCGTTGTCATACAGCGTCCGCTCGAAATATCGCACCCTTCCGCTGTCACTTACGAGGACGACCGTCTGCTGCTGAGTTCCGTACGCCCCGTGCAGGAAGGACTGGTCTATCGTGTCGTGCTGGCCAGCAGCGGTGCCTTCGCCCCCCTTGCTCTCGACGCACAGGGGCGTTGCCTTCTCGGTCGGTGGGACAAACTTCTCGCGACGCCCCAGCGCCGGTATAAAGATGCTCTTCCTAAAGTGCGGAAGGTAGTCCTCTGCCGTGGCGTCTTCTGAAAGCCTCGGGAGATTGTTGGTGGTCAATACGTCCAGGAATCGGGCGATGAGGGTATCTTCGTCCTCTCCGGCCTGCGCATGTGCGGCAATAGCTTCGTTCACGAGTCTCTCGCCGTCCAGGATCTTGGGCCACGACCGATCATCGAACACCGTGTTGCTCAGGCCCAGCGTCTGGCCATGCTCCGTAGCCACCCACGCAATCTGGTCCATCGTAGAGGAGCGGTTGGAGACGATAGCCAGGGGCTCGTTGAGGTAGCCGCACAGCAGACTGAAGCCACCGACATTTCTGGCGGTGGGACTCGCAACCATCTCCTGCACAAAATCCCGGGTTGACCGCCCCTGGTCCGGGGGTGCGTCCAGCCAGCTGCACACGATGGCCCCCCGACTCTTCGCCCCAATCGCCTGCTCGGATGTGTTTTCGCGGTAGTTGGTCAAAACGGCCACTTTCCCCTCTTTGGTCACTCCCATCCATGTCCCGTGGGGGGCTCGCGCCAGATCCCGACCACCTATGATGTTGGACGCCGGGTGCGGCCACCATCCCGCCGGAGAAGTCGGCCGCCGTAGGTATTCCTAGACGCCATTAGTTCTGAGTAGATCCAGTCATGTGCTCTAGAGATCATCGCGTACATCCCTGTTGTCGATGATGATTAAAGAATAGGAGGGGTGGGCGGTGGAGAGGAGTGCGATACACATCGTTGCGCTTGGGTGGGGGTGGGCTGGAGAGGTCTGTATAATAGTCGATGGGAATGTGAGGGTCGAGTGAGAGCTGCACAGTGCGGTGGGAGGGGCAAGTGGTCTCGTGGGACAGTCGGGCACCTTCAGGCTGCGGGGAGGAAATCCACTGGCGGATCAGTGTCTCGGAGGCTTCGAAGTGAGGAGCCCTGAGGTCTTGGCGGCGATAAGCAGGACTTGAGCAGGAATGCAGACTGGGGCGGTTTCTGCATGAGCGGCGAGGTGATTGTTGCGCGTTGGGCATTGACTAGTCAGTACGGAGTACTAGTTAACTACTGGTAGTAGTACTGAGGTCATGTCATCGGACAACAGCGAGGCCGGCAGTTTGGCTCCACCGCCCGCCCTGCTGCCACCGCATTCCTGCATGCTGGCCACTGCCTCGCGTCAGGTGAGGTTGCCTGGGATTCCTCTGGAGGTTGGCGTCGAATATTGAGTGGCTGTATTCTGTACACTCATTCCAATGACGGCCCATTTCATGCCTCTGGACTGCTCTGGTATCTTCGCGGTGGTGGGGGAGATGTACTCCGCACCTACTTGGAGTAAGTAGTAGTATATACTGTATCTATCGGTGAAGCCATGACAGCTGCCAGGCGGAGAATTACCAGCTGTACGCACCGCACAGGGCCAGACCTATCCAAACCACAGCCCTCAGTGGATCTTAGAGTTTAATCTGTTTACTACTTAGCACTACTACATCGCACTGTGTCGATTTTGGCCCAGCTGGATAAATCCTACCCTGTGAATGCATGTAGTATCGCCTGGGACGATCGAGGGTTCGACAATACTGGAACAGCTCGAATTGGCATCCTGCGGCGGGTGATCGGATCCCGGTGACCAGACGGACCAGCTGAAGGGTCCTCCTGCATTACTAGGTACTACCTGTGTACTACCGGCTTCCACAGTAGTACTCACCCAGTATTGCTCGCGCCGAGTCCCTGCTCGTGCATGACGTCAGCCCTGCGCAGTAGTGAGGTGCCCGGAAGCGGGAAGGCGGGCAGGCCGCCCTAGCCGGCCGGGGCCAGTGACGATCCCGTGACGGCGGCACTAGGCCGACTGCGGCGGAACTACGTACTAGAATCTAGTGACTAGTTAGTTAGTTACTGCAACAGTGGCCGTCGTAGTCAGCGCGGGCTAGGCTGCTTCAGGCATCCCCTCAGCTCCGCCCGCCGTAGGGCTTGGATGGATCGATGGATCATCTTGGCTGCCCCAGTCTCTCAAGGCAGCCACGCTTCGTCTCGGGCCTGCTCCCTTTTAAATTCTCTGCCTCTGCCCCTCGCTCGCTCCTCCCAGGCCAATCCGCACCTCCTTCCTTACCCGACGATCATTGCGGCTGGCCGCGGTTCTTTGTGCTGTCCGCTGGTCGCGTGAAGCTTTCTGCCCCGCAGTCCGCAGCTGCTCAGCTTACCGACTGAATCAATTCCCCTCTGGTCACTTCTCCTTCCAAAGAAGCTCCCCAACTCGGCGACCGCCCCCAGGTTATATACAATTGCCCACCATGTTCGGCGTGATCGCGGATCTGCTGTCGTGAGTGTCTTCCGCCATCCCCGGATTCGCCCGGAGAGCCTCGAGTCATCGACCTTGAACCATACTTGCCCAGCTGATACTGACGATTTCATGAACCAGCTCGATCATCACGATCCTCCTTCCCATCTTTGCCTCCTACAAAGCCCTCCGCTCGGCCGACCCGTCTCAGCTGGCACCATGGCTCATGTACTGGGTGGTTCTCTCGGCCGTGCTGATGGCGGAGTCCTGGACGGTCTTCATCATCGGATGGTATGGACCCCAGGCAGCGCTGGAACTGTAGGCACTGTTGCTGATGAGTCGACACAGGTTCCCCTTCTATAGCTGGATCCGTCTCTTTTTCTTTTCGTATCTGGTCCTTCCCCAGACCCAGGGAGCCCGGCTCCTGTACCAGGAATACGTTGACCCGTTCCTGGAGCACCATGAGCGCGAGATCGAGGAGTTCATCGGCCGCAGCCATGAGCGCGCCAAGGCTCTGGGCCTGCAGTACTTCTACCAAGCCCTGGACTATGTCCGGGAGAACATCCTGGGCTTGCCGGCCCAACGTCCCGCCCCGCCCCCTCCGGCGCCGACTGGCCCGGCCGCCTACGCGCAATCGCTCCTCTCTCGCTTCAACATCCCCACTGCTGCTGGGGCGAACGCACCGGCTGGAGGGTCCGGACAGACCGTGAGCAACGACTGGTTCTCAGCCATCAGCTCCGCCGTGGCATCTGTTGCGTCCGCGAACAAGAGCCCGGAGGCTCGCGGCGAGGCGCTGTCCGCCAGTGGCACGCTGCTGCCTCGGGAGCTGGCGTCCATGTCCCGTGCGGACCGGGCGAATTTCATCTCGAACCAGCGGGACCTGCTGGAGGTGCTGCGCAGCGCCCTGGCCAAGGAGGAACGCGACCTGCACAGCGAAACGGATGATTTGGCGTATGGTCCTGGGCTGCGCAAGAACCGCAGTGAAAACTCCTTCACCCATGTGGAGCACGAGGACACGCAGGAGCGCTCGCCCGAGGGACACGGCCGGACGAGCAGCGGCAACTGGACGTCTGGCTGGTTTGGAGGTGGCGAGGCCGGCTCCTCTGGGGTGGACCACGGCCAGCAGGGACAGGAGGGTGCGCGCAACCGGGCGCAGTGAAGGCGACGCGCTGAATAGACTAGGCGGCTAGTTCTCGACCACAGGACTATTGTTCCTGCTTATCAAAACTTAGGATGACACGTGAGAATCTCAAGCAACCGCTCCCCTGGCTTAGCCGCGCGAATGCGTAGCAGCGCTACGCCGTATGTGACGGGAATGCGCCTTGCCGCAGCACGGCGCATGTCTCCCCTCCCTTGTCAGGATTGATGCATGACGAGCGCATACGTATCCACGGACCGTATCGCCAGACAGCTCCCACATGGACATATGCTAGGTAGTACCTACCTAGATAACAGTAGTAACCCTCCCTCATCCCACCCCATCCCACCCCATCACATCGTAACGCCCATCTCCATTATTTCCCAGCACTACCTTCTGGCCCACCCCCTAACCCTCGACTCCGCCGCAATGACCAGACTCGCATCTAGGATCCCGTCCAGTTTGGCGCCAGGGCTGAGGTGTTGGTTCCTCGTTCCTGTATACCCATGCCCATTGGCATACCCATCCCCACCTCCATCCCGGCACAGCCAGCACAGCAATTCCCCAACTTCAGCTTTCAATCCCCTGTCCACAGGTCCAAGTTCAGGTTTTCTCAATCCCAGTCCTAATTCAATCCAACCCTGATGTTAAACCAAACCCCGAACCTCAGGTACTCACCAGTATAGATAGATATAAATGTGAATATATGCCCAAATACCTAGCATAAACTTTCTTTGATACCCAATACTACCCATACCCAATACTCAGTACCCCTTCCTACTGGATGTCTCCAACATCACAAAGAATTTTCTTTAGAAATAAGGCGCTTTTAGCAGGCTACATACCGTACGTGATATTTGCTTTGGTGGGCTGGGCTGGGATGGGCTGGTTGATAGCTATTACTTTTGGGTTTGGGAGAATGGGGGTTGGGCTGTTGTGTTTGTTTTATGTTTACTATTACGTTACCTTTATCTTGCTTGAGTTCTTTATTTACTTAGTTGGGGTTTCAATGTTTGAGTTGTGGAGAGGTGGGTTTGTATGCATGGATGCGTGGATGCATGCACGTATGCTGATGTTGGCGATGGGTGGTAGATTCTATATTCGCATGGCGTGGTACTATTTTGGGAACATGGGGGTCAGGGCAGGGAGGGAGGGGGGGGGGGTTAGTGTGGTGTTCAATTGCAGAGCGTGGGGATGGGGGATTTGGGTGGTGCTGGGGGGTGGCTGTAGCGATGGTGGTGTTGGAAGGTGATGGTGGTGATGGTGATGGATGGGGTTTTAGGGGAGGGGTTGGAGGCTTGGAGCGAAATATTTTGGATGGATAGGGTTACAGTGCAGACAGGGAAGGGGAAGAAAGGAAGGGGTGGGGAGGTTGAGAAATTGATGAAAGGAGGGAGGAAAGGGAAAATAAAATCAGGAAGGGGGTTGAAATTGGAGAAAAGAAGTATTGGCAATTAGACAATTGGGCAATCAAGGGAGAGAGGAAATGGAAAGGAAGGGGGATTGGGGTTGTATATATTGTACACAATACTTAAGCAGGTAGTAGTTTTGTCCATAGTGATATCATATATCTGAGTGAATTAGGTATCATCCCTCTTGGTTTTTAATCAAGGGAGGAAAGGAAAGGACAAAGGATAGATAGTAAGTTGGGTAGTATTGATGGACGGTTGTCTATTTGGTTATGGTTGAAAAAAAAAGGGATTGTTTCAAACAAACATCATATACCTAATTTTCGATGAAAAGAGCATACTTGCCTAGTACCATGCTATAGATAGGAACAAAGTATCGACGGCAGACGATCATCATCATCACAGCACTAAGGTTCTCGATATCTAGACCCAAGAGTCCAAGCTCAACCTCAGCCCAATCAAGACGGAAAAATTAGTTTTCTTCCATCCGCCGTCGACTGGCTGGCTGGCTGGCCGGCCGATGTCAGGCATGCCTGTGCGCATCCAGTCCGTTTAGTCCCAGTGCCACACTCCCTGCACGGTCGGGATGAGGCGAGATCGCGCACACAGGAAAGCAAAAAAAAAAAAAAAGAAAGAAAGAAAGAAAGAAAGAAAGAAAAAGAAAACCAGAACCGGACCGAGAGCAGCGCTAAAAATAAACCTGCGGTGTCTGTATCGATAACTACGACCTTGCACTAAACTAACTGCCTGACTAAATACCAACGGTCCAGTGCTCAAGGCTACGGACGGACGATGCAGGTCGCTATCTCCTGGGAATGCTGGGATCGGGATTAAGGGTGGGTGGGAGGTTGTTGACCGGGCGATCGGGTGCATGGTTGGGTGCTCGGGCGTGGGCAGAAGATCTGGCTGGGTTTTTGTGATGTATTGATTGATCTTCCTCTTTTTTTTTTTTTTTTTTTGTTTCTGGCGCTTGGACAGGTTTGCTTTGGCTGTTGAGCTTGACGGAATGAAAGAAAGGACCAACACAGGCTATACCTGGACAGACCTTACCTCTCCTAACTACCTACTTACCTAGGGACCCAGGTTCTTTCTTCTTTATTCTTTCTTACGACATGGCTCTGAGCAGCGCCATCAGCTGGAGGCTCCAGGTAACACAGACCGATCAGTGCGGCCAAGTGATGGCGCCGTTAAGAGGAGGATGACCGTCGCCGTATGATACGTGTATCGGGGCTCCTGCACGGTGTGGCAACCCGCAGACCCTGCCCTGCCTGAGGTGTCGACCCGAGTAGGCCTGACTCGGATCCCTCCGCGTCATTCTGGCGCTGATGACTCGGCGGCGGAGGAAAAGGAAGCAGCGCCGGCGATAGGCAAAGGCAAAGACCGGACGGATCCCTCGCGATGATGGCCTGACAGGCGCTGGATTGACTGGCCACGAACAATGGTCCCGTAGGAGCCGCCGGGAGGAGCGACAATACTAGACAGACGAGGGTTACCCCCAATAACACCCAGCTGGGCCTAGTGACATCCTTGGCTCTCGGTGGCCGTCGCCGCCTTGACCCGATGGGCGGAGAGGCCGCGCTGATGCGCAGGCAATAGGCGCCCGGTGACCCAACAGGTGGATAAGGGGAGAGTCTGACAGGCGAGCCAGATCCGAAGCGAGGTGTAGCGAGTAGCGACTAGATCCTACCCAGAGACTCCTCCGCCAGGCCGGACATTGACGTGGTCAAACGGTCGAGCAGAGGCAACCGAAGCATTGCGGCTTCCGTTGCGCGTTGTTGCGCCGGCGGACGTTCTGGCGGATGCTTTCCTGTTTGGGGGGGCTGGCGGGTGTGGTGTCGGCGCTAAACCGGGCTGGGCGGTATGGATGTATGGATGTATGCGTGTATTGTAATGACCAACCACAAAAAAAAAAAAAAAAAGAGCAGCAGCACACACTAAACGGCACGGCGACCAGCAGTCGTCCACCAATCCGCCAATCCACCAACCTGCCCGGCCAAACACCAAAAGGAAAAATTAGGGAACCGAAATCTTTTACCCTCCAAACTTCCTCTCGCCTTCCCCCCCTCCCCTCTCCTCCTTCCTCCCTTCCCTTTCCTCTTTTTTTTACCCCAGATCTATCGTCGTTGACCACGACGTGATATCCATTTATTCCCGTGGTCTTCGTGTGTTTCCCCTCTCCTCCTCTCGTCTACCCCCCCCAGACGAAAATCCCCCCTCTTCGATTTTCCCCGTTTCCTGTGGGAAATCTTTGGATGTGCGGTTCTAGAGCGTCATTCATCTGACTGCTGTAACACGCCCTTGACATCCCACCCCCCTCCCCCCCTGCGTCCCTCCTACAACTATTAACGCTTTTCTCTCTCTGCCCACCAGGTCTCCTCGTCGCTCCTCCTCCCTTCTCCTCCCCAACTCAAAACAGCGCTTCAATCTTCTCCGCGTATCACCTGTCTAATGAGCTCGATCCCTCCCAAGTCAGGCCCTCAACCTCAAGGACAGAGCACCTCGACCCAGGCCGCTTCCTCCGCACCACAGACTGGGAAATCTTCGCCCCAGGCGCCGGTTTCCACGTCCTCCGCCACCACCACGACGGCTCCTCGCTCGTACGCTAACGCCACCAAAAAGTCCGCGACGGACTCGACCGCCGCTCCCGTCACCGTGGGCGGCCCAGCGCAACATGGGAAGTCGACTACAGCATCCTCTGTGAGCGGCAAACCCATGCAGCAATCTCAAACCCCGGGCGTTACCATCGTCAATGGCGCACCGGCCCCGGCCTCTCAAGGCGATCACTCCAGAAAGCCGTCCGTGACCATCACATCGGCAGGCACATCCGGCTACATCCCCAACGGCGGCCAGACCGGTCGTCCGAACAGTCTGCAGTTCGGCTTTGCCAACCAGCAGTCCTCCCCCAACATGGGCAACCCCGCCGCCTTGGCCAACCAGCCTCAGTCCGGCTTGGGGGTTACGCCGCCCACGAACCCTCGTGTGACTTCCCCCCAGACCTCCCCATCGCCCATCCCCCAGCCCGCCTCGAGCGGTGGCCGGCCACCGCCGTCGTCGTATCAGGCGCAGGGCAACGTGCCGAACTTTGGTAGCTTTGGTGATGCGGGTGATAACGTAAGTTGATTCTTTCCCCCCTCAGTTTGTCCCTCAGTCCCTGGCCCGGTGGTCTCCTCGTCGTGTTTGCGGCGCCATGTGCGCGTGGGCGTGACGGAGAGGATCGCGGGAATTCCGGAGGTGAAGAATGGAAGAAAAGTTTCGGGGAGCACAGCTTGTTTCTTGGCATTCCATCGCATCCCCACTCTTCCGTGAAATGCTGGTATTAATAAATGATGCGCTCGCAACAGATGCGCTCGGCTCCTCAGGCACCCCTTGGTCCTGGCCCTCAGTCGACCCATCTCCGCCGCGAATCGTCTCAGTCGACCCACAGCGATATGAGCAACCATATGGGCAGCGGTCCCGGCCGTGGTGGTTACCCCCATCAGGGCGGCCGTGGACGTGGATACTCGCAGTCCAGCTACCAGGGTCAGATCCCCTACTCGCCAGGCCCTAACTTCCGGTCGACCCCTAGCCAGCCCCGTGGTGGTCCCAACATGGCCCCCCAGTTCCACGGCCCCAACCAGGGACGCCCGCTGGGCCCCTTCCCCAACTCTCCGCACCAAGCGAGCCGCAGCCCTGCGCTGGCCACCGCGCATCCGGCTACTCCCCAGATGAACCAGGTGCCGATGGCGCATGCCCAGATGCCGCCGCAGCCCTACGGCTATGGCCAACCCATGGCCCCCCAAACTGTGAGACCCCAACCATTCCAGAAACCCCTTCGCCGCGGAGGCTTCCGAGGAAAGAGAACAGTCTCCCGTCAAAACCCTACTCCCCGTTCATCCCTTGTCCCCCAAGTCTCTCTCCCACCCCCAAATCTCGCGCCAGAAAGTGGTCACTTTGAACGCTATCTAACCCTCATGAAAACCCATCAGGCGTACCCCGGCTTTGACCCCGCCCAGTACGGTTACCCCTACGGCTTCAACATGGGTAGTGTGAACTACATGACCCCCCCGTCGCCGCAGCCCCGTCACGGCATGCCTTACAACCCCCAGGCGCCGTACATGCAGGGCCAGTACCAGGTGCAGCCCCCCGCGCAGGCGACTGCTCTGTCGCGTACTCCCTCACAGGTCTCGAACGACCGGCCCGGCTCCAGCCTGGGTCAAGGCCAGCCTCCTGCCGGCCCCCCTGTGCACACGCACACGGCCAGCCGTTCGTCCAACAGCCCGGCCCCTCCCAAGACCGCGTTCATCATCCCCTCCAACAAGAAGAGCCCGATTGTGATCAAGGACCCTGGCAGTGGCGCCGTGAAGACCTTCGAGAAGACCCCGGCTTCTCCCGCCCGGATCACTCCTTCCCCTGTCAAGATCGCCACCCCTACCTCGACTCCTCCCCCTCGTACCGGCAGCAGCGCCGACCACACCCGCACGGACTCCAAGTCTGTTAAGACGGATGAGGAGAAGAAGAAGGAGCTGAGAGACGCGGTGCGCCAGAAGATCGAGCAGGAGGAGGCGGAGCAGCGTCGTAAGGCCGAAGAGGAGCAAGCGGCTGCCCGCAAGAAGGAGGAAGACGAGGAGATTGCGCGTAAGAAGGCCGAGGAGGAAGCCGCTCAGAAGCAGAAGGAAGAAGAGGAGGCTGCGCAGAAGAAGGCTGCTGATGAAGAAGCCGCCCGCAAGGCCCTTGAAGACCTGAGCTTGAAGGAGAAGGCTGCCGAGGCCGAGGCCGAAGCGAAAGCTAAGGAGCCTGCCGCTCCTGCCCCTGCTGATGATGACGACATCGATTTCGATGCCATCGAGAAGGAGATGGCTGAGCTGGAGGCCAAGGAGCGTGCCGCCGAGGAAGCCTACTACGCCAAGAAGAAGGCCGAGAAGGAGGAGAAGGAGCGCAAGGAGAAGGAGGAGCTTGCCGCCTATGAGGCCAACATGAAGGCTGCGGAGCGCGAGGCGGAGGCCCGCGAAGAAGCCCGTGAGAAGAAGCTTCAAGGCGGTGCTGCTGACGACAAAGAGAAGGAGCTCTTCTCGTCGCTCAAGAAGGGTGGATACGCCGCGACCGAAATCAGCTCTGCTGGCGACAGTGGAGCCGCCACGCCCACCTCCGACCTGTCGATGGGACCCCCCGCGAAGCCCGCCAGCGCTACCAAGCAGAAGCCCGCGGCTCTCAAGCTGGAGACCACCAAGGCGGTCGAGCCTCCTCAGCCCAGCGCTGCGATGAAGGCTCTTCAGTCGGCCCGCTTCGTGGAGGACCTCAGCAAGATCGCGTACCCCGAATCCGTTGCCTCTCCCAACCCTGCCCTGAACGAGAGCGCCCCCGCCGACCGCAAGTTCCACTACAACAAGGAGTTCTTGCTGCAGTTCCAGGCCGTGTTCAAGGAGAAGCCTTCCATCGACTGGGATGCGCGCGTGCGTGAGACCGTCGGTGACAGCGACTCGTCCCGTCCCCAGTCGGCGCGCACGCCGATGATGGGTGGCCGCAACACCTCTCGCGGTGGCGTCACTCCCGGCTTCCAGATGGGCAGCTTCGGCCAGACCCCCAACCGGTCCAGCCTGCCTCCCAACACCACTTCCGAGATGCGCTTCGCCATGTCGAACGCCGCCCGGACTAACTCCATGGGCAACCCCTTCGGCCAGTTCGGTCGTCCCGGTGCGGGTGGTGTCGGTGCTCCTTCCCTTAGCCGCACCAACTCCGCCAGTGCCATGGGTATGCCCCAGTCTCCCCGTGTTGGCTCGAGCAACCGTTCCGGCACTCGGTCTGGCAGCAAGCGCGACAAGGGCCATGCCAAGAAGGAGGAGGATATGGCCAAATCCATGCCTCTCACCGCTGGCCTCGAGATCAAGGCCCTCCAGGTCTCCACCACTGGTTGGAAGCCCCGCAGTCTTGGTCAGCCTGCTGCCGCTGGTCCTACTCCGGCTGGTGCTGCTTACATGCCTCCGGATATGGTGCAGCGTAAGGTCAAGGCCGCTCTCAACAAGATGACGCCCGAGAACTTCGATCGTATCTCTGGCCAGCTCTTGGAGATTGTCTCTCAGTCCAAGGACGAGTCTGACGGACGCACTCTGCGCCAGGTCATCCAGCTCACCTTTGAGAAGGCCACCGATGAGGCTCACTGGGCTTCCATCTACGCCAAGTTCTGTAAGAGCATGTTGGAGAGCATGAGCGCCGAGATCAAGGATGAGAACATCCACGACAAGAACGGCAACGTCGTTGCTGGTGGCAGTCTCTTCCGCAAGTACCTTCTCAACCGTTGTCAGGAGGAGTTCGAGCGCGGTTGGAAGGTCAACCTTCCTCCCAAGCCCGAGGGCGAGACCGAGGAGGCTGCGATGATGTCCGACGAGTACTACAAGGCTGCCGCCGCCAAGCGTCGTGGTCTTGGTCTCGTCAAGTTCATTGGTGAGCTGTACAAGCTGGGTATGTTGACGGAGCGTATCATGCACGAGTGTGTTAAGAAGCTTGTCGACTACGAGGGCATGCCCGACGAGGCCGAGGTTGAGAGTTTGACCAGTCTTCTGCGCACCATCGGTGCCAGCCTCGACGCCTCGGAGCGGGGCCACGCCATGATGGATGCCTACTTCCACCGCATCAAGCTGATGGTGCAGACTCCTGGCCTGCCCAGCCGTCTGAGATTCATGCTGATGGTAAGTTCGACTCGGGTTGCGCTCGGTGCTGCAAACATTACTAACTTCACTTTTAGGATATCATCGATCTGCGTACTGCCCGCTGGATGTCGAAGGATTCTGACAAGGGTCCCAAGACGATCCAACAGATCCGCGAAGAGGTATGTAACCCCTGTCCTACTGGCTTAACGTTTGCTAATTGACTTCCTAGGCTGCTCGCGCCCAACAAGAAGCCGAGATGGAGCGGATGCGCCAGCAGGCCAACCGCGGTAGCCGCCCCAACATGGGCCGTGGCGATGCCCGCAGCTACAGTGGATACGGCAACCAGGCCCCCCCGCCGGACTTCGCGTCCAGCAAGGTTGGCAGTGACGATCTCCGCCGCCTGCGGACGACTCGCAACACCAACCAGCCGATGTCTTTCGGCCCGTCCAGCATGCTGGGCTCCCGCAGCAACAGCGGACGGAAGAACTTTGGCCCTGGCGGCAACCTGGTTCGTGGTAGCGATGACAGTGCTCAGAGCAGCCGGAATGGCACGCCTCCTGCCGGCAAGAAGGAGGACCAGGAGAAGGCCTCCTCGATGAACGCATTCAGGTTAGTGGAGATGCCCCCCCCCCCTCCCGGGTTAAATAATGATGCTAACCCGCCCAGTGCTTTGGCTGCCTTGGAAGACCGAGACAACATGGCCACCTCTCCCCCATCGAACCCTACCTCCCCCCTCCTGACCAAGTCGCAACCCGCGGTTGAGCGCCGACCCTCCAAGACCCCGTCGAAGGACGGCGAGGAAGCATCATAGATTCTGTCGCAATGATAATGAAAAATGATTCCATTCTTCTGGAAAGATTTTCTTCTCACTTCTTTTTGACACCTAGTCACGACATGTCCATCATGTGATTTGAAATGAACATTCCTCCTAATCTTCTCGTCCATGATTTCGGCACCAACAAAGCTCGGTCGCTCATACTATTCCTGCGGAGAGATAGAGGGGACGTCCGACATTCTCTTGTACAATTCTGTTGCTACGACCCATAACGGAGGTGGGGTTCTTGAATCTAGCGAGATAGGTTGGTTTGCAGGGGTGTTTCCGACCTTGCCATGTCATGTCTTTTCTATTCTGTTTCTTTTTTGCATTTTCCAATACCCGGAGAGCTTTGACGGTTTCTCCTCCCCGGCTACTGCATAGGGCAGTATCAACCGGGGCGGGACTTGCAGGCTAGCCACGATGTTTGCGTGTGTCATGCGCGAGAGTTTAGTACCTAGTGACGTCTTTTTTCCTTCTTATCTTCATGCATTGCATCTACACTGGTTCGGTGTGTGTTGCTGGCGATAGCTTGCAGTGTGTGTGTCCTTGTGCTTTTTCCTAGACAAAATCTCGTTAGAAAAAGTTCCCTTATTTTTTTTCTTACTATTTTTCTGGCACACAATTGATTGTTGTCCTGTCTCAATATAACTATTACTATTCACTTTCACGAGTTTCCATTTGAGGTCTGCAGTGTGATACGGCCTGCTCGCTTGCAGACCCTCTTATCCATCTCCAACCCTGTGAATATCCCATCCAGGGCTATTCCTATTCATGATACATGAGACATGATACGAGACAATGGTTGATGATGGATACCTCCTTCCCCACCCCCACTTACTCACCATTTCTTACGCACTTTTTTTTTTGTCTAGCTAGCTCTTAAAAGGACCATTGCTATGGATTATTAATATGATTTTTTCTTGATTATCGTGCTTTGTTTTGTTTTTGTTTTTTTGGTGGCAGAGATGTGTTTGTTTGTTTGTTTATGCAAAGTTAGATGTTAAATAGTTGTTTATTTATTTATTTATTATTCTTTATTTGCATCGGAACTTGTGTTTTTGTCTGTTCTTCGTGGGTTATGGCTAGTGGCTTCTCCTGCGTTGTATGCAATGTAGATGTAGATTAGGTAGACTGGATATGTATGCATGAATGGGATAGATAAAGATGAGATAGACGTAGATATCATAGTACAATGAATCAACCGCGCAATATCTTATTATGCTATGTGTCTTGTCTTGTCTTGTCTTGTCTTGATTTTATTTGCAGTGTATCGTGTCTAATAGTACTAATAAGAGGAGGGTGCCTACCTACCTACCTCCCTACCTCCCTACTACTCACTTCACCCACATAGATAGATACCTACATCCCTAGGCAGAAAATGACAGATGTATATAGTATGTATGTATGTATGTATATGCGTATGACATGTGTATACCACCCTAGAAGCTATGTACCCGTGCTGGCAAGGGTTTCATGAACCCGGTTGTTTATTTCCCTTGTGTCTGTCTCTGTGGGTGTTTGTTGGGTTGGATCTGATGGGGTTGGATGGGATAGGATGGGATAGGTCATGTGTGGTGAGAGATATGGTTGAGTATAGAGTGTATGTAGACTGGCGGGTAGATTGGGGTATTTACTAGAATATGGATAAGAGGATAGATAGGAGGATGGACAGGAGGATAGACAGGAGGATAGGCTCTAGACAAAAAGATAGACAGGTAGAGAAGTAGTACGGGATACCTAGGTGGGTGGGAATTCCACTACTCCTTCTGTTTATCTCTTTCCACGAGATATCTACAGCTATGTTGGATTGACTGGCTTGGACTGGGCTAGATGGGCTCCAAAAACTCAGTATTCTAGCTATCAAGGGACTGATTCAATCAAATAAAAAAACTCTTAGAAAAGGACTAAATAGACGCACTCTATCATCTTCTGTTCGGATCTATCCTAATAACTATCCTTGGATACAGAACTGTGCTTCAATCTCAATGACAACATGTGATGCTGCAGTGATGTTCTACCGAGGATGAACTCTCTATCAATGCATCGGCGTGCGCTCTAACTCGCTCACGGAGAAGAAAACTGACTGTAGATACAATGAGGAAAGAGGAGATTCGCTGTTCGTGTTTCGTGATATCGCTCCCGCAGGACATGCTGCGGAGCTTCCTGTTAGCCTGCGGGGTATGTGTGTTTCTGATATCATTATCTGCGTGATTTGTGTCCTCCTATAGTTAAGCTCAAGCGACTGGTCAAGGCTCGCGAATTCACGTCTGGAGGAAAGCCGTATTATCTCCGCGATGTGATCTGGGTGTGGATACTGGTTAGGTGGATTACACTGAAAGTATCCCGTGAATATGATGGGTTCGTCGGTTCGAGTCGTGTCAGACGCTTAGTCACCTCCAGTCGGAGGAGAACTATCTTCGGTCACGATCAGCGGGATCGTCACGTTGGACTGCGACGGGGGCGTCTCAGTGGCTCCAGACAGGTTGTCTGCCGGGAGCGACTCCACGGATGGACGACCGCTGCTGGGCTCGGACGGCGGGGACGGACTCGCATCGTTGTGGTCTTCCACGTGCATCACGGTCGGTTCGTCATCTGACCCCGTATCGACCTCGGAGTTCTCCACGCTCCCGAGGGGACTTCGCGGGACCACATCAGGAGATGGCGATTCATCGTGACTGACACTGCTCCGTTCCGACGTCGACAGCGAGCTGCGGGAGGTCTGGTAGGATTGGGGCAAGCCGAGAGCCGCTGCCACGGCCGCCTCCTCGTCCGGCAGTTTCGACACGCTGCTGTCCCGGCTGGAACTGCGGTCGAAGATGTTGCTGCCGCGTCGCTCGCTCATTTCCAGTATATGATTGTAGTTTCGTCGGGTGGGATCCGCGAGACGCTTCTTCTTTCTCTTCTCTCGCTTGGTGGACGGACGGACCACAATGACCGGGATTGGCGATTGCTGCAGGCAATACTTTGAGACAGAGCCCGGGAGCAAGCCTTGAACACCGCCCAAGTTCCGGCCCCTGGTGCCCACAATGAGTACAGCAGGTTCGTAGATTCTGATCATGCGCTGGATGACGCCCTCGATCTTGCCGACGGCTAACTCCAGCACCAAGCTGATCGCCTTCTCATTCTGACTGTTCTTCTGAATCACCTGCTCGAACAGCTTCTCCGCTTCTTTGCGGTATTTGCCAGCCTCGACTGCGGCGTCACTCGCGATGCTGGAGTCCTTTTCCACCGCGCGAAGACAGACAATCTCGTCGCCGTCATCCACCAGCTCATCGATCAGCCATTCCAGCGCAAAATCAGAGTAATCGTTCTGATCGGTTCCGCAGAGGAACGTGCGACTGCGACGGGTGCTCTGGTAGCCCTTGTGTTTGTAGTTCAGAGTCAGGGAAAAGTCAGCCGCATCGGGATTATCGAAGGTGTCGAAGGAGACACCGCGTTCGTAGGTCCTACAATAAGCGCCTGTTAGAATTTTTCACTCATCCCGTCGCAGACAATTGGTACTCACTGAGGTGGGGGTGGCGACGGCCCTCGACTCACAGACCTGGATTCTTTGTCGTGGATCTGGGAGACGTGGGACGGCGAGCGCCTGCGACCTGCGGCGCTGGCAGACCGGCTGGGCAGTTGCAGTTGTTGGATTTGTGGTGGTTGTTCCTGGCCGCCGATGTTGAATTGGATGGATTTTCTCCGAGAGCCTCCCACGCCACGGGAGGGACGGTTCTTGGCCGGTCCTGGGGTGGTGCGCTTGGGGACGGGCTGGTCGAAGTCCAGCGACAGCTTCGGAGGAGAGGACGACATGGCGGAGATGCCCAGGGATGGAAGAAAAATGAAGGATGGACGATGGAGTGGTGGTTGATGGGAAGATGCGGAAGGCAACCAGATAACGGGGAAGTCAAATCAGAGAGGGTTCAGCCACCGTGAAGCTCCAGACGTTCTGCCAGTGGTACGATGCGGGAGACACAGACCATGGTTTGGTGGTGCAGGCTATTGATTGAGAGGTCCCGGCGGTAGCTGACGACACGCGCGGGGGGGTGATGTGAGGGATGGGAGAGTAGACAGAGAGAGAGAATGGAATGACAGCAGGGAATGCAGAGATAGCAGAGCAGGGAAGACAGCCAGGAGCGCGGAAGCCGGAAGCAGCAGGAAGCAGAACAGGCAAGAGGCAAGAGGCAAGAGGCAAGAGGCAAGAGGAAGAGGAATAGGAATAGGAGGAGGCTCGGGGCGGGGCTGCCCGCAGGCGGTGAGAGGTCACGTGGCGATAGCATCATCGTACTTCTACTTTCACTCCGGTGTACTACAGAGTACTCATGGGCGCCTATCATCCCATCACACCCGGTCACCTCACCTCATTCCTCCCGTGCCATCAACACATCCATCATACCCCTCCAACTACTTCCCAGTATCCTATCTCCCCCCCTCAATTGACACCGTCAACCCCGTCTCTACCCAGCGAAACCACCCCTTTTCCTTTCCTCAACCCAACTACGGACAAATCACCCTGAATCAACCCCACCCCGAAAATCCTTGTCGCCCAACCACCCCATCGACTCCATCCATCAAGAAGAGACCCAGAAATAATTCTGCCCATATAGAATATAGCCAATATAGCCGAGTCTAGCCCCTCAACCCAACCCAATCCAACCCAGTCGTTCCATACTTTACGGAGAGCATACCTTACTATAGTAGATAGTAGTCCATACACAGTAAATAAGTAGTCCGACTATACTCGATAAGGTAGTTCGTACACAGCACCCCCTCAAGTAACTGTAAGTGTAAGTGTAGGGAACCCCCCTCAAGTGACCAAAAGCGAGCTGCCCCACCCAACAACCAGCGATACGCCCTCACCATCATCACATCACCATCATCATCACATCCCCCCTCATCATCCTAATCACATTCATGTTCATGGCCAGTTAATTACGTAGCCACCTACAGGCACAGACAATGTCCGTCAATAGGTCCCCTACCCCCGACTCCGAACCCCCGACAGACAGAAAACACCGACACCCGGAGCTCCGAAACCACTCAACCCCAGTCCGTATGAGCGATATGAGCGCGACCAACCGCCGAAATCAGCACCGCACCCTTCCTGACTACTCCGCAAGCACCTCCGTAGGTACTAGGTAGGTAGGTACGAACGGAGAAAGCAACCACTCACCATCCCCCGACCCGGCGCGTGTACATCTAACCACCACCACCACCACCACCACCACCAACCAACCACTAAACTAACCACCAGCGTCATCCCCGCCCTGACAGCCAGCAGATCCCAACACCGAACCTTCCGGCCTCCGTCAGGCGTCAGCAGAACCCGGAACCCGCCAGTACCTTGAGTAGGAAAAAACTGACGGAACGGGACCTAGCCCCGTCCGGAAGCCGGAACACCAACAGAGCGAGGGAGGGAGATAATCAAGCCAGTCAGTCAGTCAGTCGCTCAGGATTGATCGACGGTGATCCTCCGCTGATCGATCGGGTTGGTTTTCCAGGTCCTGGCCAGAAGCCTGGTCGCTGGATCCGTTCCGGGGTTTTGTTTATCTACGCCATATCTAGTGTACTGTGTAAGGTAGTTATGTTCTGGGTTGTGGCTCTGGGATGGGTCCATCCATGTGATGTATCACGGGGCGGTGTGGTGTGGATTTCTCGTTCGCTTTCGCTTTCGCTGTGTTGGTCGGTCGGTCAGTCGCTTGGATTGGGGTTGTGGTATCTATCTATCTATCTATCGTATTTTGCGTGTCTGTGTTTTATCTGGCAGTAAGTAGACTCAGAAGTAAGTAGTAGGGTGGGAGTGAGAATTCTACTCTCTCTACTCCCTGGTACTCCAGTTAGGGAGACACTGGGTCATCGGCACAATTGACCCTCCCATCCAGGCGAGACGAGGCACCGGCCAGACTGGACTGGGCGGTATGGGAAGTGGACGGTGCGGTGGCGGTGGGATTATTGTGAAGCGTGAAAGACTGAAGAGTGCGACTCCAGACGGTGGGTGGGCGAGCGGGCGATGGTTGCCCAAACTAATCGGCCCTAGCCTCGTTAGCTGCCTGGCCTGGCCGGGGCTAGAGGCGGCGGTGGAGACCCTACTTACTTACTTTCGTCTGGTCTTTGAGACAGGGAAGCTACCTAGAATGATCAACCGGCTATTGACGGGCTGTCCTCCGTACTACTACTGTACGACTTACAGACTTAGACTTACAGGAGACTTATGGGGTGGGTTGCGAGAGTACGGTGAGGGCTCGTTCTGCAGAATTTTTCGTTTTTCTTACGCGTCCAGGGGTAAGGAAGGAAGGAAGGAAGGAAAGTAGGTTCGGAGAAAAAAAAAGTGGTTATGATGTGTTCTATGTATGTATGTATTACTTCGTTCATCGTAGATCTCATATACGTGCCTGTCTCAACAGGCAGCTGTACATCAAATCTCGGCCGTCCTTTTATGCGGCCTAACTGTGGGGACCAACCATTTCCCCCAGCAACCGTATCCATATGAGTAGAGAATCAATGCCCAAACGCTCGGGCATGCAACATGAGGGGGAGGCGGGCAAATAGATGCCATCTCGAACAATGCAAAACAGTAGTGTCAAAATCAAACAAATGGCCAACCAGAAATGTTCCTTTTTTAGGTGTCGTCTCAAAACGCCGGACCCGCTATGACAGGGGCGAACTTTCGTGCCCGAAGTAATAAGAAAATGAAAACAAAATCAATGTTCCAGAACAAATTTCATCAAGGGGGTATCACGTATGGTATACAGCAGCGTCGATCATGGGAGGTGCACGTTGGTTTTAGTACGCCTCGATCATTGCGCCGCGCGTCTGGCCAGGGACGTAATACCCGCCGCTCTCCAGCTCTGTTGGGGATAGCGGGATCTCGGTGGTTTGGGGTTCCTTCTCGTTGAATGTTTCCAGGGTCGGTTGCGGAGGCGACGGGGGCATGGTGTCGTCCTCCGACTCGCCATCCGAGTCCGATAGCAGCTCGGGCGGCGTCTGTCGGGACGGCGACCGCGTCAGAGTTAGCTCCGCCAGGTCCTCCGCATCGTCGTACTCAAAATCCGAGTCCGAATCGGAGTCGTAGTCTTCCTCCACTTCCTTCTCGGTGATGATGGCCACCGGCGACGGGGCCCGCCGCCGCACGGGGGTGTAGAGGTTGGATTCATATTCGTATTCATCTTCGTCGTAGTCTGAGTCGTCGTCGCTGACGTCGGAGTCGGCGTCCGACAGGTCCTCGGGATCCCAGTCCTCCTCGGGATCCTCGACCACGGTCTCGGCCCATTGGATGTGCCGGGGCTCAGAGGCGGGCGAGCTCTTGCTCACGCCGCTGACGGTCTGGTTGAACCAGCGTTCTTGTTCGCGCTCGGCATCGGCCAGCTCCAGCATGAGGGAATCGAGCAGGTTGGCGTGGCCGACGAGGAGGCGGAGGTCATGGTCCGCCCGCGAGGCTTCCCGGGTAAGCTTCTTGCGGGCGGTGTGGGCGAGGTAGTAGGTTTGCGTGATGCTCATTTTCTTTTGTTGGCGGCGTCGGACGAGAGAGGAGAAGTAGGAGCTGGGAGAGAGAGTCGAGGGCGAGGCGGGAGTAGAAGTAGAAGTAGAAGTAGGGGAGGAGGTGGAGGTGGAGATTGTGGGGGAGGACGGAGTTGCCATGGCGCAGGAGAGCCGGGAGGACCGTGTTGATGTGCTTATGAGCTCAGCCTGGATCGGCCAGCAGAAAGATGACTCGTTCGCTTTACGCGGTGACTCAGGCAGCCGTTCCCTTTCCGGCGGTCGCGCGCGGGCCAATCACGGGCGGGCAGATCGCGGGGCGGTGAGGCCAGTCAAGGTTGACTGCAAGCGGATCAATAATCACGGCGCCTTATCTTGGGACGCGACGACTCGATGCAGTAGTGGCGGGGAACGACTGATGTGCTGGAGGTATGTCGCGAGGTAGTGGCTGTCGGTAGGCAGGCAGGGTGGTGCAGTGGTGCACAGCAATGCGGTCTGAGCTGGAGATGGATGGATGGATGGTTGGGAAGTAAAGTAAGACCAGGGATGGGAAGAAAAAAGATCAACCGGGAGACAAGGACCGATTTAATATGATATATCCACTTTCCAGGCTGGAATTTTGGCTTGCTTTTTTCCCTTTTTTTTTCTCGTCGGGTTTCTAAGCCATCTCCATTAATAACCTCGTTTTGCACACCCTTCCTCGCGCAAAGTCCATGCAAAATCCGAGCGATCGGACCTTCGGAGCCAGCGCCCAGCGCCCATCCGTGGATCGGCTGGAGGGTGCCGGATCCACCAGGCTCGACATGCACGCCCGAAGAGGCAACCGCCGCTTCACCGCCCCTCGCGCGGCCCAATCAGTGGGCCCGCCCATGAGTCACGGCCAGACTCCGCCGGCTAACCCCGTCCGGACGATCGCAGCTCAGCCAGAAAAACCCTGCCGGCACCTCGGATGACCAATCTGTCCGCGCCGTTATTTCCGGCTGACGGGCGCGGTTCGTTTAGAAAATTCCAGCAGCTGCCCTGTCATCCTGGGCATGACCGGATTACTCACGCCCTCAAGGTTAGCGCTTTCCACGGGACCGTGAGGGCCAGCTGGTCCGGAGCCGCCTATTGAGTATTGACTTGGCGGTACTCCCTCCAAGGGTACTATATAGCCCGCTTTGAAATCGGATTCGCATGTCGATTGATTCCTAAGCCGATGCAGGTGGTCCCTCACGTCCAGCGGTCGCACTGTCTGGATGGCCAGCCTCACTCACGGCCGCCCGAACGGGACTATTGACGACACCAGTCACATCCCCACCCGTCCGTAGCTGAGCATACATGCCAGACTGCCTGTATAGGAAAAAATGCGCCCGCAATCATGGCTCATGCACGACTCATCCTGGCCCAGAATGATAGGAATGAGGAGGCCAGAGCATGGACCCAAGGGGCCCCCAATTACTGGTCGGTAGCAGGGTGATAGACCGCGCACGGGAACGCTCAGCCCGGTCGGTCGCGGGGGCAGCCAGGCCGACCAGCGTACCAAGCCAAGTACCTTGGGAGCGAGGCGAATACGACGGACCGGAGTTAGCTGGGCTGTCGCACATATCCGCCGCCCGTGCCTCCGAGCATACCTACTTGGGTAGAGGGTACATTCTTGTCCGTATCCGTCTAGACTCTACACAGTAGTAGGTACAAAGTACTCCCTCGCAAGCCCACGTAAGCGGACTTAGGACCAGGCAGTGAATAGTAATTCCTGGCCCGTCTTCCACAGGCGGCCACATTGTCAGACTCGACACGGAAATCCGGGGAGCCTGATGCCTAGTCCCCCTAGGCTGCTAGTAGGCTGCTAGGCTGCTAGACGTGATGCTGACGGTGCGAGAGCCGCACCAGCCTGGCTTGGCATTCTTGGGGTTGTCGCGCAAAATTGGGTATCGACCATCGACCCATCGGCCAGACGCGCGATCCGAGTGCTCAGTAGTGTTCAGTGAGACGTAGGGGCGAAAACGTGTCGTGCTCTTGGCGGGGGAATGGTGTCCTGCCTCCGGGGCTGGAGATCCCCCTGGCGAGGCGTACGTAAGATGGATGGCTGGAGTCTGGCCGCCTGCGTGCCGGGATGATAGGATGATACGACGACAGTGATAATCAACGTGTAGCCGAGCGATGGTGTGCCACTGATGAGCTATCGCTATCAGCGATCGATCGTCTATCTGAAACCTTACGGCCTGGAGACTAGGGGTTCTATCTACACAGCCTCAGCCTGCTGGGGATGTGGAGAATGGGGACGGAGTACTATTGTGGACTATTGTGGCTAGGATCTGACCGGATCGGGCTGGGTGGGGTCACATGACCGACAGGGGGAAGGGGGGCTGGATCGGGCGAAGAATCCCTCGGATGATATATAAGAGCTTCGAAAGCACTGAGAAATACAATCAATACGAAGCTGGATCTCCGGATTCGGGAATTCGCGATAGCCGTCGCGAAGCCAGCCGCTTTCGCGACAAAGAGCGCGCCCGTGTCAGTGTCAGGGTCAGGGTTAAGTTGTCAGTCAACTAACTCATCGGCAACTCTAGATCTCATCAGTGGGGCCAGAGGTGTCAATCCGACTCTGACATGGCATCCAACTCAACTCGAGTTAAATCAAAGTACGAGATGCTCCTGACAGCCAGGGCAACCCAGTCAGCAGCTGAGCAAGTCAGAAGCTGAGAGACAGTGCCAGAAGCTTGACCGAGGAAACCGAGCGCAGGATGATCCAGATAGTAAAATGAAATGAAAACAAACACATGCCTCCTCCCTCCAAACACTATTCTGCAAGCCACCGGTCGGAAGTGCCGACAACTTCCATCCCCATGCCCATTCAATAACTACCGGATCCCCCTCCGACTGCAAGCATCGAGCTTATCCCCCCCTCCGACCACGGTCGAACACGACAGCCTGAGATGGTAACCGCTGATTACCAATAACAGCTAGACACATTGTCCTGAGCAACAGGATCCAGCTCCCCTTCCAACTCAGTAAGATCGCTCGCTCTGGATGCTGTATTGGGGGTGCTACGACTGGCCCAGTAGTGCCACAGCCCACGGACGATCACGCCTTGTCATCATCAGCGGAGGTCTGGAGTTTGGAGTTTGGAGACTGGAGAGAGTCTGGAGCGATAAGCCGTTCCTTGCTGGGAGGAGGAGGGATCTCGTTGACGTCACGATGTCATACCCACCACACACCACACACCACACACACACACCACACCTAGTATCATGCTGGCACACAAGATGTCCTGGTGGTACACAAGATCAGATCCCATCACTCACTCCCCTCATGACCTCATCGACACCCCCTTGTACTGTGACTATGTACCATAGAGAGTTGAGCAGTGAATACTATCCCATTTGTCAGACTTCCGTTTCCAGCTTCCACAGAAATAGTAGCTGCAGCTTTTACAAAATAGCAATCTCAACACATCTATCTTAGTAGACTAACAGCAGTCACAGTCGGAAGTAGTAAACAAACCCCCAAGACACCAAGATCCACATAACCATGAACATAAACATAAAACACCACTTATGCCCAGCACAACTAATCAACCAAGAACACGGCAAATCGGCCCCTCGCCCTCCAAACCTCCGACCCCCATCCCATCCCCCCATCCCCAAACCAGCCTAGTCCACGTCTCGGAGACGGCCATCCCACGGAAAGGGTGGAGCCAAAAGAGCGCCAGAGTCCGATCACCCCGGCATCGTAGTCTACCTTACTTTTTGTAGCAGTCCGTCCGTTCGTCAGTCAGTCAGTAGTCAGCAAAGAAGGTTTTTTTTCTGCCGGTTTTAATTTTGATTACTGATGGGGTGCTGATTATATCTTACTTAGTTAGTTAGTACTTAGTCTACACACTCCGTTCGGGGGGTGTCCGGGCCGAGGGTGGGTTTGGGGGCCTTTTTTTTTTCTGCCCCTTAGAGGTGCGTGAGTCATCATGCGGATTGGATTTGTCGAGTCGGGTGTCGGCATCGTATGGCTTGACTCATTCAGTTGCTTATTTGCTTGCTTGCTTGATGGGCGCTATCTACTGGGCTGGCTGGACTGGCTGGCTGGACTGGCTTACTGGGCTGGGCTGGCGGGATGAGCGGGATGGGAGAAATTCGGGGTTCGTTCGGTGTGCCTATTGCCTATTATAATGTATTGCCTATCTACCTACCTACTACCTAGGTAGTCATACGGGATTTATTCGGTGTTGTGACGGTTGTAGGTCGGGCAGTCCACGAGGGAAAAAAAAAAAAAAAAGGGTTGGAAATAAAGTGTGTGAGGAAGTGGTTTCAGCAGATCTCCGGCGGAGGTTAGATTATCTATCTACATCTCTGTATGTATGACTGACTCTATCTGCTGCCCGTGCTGGGCGACATCATCTGCCCGTGCCCGTGCCCAGTGTCCACGGTCCTGCACGAGCACGAGCACGAACACATGGTCATGGGCACTACTGACTACAGGCAGTATTTTTAAGGCAAGTACTGTGCTTACATAGGAACAGGGGAAGAGAAAGTGTAATGTGATTGGCTGTCGCGATGGTTCTGAATCGTGATGTAATTCTATTTCGATGCTTGATTGTGGGGAACTATCGACGGTGGGTATTTTCTTCAGGTTTATGGGCAGTAAGCACGTCATGACGACCTGTCTGGCTAGTAACCAGTAACCAGTAATCATCCACTCTGACTTACATGGCTACACCCCATCCACCTTTATCATATGCAACAACCACACAGCTAAACCATAAGTAAAGTGTACACGCGGTACTGAAGCTGTGACGTCCCATCAATCATGTGAAAAGAAACTCCCCAAATCCGAACTCTTCTTTCGCATCCACCGAGTCCACCACCATCCGGGCCTACCCGCCTGCGCATCCTCATCCACCAAATCACATGGCAGTAGGATGGCATGATCCAGGGCATGCGGCAAGCCGCGGTGTCTCCCTCTGACCTGCATCGCGACGACAATTACCTTCGACACGCCCCCGAATTCCCGACACAGGCTCGTCTCCGTCCCCGGGTACCCCATCGACAGTCCCACCGTGCCGTACGCAGACACGATCTCGAACAGGATTGGGAATAGTGAGAATGCTAGATCGTTCCGATTGTCCTGTAGCCGCTTCCCCTCGGCCACGGCGACGAGGAAGAACCCGAGCATCACGTACCAGAGATCGAACCCCAGTTGGCGCTGGATGTGGGCGGTGAGGGATGAATCTGATTGGTGCGATTTGTCGTACTCATCATTATAAATCCCCAGGCTGCGTTCCTCGTACACGTTGGTTGTGCGCATCGCGATGGCGATGGGGAACGCCGAGATGTACATCATTATCATGAACGAGACTTGCACGGCTGGGTGCAGTCTTCCGAGCGAGGTAATGGTGAAGCCGGCGGTGCGGGTCGAGGCGATTTGGAAGAGGCCATTCACGAGGCGGAGGCTCGAGGGGAGGTTGTTGAGGTGTGGGGTCTGGGGTGGTTGTTAGAGTGACCGAAAAAAAAAAAGGATGGGGAAAGGCTTACTTCTTGTAAAGTGTAGAAGATGATGAGATCGAACGCGTTGAGGAGTAGAAGCACCGCGGCGAGACGCCAGGTCTCCGCACTGGGGAAGAGGAGTGTGAAGCAGCGGCGCGGATGGTCGAGCAGGTACTGGAGCTCGTCATCCAGCGGGCTTCCGTACGTGGTAAATTGGGAGATGGTCCAGATGATGAAGCGCAGCATGCACGGGAATCCTGTATTGCCGAGTACGATGAGAACGGTCATGACGAGCAAAGGCAACGCCGCGGTGTTAAATGAGGCCATCGAGTCCGGGGTTAGGGTGAACCCGAGGTCATTGAACGCAGACCCAGCTGTGAAGACCGCCCACCAGGACCGGTTCAAGCCGCTTTCTATAAGTATCTCACTGTAATGGTGGTTCGGGAGGATCCAGGCCACAAAAGCCACGAACCCCAGCAAGTGGATGGCCACAAAGTAGCACACCAATATCACAATCAGCCGTTTCAGAGCCCGATACTCGATCCCGCCCAGCTCCTCCTTCTGCGTCTCGTTCCAGTCCGAGTAGCTGGCGATGGACGACTGCCACGCCAGGGAGGGCAGCGGGGGCATCTCATTCTGCAGCTCGGAGAAGGACCGCTGTAAAGGAGTGTCCGCCTCAGACAGAGACCGGCGGGACCACGAGTAGGACCGTCGACGGTGCTTGACCTCATGCTCGGCATCGGTTTCGCGGAAGGTGATATGCGGGCTGGTCGACCCGGTTGCGCCGTACTTCCTACCCGGAGACACCTCGGGCGAGTCGCAGCGGTTCTCGTCCACGGTCATCAACAACGGGACTTCCTCTGGGGGTCTGTCTCGCGAGATTGCCCGAGGAGGACCGATTTCCACGTCTGCAAGTCTTTGATTCAGTGTGTTCCGCTGCGCGCGGCACATCATTTTGGCATCGTGGATGGCCCGGCGGAACCGCTTTCGGAACCAGTACAGGCGGATCACTACCAGCAGCGAATGGACAAAGATGATATTGGTGACCATGGACACCACCCACAGGGTGACCTGCTGGACGACATGGAGGCGGTTGAGGTCAATTGTGTTCAGCCCGGTTTGAGTGGCTGCGCCGGAGGCCAGCAGCACGGCATCGACGTAGGACAGCCCTCCGACGCAGTAGAGGATGATGGATGACAGGACAGCCCAGGAGATGATGTAGATGTAGTGATGGTATCGACGCAGGGGGGATTGGGGGGTGTCGACCGAGGGCTCACGGGGCGGCATCCGTGAAGTGCAGGCAGTGGACGGAATGGATCGACTGGGAACGCGTATCGAGGGCAGGAAGAGCTTGACGGGGCCAGGGAGTCGCAATCGAAGCGAGAATAAATAGTCGGGCTCGATTCCTTGCGCAGAGGGAATGGCTATTGGGAGCCGACAAATGCCTCAATTAGCTGCATTGTTGGGGGGGGGGGGGGGGGCGGTGGACGGATCGACTGGGTGAAGCGTTGAGCAGACGCGGTCAGTATAATCTCGGGGTGCACGACACCTAAGTACGGGGGCAGGGCCCACTCACTTGCAGGCAATTAAGCGGCAAGAATCGTGCTTGGGGGGAAAGTTCCGAGCAGGGAGCTGCACTGCAGGAGACGCGGGAAGAAGGCCAGTTCCAGCAAGTGGACGCAAATAATCGCTCATACTGACCTGCCTTTTCGACACCCTCGCCCAGCCACTGACGCACGGTCCATAGTTTGATTAACTCTATCGTGTGCCGAGCACCACTGCAGGGCCCTGACGGGGTCCTGACGGGGTCCTGACGGGGTCCCTCGGCTCTTACCTCATCGCCGGGCACCCTTCAACCACTGCAGCAACCAGGAACAGGGGTGGATCGGGGCTGTACTCGTGCTTGGAGATCAGGATGGGGCAGAACCTTAGTTCAGCCATTATGCTGGTTGACTTTCGGCAGTCAGTCTACTCCTAATATACTAGATGTCTACTCGGTGGCGATCATTCGCCTGCGTCTAGAAGTATGAAGGCATCTGGATATGTGTGATAGACACCCAATGGAACAGCAATTGACTCGCACAGTTCATGATGGCTGGCATTGTGAACCCCCTTCGAAGCGACGAGCCCGATCGAGCAAGCGACAGAGGGCGAGGGCACCGGCCGTCACATGGCCACCACTAACTACTGCCGCCGTTCTTTGTTCTCTCGCCCGGTCGCCCCCGACGGTTTCTCTTCTGGAGTCAATCTGGAGTCAATCTGGAGACATGGCAAATTGGACCGTCAAAGCGCACCCGAGCTCTCTGTACAACCTCACCCTCGGAGCGCCTGATTGGAGCCGTTTCCCCAAGCCAAATGCGGGCTAGAAGCTAACACGGAGCGAACCCCATCCTTGCAAAC
This sequence comes from Aspergillus ellipticus CBS 707.79, assembly GCA_003184645.1. Taxonomy (NCBI): domain Eukaryota; kingdom Fungi; phylum Ascomycota; class Eurotiomycetes; order Eurotiales; family Aspergillaceae; genus Aspergillus; species Aspergillus ellipticus. The sequence goes on along the minus strand of KZ825843.1, from coordinate 164,510 downwards.
ATGAACTGAGTCAAAAGATACCCGGTGCCTTGCTGAATCTGCATGGATATATTCGCCGACGCCTCCTTGCGTACAGACCGCATCTTCGTGACGCGAACCTAAGCCTCCCGCCAGCCCAACCTGCTGTCATCCCTTGTCAGTGCTAGCTATCATGGACAACCCCCTCTTGTCTTGGCACAAATTCATTTTCTCCTTCTCATCGCATGATAGGACCGGAGCTGCTAGCGCTGCTAGGAAACTCAAGCCAAGACCAGATACGAGATTTGCGGGGCCATCGCAGCACCGACGCATGGACGAGCACACCTGCCCAGCGTCTTGGCCAGATCTTGGCCCGCCAATATGGAGGGTTTGCGGGGAATATCGGACAGGAATCTGGGGTATATGCGGAGATTGATATGACAGTCTGATGTGGGGTATCATTTCTTCTATCTGGTAGCGGGAAGGGGACGATGGAGGGATGGGTATAAAGAGCAGGTGAACATGCGGGAGGTCTTTTCCTTTCAAGACTTTGAGTATCAGGAAAGCCCAAGATGAGCACCGCAAATGAACCAGCAGAGCTTATTGCCAAGGGTATTATTCCTACTGCCAAACAGGCATGGGGTGACCTGTTTAAGTGGAAGCAGCGTGTCGTCGTAACTAACGACTACGGCGAGACGCGTACTGAGTGGCAAGCTCCAGAACCGCTTGAAAATCCTATTAGTTTGTGCCTTCAGCTCAGTGCACGAGGCTGGTTGTTCTTCGTGGTTGGACGGCCGATGCCTTTGACTTCCATGCCTTGTCCATCCAGACCGTCAAGCTCTCGAAATACTATGACCGATCCAAGACAGATATCACAACAGCCATCACACTCACACTGCTGCTGAGAAGTGTTGGTGCGGCCTTCTTCGGTCTGGCTGGTGACAAGTTCGGCCGCAAGTGGCCCATGGTCGTCAACATGATCGTGCTAGGATTGCTGCAGATAGCTACCATCTACAGTCAGACCTTCCAGCAGTTCCTAGCAGTACGAAGTCTATTTGGTCTGTTTATGGGTGGCGTGTATGGGAATGCCATTGCCATGGCCTTGGAGCATTGCCCGTAAGTCCCCAGCCCGATACCCAACACCATACTAACGACATCAGCGTCAACGCCCGTGGCCTCATGTCAGGCATACTCCAACAAGGATATTCTCTCGGCTACGTACTAGCAGCATGCGCCAATCTCGGCGTCGGAGGTGCAACAGACGGTTGGAAAAACGTCTTCTGGATTGCAGGTTCGTCAGCCCATCCGTTATCCATGACCCAACCCCCTAACAACCCCAGCTGGCATCTGTCTCGGCGTGGGGACCATCCGTATCTTCTTCCCGGAGTCGCAGCAATTCCTTGAAGCCAAAAAAGCAGGTCGCCAATCCACCGACCCCGGCGCCTTCTGGCGAGAAACCAAGCAAATGCTCGCCCAAGAATGGAAGATGTGCATCTACTGTGTCATCCTCATGACCCGGGTAACCCCCACTCCCATCAACCTTCTCAACAAACCATCTAACCCTCAGAACAACAGTTCAACTACTCCTCCCACACCACCCAGGACAGCTATACCACCTTCATGCTCACCCAGAAAGAGCTCGCCAACGACGCCGCCTCGCGGGCCTCCATCCTCATGAAAACCGGCGCCTGCATCGGCGGCACCATCATCGGCTACCTATCGCAGTTCTTTGGCCGGCGCCGCGCCATCATCATCTCCGCCTTCCTCTCCGCCGTGCTCGTCCCCGCCTGGATTCTCCCCGAAGGCGAACGCTCCCTCAGAGTCACAGGCTTCTTCCTGCAATTCTTCGTCCAGGGCGCGTGGGGCGTGATCCCCATTCATCTGAACGAGCTGTCCCCGCCGGCCTTCCGCTCTTCGTTTCCGGGTGTGTGTCCCTCTTTCCTTCCTTCCTTCCTTCCCTCCCTCCCCCCTTCACCTTATCCCGACACCACCCCTAAAAAACCAAAAACACATCTAACAAGAGAGGGAGGGAAAAGGAATAACCTACCAACTCGGCAACATGATCTCCTCTCCCTCCGCACAGATCGTCAACGCGATCGCTGAGAAAACGTTCGTGACGGCCCCGTCTGGCGAAAAAGCCCCCGCTTACGGGCCTGTCATGGGCGTGGCCACGGCGATTATCTCCATGGGGATTGTAGTGACCACGGCTTTTGGGCTGGAGAAGAGGGGAAGAAGGTTTGAGAATGCTGTTGCGGGGGTTGATGGGGATGGTGGGAATGGGGTGATTGGGAAGGGGGTTGATTTGGAGGATGGGGTTGGGATTGGGGTGGGGGAGGAGAGGGTTGAGAGGGTTGAGAGGGTTGAGAGGGTTGAGAGGGTTTGTTAGATGGGGTGGGTTGGGGGTGGGTTGGGTAAGGATAGAAGGGATGGTATAGGTCTGGTATGAGGATAAGGATAGGGTAGGGATGTGGTTGTGGTTGTGGTTGGGATAGAGTGATTTGCAGGAATATGTGGCCAGTTTTAGAAGTGGGGGGTAGAAAGGGTGATAGTGTTTGGTAGAGGTTTTAGAGACTGGCCTTAGAGATAGGTGTTGAGGAAAGGAATGAATGAGTGAATTAATGGGTGAGAGAGAGTGAGTGTATATAGGAGATGTATCCCAGGGAAGGACAACAAATGAGTAAGAGAGATAAGACAGAAAATTGCCATATTAGAAAAGACAGAGGTCGGAATAAGTATAGCCACATAATACTAGCTGGTTGAACTTTAATGAATGGAGTGTGAACCAGAAAACCGCCTGTTTACTCTCCATGCGGAGTACTTGCTTCGCCAAGAAAGACAATCCACGATCTACTGATAAAGTTTACTACTACTTTGTACGGAGTATAGGGCTAGATGATATATAGTATGTGCAAATTCCACGCTGTATATGCAGTGCATGACTTTTTTGATTGAAAATATACACGACTGATAGCCAGACGAAGAAGAAGAATTAAGTAGTAGTGGATATTAGACCGAAACCAGGCACAGCCTCAGACTCCTACTCCTACAAGCGGCAGCGAAGGCTGCGCGCTTACTGGGAGCAAGAGATGCCGGAGGGGAGGTTCTCGCACTTGCTGCTGGTCTCACCGCCGGTGATGTCGACGCCAGAGAAGGTCCAGTCAGTGCAGCTGCCGTCACCGCAGAGGATGTAGATCTCGGTGGCGTCGGACTCGACGGTACCGGTGACCTCGGAGATCTTGACGTCGGAGATGGTGATGCCGTTGGAGGGGGTGCCGGTGGGGTCACCGTTCTCGTAGTCCTGCTCGATGACGAGACCGTAGTCGGTGATGCCGGAGAGCTTGATGTTGGAGTAGGTGATGTCCTCGACGGTACCGGTGGCGTCGTAGACGGTCTTGATGCGGACACCGTTCTCGGAGTCGGAGACGGTCGAGTCGATGAAGGTGACGTTCTTGACGGTGTTGTCGTCACGGCCACCGACGGAGCCGATGGAGAGACCGTGACCGCCGGAGCAGGTACCGCCGGAGAAGTAGATGTTCTGAAGTAATGAATTAGAGTTGATGTTGAAGAAAGAAAGCTAGGGACTGCAGCTGGGACTTGTACTCACCTCACCCGAGTTGATGGCGACACAGTCGTCCTGGTTCTTCACGGTGGCACCGGTGATGGTGAGGTAGGTACTCTCACTGATGTCGAAACCGTCGGTGTTGTGACCACCCTCGGAGTCACCGTCGCTGTTGTCGATGGTGACGTCCTCGATGGTGAGGTAGTCGGACTCGACGGAGATGGCCTGGACGGGGGTGTTCTTGATGTAGAGGCCGGAGATCTTAGAGTTGTCGAGGTCGTGGGCGTAGAAGAACTTGGGCTTGGTCTTGCCGCCGTTGGTTCCCTCACCGTCCCACCACTTGGCACCGTTGCCGTCGAGGACGGCATCGGTCTCCTGGGTGACGGTGATCTCCTTTCCGGAGATGTAGAGGAGGGGTCCATCCCACTCATCGTACTCCCAGGTGGTGGTTCCCTCGAAAGTGACCTAGAACGCGCTGTTAGCGACAATCGCTGCCAAAGGTGAGATGGTGTTGCTTACGGTGGTGCCGTCGTTCAGGTCCTTCAGGTTCAGGGTCTCACCGGCGGGGACGGTGATATCCTTGAGGACGATGTCGGAGCAAGAGGTTTTGCTCTCGGAAGCGGTAGCAGCATCGGTGAAGGTGCAGGTGGACCGCTTGTTGAACGCAGAGGCGCGGGAAGGAGCGGGAGCAGCAGACACGAGGGCGGCAGCGCCGAGGGTCGCGAGGACCAGAGAAGACTGGAGAGCAGGCATGGTTGTCGGTTATCTGGTCAACAGAGTAAACGAAGGACTGGACGTTCTGATCTACAGAACGAAACGAGGGAGTTGACTGGAAAAAGAGAGAATGAGGGAATGATTGGCTTGGGCGAGGAACAAAAGCATCCCAGACTGGGCGAGGCGAGGGCCCTTATATGCGTGCCAGCCTGCCCCTTCATCTGGGAGTTTCATCATCCATCCACCATGAGACCCAGTGTTCCGTACACCGTCGGGACTAGGAGGCATCGAAAACAGCGAGGAGCCTTCATGGCGCGAAGGATGAAATTAATTTGGGCTGCATGGGCCGACAACGGGTAATGCAGGCCAGCTATCAATCTCTAACCGCCTATGGAGACTAGGGGCGCTAAATCCGAGGGGTTGACGCGGCATTTCTTAATCGAACTTGGCTTCGCGTGTGGGTCCGAGCCTATCGCGGAGCGCATCGATGCCTTCTGTCACAACAAAGTTCGCTGCAGGTCAGCCACCAGTCTCAAGAGGCTCACAAGCCTTCAGGGTCAGGTTGGATAATGGACAATCTGAACCACCACCGCTGATCCGCAACTTTTCTTCACGGGTCAGCTCATTCCGACTCTTTGACGGGACAGGATAAAAACATACGGACCAGTTAGCGGGCGATTCGTGCTGGCGCGAACCAGGGGTCCATCCCCCGAAGGTAGCGATCGGCCGAATCTCCACTGTCCGACATTGAAAGAGGCAAGCAGGTCAAGCCAAAGCCCAGAACACGCGGGATCTTCGGGGAAACGCCCCATACAAAGTGCTATTCACGGCGGATTGAAACACCACCAATCCTATTGATTGTGATGGGGTGAAAGGTGCGGGTAGTGGCCAGCGGGATGCACTCCCCATACTAATTGTGGCCGCATCATTGCAGACTGCCAGGAATGAAGCTGGATGCTGATATCTGCTCGAGGTTGTGACTGCTGATCCATTCCCATTGTGTCGTTGCCGGGCGTCCTCTGCTCCACCGGCCTCGCCTGTCGGCATCACTAGGGGGCTCCTAGATAATCTCTCGAAGGCTCATCTCGGCAAATTTGGTGCCTGAAGCAGCGCATGTTCCCGGCCACAGGGTGGTCCGGTGTTTGAGATTCGGCCACAGTGCACATTATTAGTGGCGACTAACCAGAAATGCCGTGACGAGGAGGCATAAGTACGATGGGTGTTGATTATGAGTTTTGCCGCTTTCCCCTTCCCATTTCCAAAGCCCCTTACATGCGGACCTCCGCAGTCGTTGACGTCTGAGAAAACCGGCTTGCTCAGGCTGTCTATTCCCCCCGCCCCTGTCGGCTGTCGCACCCTCCATCCACAGCTGTCGAGACCGAGTCCATGGCGGCATCACAGTGGTAATGCATAAAGAAATACCCGATGCACTTCGAGAAGCTTGGCTGCTCCGTATCGCCTCGACACGAGCTCTCCCATTTCAAGGCAGATGAACGAAAGACCAACACCCTCCGAGCTTGATATTGCCTAGACTTGACGATCTACGTCAGCTTCATTAGCCACCAAATCAAAAGGTATTAGGAAATCTCAGCAAGCCAGTTTAGCCCTCAAGGAGATGGTTGAAGCGACTGCCACCGCTAGCCGACTTTCCGGGCCGACGGAAGAGATGTGTACTTAGTAAAAACCGTCGAGCCTTAGTAGCCTATGCCCATTGCCCAAGAATCGCTCATTGCTCTCGAACCCTTGATATTCATTCTCCGCCGTGGGACCTTCATATCACGCAATGGAGATGCAAGATTTCGGACTCCGCTCTCGTATCCGTGACCCGCAAAATAATTGGCGAAGACAACTCATAGGTCCGGTGATAAGTACGGGGGTGAAATATGCGGCGGTGTATGCTGTCAAATTGACTGGTATTAGTATATTGCTTATTCGGACCGTGACTGACGGGACAGAATGGGGTTTCTTCGGGTGATTATTATCTGGTGAGCACTGGATAAGTTCCGAGCCACCCGACAGTTCCAGAACAAACCAACGGTCCCTGAATTGTGGATTCTTGGAGTTGATATGGTGGAGTCGAGCTCGAGTGGGACAGATTCTAGCGAAGGGAAGATCCGATAGGCTCATGCTTGTTATTCTATCATTGCTGTTCGTGCTTCTCCGAGGGGTATACAGCCGGCTTTCCTGTAGCGGCCAGTCTGTTGATTAAGGGGCAGATCATCGATATTCTCTGGTCACTTGGTCTTCAATATCACCATAGTGAGGAGGAGACAACCAGGAGGTTGGACATGGGGGGAAGAGGACAAGGGGTGAGGAGCAACCCGACATCCTGCTGTTGATCCTCTCAGGCTGAGGGAGGAAAGAAGAAGTCGCCAGGCCGAACTCGCCGCCCGCTTTGGATGGCATGGATCATGTGATACACAGACATTCAACACATGCTACACCTGGATTCTATACTGTTCATTTCTCACGCAGTGATCTGATCAAGCTTGCTTGCGATCCTTCCCCAAACAGTACGATGTCTGGGACCCGAGACACGAAATACGAAGGGCAGATACTGGGACTCTACGCAACAGTTCGATCTCACCCCTGTGCGTAGATGCAAGTCGCTCAGGTGTTTGACGAATATCGTTGCCACGTACACAGTCCTGCTACTAGCGCAGCGGCTGCAATGTACATGCTAACCTCCATCTGGCTGTGGAAGGCATCCGCGAAAGAAGCTCGTACGGCTTCGACGGCATGTGGATCCAAAGTCCTGGTTGCGGTGAGCGAGTGGCGGAGATCGTCGATCTGAGAGTCGGAAAGAGTGCCTTGCATGTCAGACACCAAGTGCTGGTTCAGAATTACCGTTGCAATCGCAAGTCCGATGTTACCTCCGAGGACACGGCTCTGGGCTACGAGGCCTTGTGCCGATGCTTCCAATATAAATTAGTTTCGTCCTCGTGCCGGGGATTTTTTTTCTCACCTGAGTCCTTTGGCCTCGAGTGCATTTTGACAATCATCACTGAGGTGGAGAATATTATCCCAAACCCAAACCCGATTAGCACTTCATACCCGAACAACTTTCCGGGAATAGAGGGGTTGAAGCCAATAGTAGAGAGCAGTCCGGCCCCAAGAAGGACGAATCCGCATGCACCGTTGAGGGTGAAGAATGCACCGTAATACTTGCTGGCCAGAAAGCCTCCGAGGCCAGAACCTGGGTAAGTCAGCTACTATTGTGACCATATATGAGAATCGGGATTTGAACGAACCGATTGCCGATGCCCCGGACATTGCTAACAAATATATACCTGCCGTCCGAGGAGTTTTATGGTTGACAATCTGGAACCGTTCTGGTAACTCAATCAACACAGTATAGAAGACATAACCGTTCAACGTGGACGTACTGAGAAAGTTAGCCATTCTAGTTTCATTACGTGGAGGGCATTGCGTACAGTATCGTCGCGAGTATAGCACGACGGCCTAGAATTCGGGTGGGGAATAACGGCGCAATGGATCGCTTCTTGCGAGATAGTAATGCTATCCATGCAACGAGAGCACAAAAGGCCAGCCCTGCCACTATGATACAGACGATGAATGCAGCCGAGTCCCAATCAAATGTCCCCTCCCCTGCTTCTTGAAGAGCAAGTATCGCAAGTACGGACGCAGCCAGGTATAAGGCACAACCCAGCACATCTAATTGTCGCCAAGTAATGGTCCCCGGAGTATGGATGGTCGGACAGGCTAGTAGCATGAGTATAGTGGCAAACCCACCGCAGGGGACATTGAACCAAAAGACCCATCGCCACGTCGAATGTGTTCTGATACCACCACCTATCATTGGCGCTCTTTTCCGTTGTCAGCTGTATCTTGGTTCGAAAAAGGATGATAGACTCACAGCACGGATGCCACGGTAAAAACGACCCCCAACAGTCCACTTATCAATGGTATTTTCTTGTCCGGTGTGATATCTATAATGACGATCAAAGCTAGGGAATATAAGCCGGATCCGCCGATTCCTTGTAAAGCCCGAAACGCAATCAGTTGCTCCAGTGTCTGGGAGCAACCACATCCGATCGAAGCGGCGGTGAGAATGACTAGAGACTTGAAGCAGTAATGAAATCAGAAAAATGACCAGATGTTGAGTCCAGGATTGCTGGATATATATACTCACCGTGATAACAGCCCACTTTCGCCCTATAATGTCACTGATCCGAGGCAAGATGAGAGTAAACGCTAGCCGATCAGCTCCTGCGGTTGTTCTTTCTAGAGGTCGGTCCTACCTAGATAGGCTAAAAGATATGAAAGTACGACCCATTGAATCCGTCTGAAGTCATTGAAGTAGTTTCCAATCGTAACCAAGGCCGTGGAGACAACTGACCCATCCATCACACTCAACATGAGACCGAAAAGAAGACTGGTTCAGATGGGGTTCGATCGTTAGTTAGGTCCATTTGTATTAAATGCAGGAAGAGGATCCAGAGTTTACCAAAACTGAACCGTGTGAAGCCTCCATCCCGTCAGCGTGGCTGCTGGAAGCTCATCCGGCTCGTCGATCTGCAGGATCCTCGATTCCGACTCTGCTTCGTTGCTGTTTTTGGTCGCTTCTGTAGATCGACTGGAAGCCATGTTTATATATACGACGTATCTAGAAGTAAGGCGACTTTGGAGACTTGTAGAAGAGTTCATAGCAACATCATTATAAGCAGATTCAGCTCCTTGATTGCTTGGTGGTAGGACAGAGATCAGCCTTATTGTTGTGGGACAGAGCACGTGGAGGGTTGCATGCCGTCACCCTGATGAGCGGGCAGCAGCATACATGGGGAACAACGATCACCCTAACACGGTGTGTGTAGCCATACTCTGGTGGTATTTCCAAATAAACCCTTCATAATCTCATATTTAGAGATAGTGGGAGAAATCAATAAAAGAATTCACTACTCTATCTATACCTCCAAAGAGGTAAACATCAACCAGTACTAGACTACAATGGGGATTTTGATCAGCATTTCGCTATATTGGCTCACTAGCTCTGTAATTTCTTTGTTGTATATAGCTTTAAATCCAAATTGCTCCGATCGAATTATATAAGGCCGACCTTAAGCAAAGCCAAACCATTCCATATCCTTATCTCCATGAATCGGCACGGTGTGTCCTACCCCCGTAGCGAAGATTCCCTGGAGGTTGTCACCCCAGATCGTTGTCTCATAGTTGGTTTCAGGGGTATTCGCCTCCTTTTTCTCTGGAGCGCTGAAGTCGTATCCGAATACCCCCGCCCACTGCTTGCAGGTCTCGTTGTAGTTAGGGGGGTACAATGTGGTGTCGATGCTTCCATGGTAGATTTGCATCTTGGGCCGTGTACCGCTGTATCCTGAGTCCATGGCTTCTGCGATGCTAGCCCAGTGTTCCGGAGTAGTGATCACATCGCCCTGAGCACAACTGCTGTTCCAGGCGTCCACCTGGTTTGAAGCTGAGTAGAAGCAGCCAGCAGCAACACCTGAGTAGACAGTCCCAGCGGCGAAGAGCTCGGGGTACGTAGCTGCCATGACATTCTGTTTTGATCAGCGGGTATTCCAGAGATTAAACTCCTTCCAGGAGAAAGATTGCATAGGCCGTACCGTCATCATGGCACCAGAGCTACTTCCTGTCACGAACACCTTGCTGCTATCCGCATTGTACTTGTCAATGGTGTAGGTCACCATATTGGCAATAGAATTGCTATTGCCACCACCATTGTGCGTGAGAGTCGATTCTGAGCTGACGTCCCAGCAGGTGCCGTCGTACGGGCTCGAAGGATAAATGACGATGAAACCGTATTCTTCAGCCAAGGTCGCGTAGGGAGTGGCACTGTAGTATTCGGGTCCAGTTCCGGTGCCTTGTTCGTTAATCTTCGGAGGGAAAGATCCAAAACGCGGTGGCCCGTAAACTTACAGTAGTGAATAGCAACGACGATACCTGGGCTGCTGGCCAGATTGGTGGGAACATAGATGTACATGCCAACATCGGTGGGATTGCTGCCGAAATCCTCAATTTGAGTGAGGGAGCCCGCGCGTGCGACAAGGGAGTTGCGATTTCCCAGGATTCCGGCGCTGCCGGTCAAGGCATAAAGCGCCAAAGTAAGAAACAAGAAAGCTGGAATCATATTTTCCGATGGGTAGAGTTTAAGTTTGAATATAGTTGATTAAGCTTGCTAGGCTGTCAATCAGCAGACTAGAGAGAGGGTCCAGCAACTTAAATATGTGCATTCTAGCGGCTAAATCGAAGCCCAAGTGAAGCTCCACCCAAAAGGACCTGGTCGGGCCCATTGCCAACGGACGAGCGGAAGACCTGACACATTGTGGGTTGGGTCATGGCGGAAATTAACCCAGGGCTTTTGTTGGAGCTGCTGAGATGAAAGGTATGGGATAGATGGGAAGCAGGCAAAATGGGTGCAGAAAAGTTGGATGATCGTCATGCGGGCCGGTCTCCGTAACATATCACGTTAGAGTAGCTGTCAGGCCCCCTCAGTGTTTCACAACAGCCCCCTTGGATGCGGGGAATCGTGGCAGGCACTCAGTGCCGGAAATAGCCGGCATTCATTCAGCCAAAAGAGAAGCATTGCTCCGGGTGTATTCTGGGGTAAAGTAGCCACCGTCGGCATTATGCAGGATATAGTTATTGCTTGCCTGCTTATATGAAAAGCTTCTCAGGCACCGACTTGTCATGTAGTGGGGGGATATGAGCAACCCAGGTTGAGTACTTGCTGTGCGTACTTGCTGTGCTTGGACAAAATGATGGTGACCTCGAGGATAGTGATTGTAGGTCGACCGGTCAACTGTCTCAGATGTCAAGGAATTGATAGTAAGTAGGCTTTTGCAACGGTTCCCAAACTGACTTTCATCGGCACCAGCACCAGTACCCCATGCAATTCATACGAGAAAATTCCTATCCTCAGTACATGTATTTATTTCTTACCCTGTTTATCATTCCCACCACGTCCCTGCGGCATATTCTCAATCTTTGCAGACTGGCGATAACATTGTCAGCACCCACATTCTGATGTCGAGCCTAGCGGAAGAAGAAGGCAATGCTGGCATGGCTACCCCCTAATCAGCCCGAGGTCATCATGTGTGCGGCTACCTAAGGATGACAGCCCAAACTTTAAGGGGATCCCATCCACAAACCAGCCATAGTAGGCAGGCAGTGACGTCTCCTTGGCATTCCTCGTCAGCAGCCCTCGGTCCAATGGAAGCTTGCGCTTCCCCCAGATGTCAAACGAATCGCGAAAATCCACTTTGACGCCCCCAGCCAATGGACACGCGACAGCTCCTCTGTGGTACGCGACAACGAGGGGGTCCTGCCTAATTAGGAAACTGCGTTTTGGGGGCCGGTTGCTCCTTCCGGCCCATGGCGGTATGCCTCAGGCTAGTCTACGATGATGCCATCAAGGACGACTTTGGCCGTGGCAGTGGCGCGCTCGAGAATAACGCTACATCTACATGGACTATCCAACCTATCAAGATGATACTAATAAGGTCTTGCCCTTTTTTTTCGTTCTTCTTTTTTCTGCTATTTACCAAATTAACTGACAATAGAGGAAGAAACAAAACATGCTCTAGCAACAGCCAGCATCCAGTATCCAGGGAGCGCTAAAGACGTGCACGCTGCTCTTCAGATGGCCCGAATGGACCTTTGAACCCAGTGAAGCCTTGCGCCTTGATTTCGTCCAATGTGGCGCGAAACCTTCCGAGTCCTCTAAGGTAAAAGAGAGTCGCCTTTTCTTTGCCTGGAACATCTGTTTTAAACAACCATGACGATGTCTGTGGGAAGAGAGTCATTCCAGCCGCTTTATCGCAAACCTCAGCCCAATCCTGCTCCGCCTGTTCCGTGGCCTCTATCTCGCATTGGCGTCCTGTTTGCTTGGATATCTCTTCAGCCCTTCTTATAAGAACCCTCAAAAAGTCGACATGGGTTTGCGCGAGTGGCGGAATATTCGAAAATGCCACCATGGGACCCAATGCCATCAGTAGATTTGGGTATCCTGAGACAGAGCAGCCCATGTAGGCCCTCAGACCAACACGCTTCCAGAGATCTCTGAGGTTGTCGCTCTTCTGACGACCTCGGATTTCCATTTGAGCGTATGATCCGTCGATAGCTTGAAAACCGGTCGCAATGATGATGACGTCTAACTCGTGAAGCTTGCCATCAGCGGTGCGCATGCCACCAGGCGTGACCTCGGTGATAGGATGTTTCATCACATCGATTGCATGTACGTTCTCCCGGTTAAACTGTTTAAAATAGCCCCCATCAGACAGCGGGCGGCGAGCGAAGGGTTCCTTGGGGGTCAAGACATCCAACTTCTGAGGATCTTTCACGATTCCGGCGATCTTCTTGCGCAGAAAACGGCATACTTCCTCATTGGCAGCTTTGTCAACTGCGATGTCGGAGAAAGCCCCAAACATAAGTTGCAGGGCGTTTCCTGTCTTCCAGATGCCTTCCATGATCTTCTCGCGTTCTTGTGGTTCCACGGACATGAACGACCTTGCAGGTTCTGGGAAACCCATACCCAGAACAGAAGAATTCACGTCGTTCCAAATCTCAGGGTACTGCTTATTGATCGCCTCTCGCTCCTCGGGTGTTATAGGTCTGTCATTCGTGGGTACACTGTATTGTGGACGTCGGATAAATACATGTAGCGACTTCACCTTGCTAGCAATGGCGGTTACCACCTGCACCCCGGATGAGCCGACACCCACAACGCCCACTCGCTTGTTTTCCAGCTGAATGCTCGAGTCCCAGGTAGCAGTGTGTCCGATCTGACCCTGGAAAGTGTCAAATCCGGGAATCGCAGGCATGTTGGGCTTGACAAGTAATCCGGGGGCTGTGATCAGATACCGCACATGGAATACATCCCCAGTCTGGCATTGTACCTTCCACCGCTTGGCGTCGTCATCCCAGTGTGCTGCCATCATCTCTGTGTTGAACTGGATGTGTTTGCGAAGGTCATGTTTCTCGACCACATGTTTGAGGTAGTCCAGGATCTCTGGTTGAGTGGAATACCATCTAGCGGCAGGGTAGTTCTGGAGGAGCTCTTTGTCGAAGGAATAGCGATAAACATAACTCCAGGTATCACTCAGAGCGCCAGGGTATTTATTTGCATACCAGGTGCCACCCACCTCATTCGCCTTTTCGACGGCCTGAACAGTCAAGCCTTCGCCAAGGAGGCTGTGGAGGGCGTAGATACCAGTCAGGCCAGCTCCCACCACGAGGGCATCAAGGTGTTGTTCCTGGGCCATGTTCCGTTGAGAGCAGTCGCTTTGAGAACTTGATAGATGTTGATGGATGGGGGAGTTGTCGTTTCTTTGGGGGGGGGGTGGCCTGCTTATAAGTTGAGGTTCTTCTTCACGGGTCTTGGTCAACCCCTCTTTCTGGTGCAGCGATCCCTGGCTCAGTAATTGGACAGGGAATACGAGACATCCCCTCGACAGCATCTGCTGGAGTTTATGCCATGTTAGTGGCTCTACACATGGCACTATCATTCATCCACTGTCGATCGATGCCTTGATTCGGGGCCACCATTCCATAGAATAGTAGCATCAGCGGAAGTCTGACGCATTTGCCCCTCACGCAACATTGCCCATGCAGCGTATGACAGACCATTGCTGCACTACCCATGCACATTAACGGTGCTGTATCGCCCGTTCCAAGAACAGTTGGTATTGTATCCCCCCGGGGAATTTGTTCCAGAAATGCTCTTCCAAGTTTCAGTTCATCCCGTTGCCGACCTAACATGCTGAGATGACCCATGAAGAGCATGAGGCTATGAATACGAGGTTGCAATTGGGATGCAAAGATATTCTTTGTTAGGGACAAACGCCAGGGTCGGTACTAATCCAGAAACATACTAGCGATCCTTTCCTGGGGAACTGGGGAACTGCAGAACGGAGGAACCATGGTATTGCTCCGGTAGAAGCAACAGCCAGAAATAACCAATAACTCCAAACTCTCGTTCATATTTCCATGGGTCTCCAGGCTCTGGGATTCCCTCCAACTCTCCTATCCTGAGTTAATCTAATCGTGTTCTTTGCCTATAGACAAATTAAGCGTTGTCAGCAACCGTACGCCACGAGCAGCCACAAAAATAGACGAAATCCACACTTGGATATGCAGGCCAATCGGGAGACAGAATGCCAGTTGAGTGGTTGCCTCAGGACGGCGCTCCAGTTTTGATGCCTGAGGCTTCGAGGCAAGGCATCGGCGCGAAGCCCGAGGGGATCTCATCTCCTCCTTCGCTTTCCTCACCACCGGAATGCCGGCCCCTGGTGACACGAAAGGATTCGGTTTATCTCTGGGCCCTACTTTCGGGAACTCAACCTGGTTAGCTTTTCTCCGATATTTGTTTTGCAATGCGTCCACTGAGGCTGAATGCGATGGCTTTGTGCGCGAGTAGATTCCAAGCAGATCACCCCTGGAAGGCTCATGCAAATCAGGCCAAGTGACTCATGATTGGAATAAGGACCAGAGCAGCGTTACATCTAGTATAAGGTGCTCATATCTCACATCAGATACATCACCGCTGGGTGATCGTCAAACGGGTAAGCTTATACCTCTTCTGCAAATCAAATCATATCATATCACTGCCGTTAGTCTTCCCTAGAGCCTATCCTCTTCAACAAAAATGTCCTGTGGATGTGTGAAAAAGATCACAAGTCTGCTCCCCAAATCCATAATTCAAGTAACGTAACCTCATCTTGAACCCATATACCTTGATGAACAGGGTATCGCACTAAGCATAGTACACGATAACCACGAGTATTCCATCACTGCCATCCACTCACCAGGTAGGTACCCTACCTACCTTACCGTTTTCGCCTATGCCGTGCCGTGCCATGTAATAGGTATAGCTCAGTCAAGTCCTCAACTCCCTCACTCACCATCCAAAGTATCTACCCCAAATGCACTCCCCTCGGAGTATAAAGACAGAAGATAAAAGATAGAAACCTCGATTATTCATGCATGCATCATGAATAAACCCCACAGCCCACAGACAATACAATAGACGACTTAGTATCAAGAACGCCAAACCTAAGGTAGGTACCGTACCCGGTAGATACCTTACCTACCTACAATCCTCCCCCAACAAGAAACCGCTTCAGAGGGGATTTCACAACGAAATGAGACAAGAAAAGACAAGACGAGACCAGTCTCCTCACCGAGCCCATGGAACTGGCATGATACCGACAGCAATATCCATCCCGCACGAGCCGACGAAGGATTCACACCACGCCCGATGGAGACGAAACGCCGCGAGACCGGGAGGGCACGAACCACTCACTGCACTCGCCACTCCAGGTGAAACTGCGCCGGAAGGATCGTATCCGTTGGGTGGGTGGGTGGGTGGAGGGCATCGTACCATCATGATACTCTATCTACTTACGTAGTACAGATTTCTACTATATAGAAAGTACTATATTTTCTGCATGGAGGAGGTGTTTGGGGTGAAGCCTTGCCAGAAGACAGGTCCTAACTAAGGAATGTACATAACTTCATTATAAACAGAAACTGGCAGGTGGAATTGGCAGTGCTCACTTGAAACTGACTTAGAGGTTGGTTGGTTGGTTGGTTCTGAGGAAACGCCTATCTTGGCATACATACATATCGTCTCCATCGTCTCCATCCCGAGATCCTTCGTGTCTCTTATCTTGGTTAGATTTCCGCGGTGCGGTTCAGGGCTTGGGAATTTGTTCTCGTCTGGTCTGGCTGGTTCGGCTCATATCGAACCATAGTTCCGGGTTCCAGACCATCTCGAAACAATAACAAATAATAACAACCATCCAAAACAAGAAGAATATGTACGTACTCTACTCCGTAGTATAGAAGACTATCACCCAACGGAACAATTCTCCGACCCATCCCGATCCCGGTGGGCCGAGCCCTCCTCCCCACAGAAGCCAGATTTTGAAGTCTAGATTCGAGAGAGTAATCTATTTATCTTGGTTTATTGAGGCGTGGGTCTGGACGTGCCGTTTTTTCGTGCCTCATTGTGGTATATTGTAGTGTTATTGTATGATCTGTGGGATCGTATGGGATGGGATGATAGGGAGGGTGGTTTTGGTGTTGTGTTTCTGGAAGCAGGGTGGGTGAGTGAGTGTCTCAGTATCAATGCAATGGATGTTATTATCTGTCATGCAGCCTGGTTTAGTTAGGCATGTGTGAGTTGTCGGGTTCGCGTTTGTTTAGATGAATAGTTGGCATCTGCAAACAGGTTTGAACCAGGCATAAGTAGGCGTTATCGAGGTGCTATCACATGTAAGTCTGTGGGTTGGTTTCAGGTGTAGTGTCTGTTCTGCATGACGCAGAGCTTGATCGCGCGGAGGTGCTCCACTGTCTTTATGGTCCCCCTCGCGGATCAGTTTCTATGCCAGAGGATTGCTCGAGTCGTGGCTGGAGGTGGATGGTTGAGCGGAGCTACCGTGCTCTTGAGATCGACTCGGGTGAGAACATGGACGTTGCGAAGAGCTGGGACAGTCAACATCATGACGGTATCCCATGGTCATGCATGGTGGCATAGCAGATGTGCTCGAGTGGGAGAGCAACACGAGTCGAGGGGGCGAGAGAGAGAGAGAGAGAGAGAGAGAGAGAAAGCGCGAGGAAAAGTGCCCCTCGAGACGAGGAAGACAGCCTCGCAGCGACTCGCCAATCACGAGACCGTCAGGGTGCCTGAGGTTACTCGACGGCGGTCTTCATCCCCAAGAGACGGATGGTCTGTCCTTCTCCTCCCCTTCGTGCAGCGTGGGCCTGTGACGACTACTGGACCCCTACTGTCATCTTCACCCGCGGACCCGAACACAGCCCCCAGTCTTTCTACCACAGGCGATACGCCATGTTTCTAATCGATTCTGGACCAGGCAAGTCCGATCCGAGCTCTTCATCCTATCATCTCCGATGGCATCAAAAGGCGATAAGCCTCTAAGGAAAAAGTGTCTGCCTTAGCAGCAGGATGAGGTCTTTTCCGCAGTGTCACAGCCCTTCCCTTGGCACCTACGTCACGACGACAAGACAAAGCCGGCCGGGGTTCAACCTCCTCCGGATATAGAGAACGAGGGACAGGGGACAAATACTCCGTATACCGTATAGGGGGGAGAGGAGAAGGGATAGGGATGATACGCATGAGCAAAGCCAATCATCACCTATCGTGGCGTGTGGAAAACCCTCCTGGAGGGTCCTCCGACCACGTGCTGGGACTGGAGTTGAACCTATTTCGGCCGGATCCTCCTGAGCCCTGGGCATGGGGAACAACATCATACGGTGTGGTGGTATGTAGGGTGTACACAGTAGTGTGGGTGGGTGAGAGTGTATGTGCCTGTCCAGGATCAAACGAACCTCCGCTCCATTCGTCTCTTGAACTATAGCGCCCGAACCCCGCCGGCCCTCTAGACCCTAGCCGTGTCGCACCGCAATTCCATCTCATCTTATCCCATCCCATCCCATCCTATTGCATTGCACCACTGAGAGGCCATTCTTCCCTCTTTCGTCCATGCATGTCTATATCCGGACATGACAGCCGTCAGTCACCCACACACCATCACCGCTAACGCGCTGACCAGGGTCGCGGTTCGCCAGGATAAGACCCTGGGATTTTAATCCCTGCTCCGGATTGTATGATCTTTTCAATCCTCCTCGGCAAGCCATCATCATCATCATCATCATCATCATCATCATCATCATCATCATCATCATCATCATCATCATCATCATCATCATCATCATCATCATCATCATCA
>KZ825843.1:132143-146527 GCA_003184645.1 Aspergillus ellipticus CBS 707.79 | reverse complement strand
CTCACTTGCAGGCAATTAAGCGGCAAGAATCGTGCTTGGGGGGAAAGTTCCGAGCAGGGAGCTGCACTGCAGGAGACGCGGGAAGAAGGCCAGTTCCAGCAAGTGGACGCAAATAATCGCTCATACTGACCTGCCTTTTCGACACCCTCGCCCAGCCACTGACGCACGGTCCATAGTTTGATTAACTCTATCGTGTGCCGAGCACCACTGCAGGGCCCTGACGGGGTCCTGACGGGGTCCTGACGGGGTCCCTCGGCTCTTACCTCATCGCCGGGCACCCTTCAACCACTGCAGCAACCAGGAACAGGGGTGGATCGGGGCTGTACTCGTGCTTGGAGATCAGGATGGGGCAGAACCTTAGTTCAGCCATTATGCTGGTTGACTTTCGGCAGTCAGTCTACTCCTAATATACTAGATGTCTACTCGGTGGCGATCATTCGCCTGCGTCTAGAAGTATGAAGGCATCTGGATATGTGTGATAGACACCCAATGGAACAGCAATTGACTCGCACAGTTCATGATGGCTGGCATTGTGAACCCCCTTCGAAGCGACGAGCCCGATCGAGCAAGCGACAGAGGGCGAGGGCACCGGCCGTCACATGGCCACCACTAACTACTGCCGCCGTTCTTTGTTCTCTCGCCCGGTCGCCCCCGACGGTTTCTCTTCTGGAGTCAATCTGGAGTCAATCTGGAGACATGGCAAATTGGACCGTCAAAGCGCACCCGAGCTCTCTGTACAACCTCACCCTCGGAGCGCCTGATTGGAGCCGTTTCCCCAAGCCAAATGCGGGCTAGAAGCTAACACGGAGCGAACCCCATCCTTGCAAACATGAACTGAGTCAAAAGATACCCGGTGCCTTGCTGAATCTGCATGGATATATTCGCCGACGCCTCCTTGCGTACAGACCGCATCTTCGTGACGCGAACCTAAGCCTCCCGCCAGCCCAACCTGCTGTCATCCCTTGTCAGTGCTAGCTATCATGGACAACCCCCTCTTGTCTTGGCACAAATTCATTTTCTCCTTCTCATCGCATGATAGGACCGGAGCTGCTAGCGCTGCTAGGAAACTCAAGCCAAGACCAGATACGAGATTTGCGGGGCCATCGCAGCACCGACGCATGGACGAGCACACCTGCCCAGCGTCTTGGCCAGATCTTGGCCCGCCAATATGGAGGGTTTGCGGGGAATATCGGACAGGAATCTGGGGTATATGCGGAGATTGATATGACAGTCTGATGTGGGGTATCATTTCTTCTATCTGGTAGCGGGAAGGGGACGATGGAGGGATGGGTATAAAGAGCAGGTGAACATGCGGGAGGTCTTTTCCTTTCAAGACTTTGAGTATCAGGAAAGCCCAAGATGAGCACCGCAAATGAACCAGCAGAGCTTATTGCCAAGGGTATTATTCCTACTGCCAAACAGGCATGGGGTGACCTGTTTAAGTGGAAGCAGCGTGTCGTCGTAACTAACGACTACGGCGAGACGCGTACTGAGTGGCAAGCTCCAGAACCGCTTGAAAATCCTATTAGTTTGTGCCTTCAGCTCAGTGCACGAGGCTGGTTGTTCTTCGTGGTTGGACGGCCGATGCCTTTGACTTCCATGCCTTGTCCATCCAGACCGTCAAGCTCTCGAAATACTATGACCGATCCAAGACAGATATCACAACAGCCATCACACTCACACTGCTGCTGAGAAGTGTTGGTGCGGCCTTCTTCGGTCTGGCTGGTGACAAGTTCGGCCGCAAGTGGCCCATGGTCGTCAACATGATCGTGCTAGGATTGCTGCAGATAGCTACCATCTACAGTCAGACCTTCCAGCAGTTCCTAGCAGTACGAAGTCTATTTGGTCTGTTTATGGGTGGCGTGTATGGGAATGCCATTGCCATGGCCTTGGAGCATTGCCCGTAAGTCCCCAGCCCGATACCCAACACCATACTAACGACATCAGCGTCAACGCCCGTGGCCTCATGTCAGGCATACTCCAACAAGGATATTCTCTCGGCTACGTACTAGCAGCATGCGCCAATCTCGGCGTCGGAGGTGCAACAGACGGTTGGAAAAACGTCTTCTGGATTGCAGGTTCGTCAGCCCATCCGTTATCCATGACCCAACCCCCTAACAACCCCAGCTGGCATCTGTCTCGGCGTGGGGACCATCCGTATCTTCTTCCCGGAGTCGCAGCAATTCCTTGAAGCCAAAAAAGCAGGTCGCCAATCCACCGACCCCGGCGCCTTCTGGCGAGAAACCAAGCAAATGCTCGCCCAAGAATGGAAGATGTGCATCTACTGTGTCATCCTCATGACCCGGGTAACCCCCACTCCCATCAACCTTCTCAACAAACCATCTAACCCTCAGAACAACAGTTCAACTACTCCTCCCACACCACCCAGGACAGCTATACCACCTTCATGCTCACCCAGAAAGAGCTCGCCAACGACGCCGCCTCGCGGGCCTCCATCCTCATGAAAACCGGCGCCTGCATCGGCGGCACCATCATCGGCTACCTATCGCAGTTCTTTGGCCGGCGCCGCGCCATCATCATCTCCGCCTTCCTCTCCGCCGTGCTCGTCCCCGCCTGGATTCTCCCCGAAGGCGAACGCTCCCTCAGAGTCACAGGCTTCTTCCTGCAATTCTTCGTCCAGGGCGCGTGGGGCGTGATCCCCATTCATCTGAACGAGCTGTCCCCGCCGGCCTTCCGCTCTTCGTTTCCGGGTGTGTGTCCCTCTTTCCTTCCTTCCTTCCTTCCCTCCCTCCCCCCTTCACCTTATCCCGACACCACCCCTAAAAAACCAAAAACACATCTAACAAGAGAGGGAGGGAAAAGGAATAACCTACCAACTCGGCAACATGATCTCCTCTCCCTCCGCACAGATCGTCAACGCGATCGCTGAGAAAACGTTCGTGACGGCCCCGTCTGGCGAAAAAGCCCCCGCTTACGGGCCTGTCATGGGCGTGGCCACGGCGATTATCTCCATGGGGATTGTAGTGACCACGGCTTTTGGGCTGGAGAAGAGGGGAAGAAGGTTTGAGAATGCTGTTGCGGGGGTTGATGGGGATGGTGGGAATGGGGTGATTGGGAAGGGGGTTGATTTGGAGGATGGGGTTGGGATTGGGGTGGGGGAGGAGAGGGTTGAGAGGGTTGAGAGGGTTGAGAGGGTTGAGAGGGTTTGTTAGATGGGGTGGGTTGGGGGTGGGTTGGGTAAGGATAGAAGGGATGGTATAGGTCTGGTATGAGGATAAGGATAGGGTAGGGATGTGGTTGTGGTTGTGGTTGGGATAGAGTGATTTGCAGGAATATGTGGCCAGTTTTAGAAGTGGGGGGTAGAAAGGGTGATAGTGTTTGGTAGAGGTTTTAGAGACTGGCCTTAGAGATAGGTGTTGAGGAAAGGAATGAATGAGTGAATTAATGGGTGAGAGAGAGTGAGTGTATATAGGAGATGTATCCCAGGGAAGGACAACAAATGAGTAAGAGAGATAAGACAGAAAATTGCCATATTAGAAAAGACAGAGGTCGGAATAAGTATAGCCACATAATACTAGCTGGTTGAACTTTAATGAATGGAGTGTGAACCAGAAAACCGCCTGTTTACTCTCCATGCGGAGTACTTGCTTCGCCAAGAAAGACAATCCACGATCTACTGATAAAGTTTACTACTACTTTGTACGGAGTATAGGGCTAGATGATATATAGTATGTGCAAATTCCACGCTGTATATGCAGTGCATGACTTTTTTGATTGAAAATATACACGACTGATAGCCAGACGAAGAAGAAGAATTAAGTAGTAGTGGATATTAGACCGAAACCAGGCACAGCCTCAGACTCCTACTCCTACAAGCGGCAGCGAAGGCTGCGCGCTTACTGGGAGCAAGAGATGCCGGAGGGGAGGTTCTCGCACTTGCTGCTGGTCTCACCGCCGGTGATGTCGACGCCAGAGAAGGTCCAGTCAGTGCAGCTGCCGTCACCGCAGAGGATGTAGATCTCGGTGGCGTCGGACTCGACGGTACCGGTGACCTCGGAGATCTTGACGTCGGAGATGGTGATGCCGTTGGAGGGGGTGCCGGTGGGGTCACCGTTCTCGTAGTCCTGCTCGATGACGAGACCGTAGTCGGTGATGCCGGAGAGCTTGATGTTGGAGTAGGTGATGTCCTCGACGGTACCGGTGGCGTCGTAGACGGTCTTGATGCGGACACCGTTCTCGGAGTCGGAGACGGTCGAGTCGATGAAGGTGACGTTCTTGACGGTGTTGTCGTCACGGCCACCGACGGAGCCGATGGAGAGACCGTGACCGCCGGAGCAGGTACCGCCGGAGAAGTAGATGTTCTGAAGTAATGAATTAGAGTTGATGTTGAAGAAAGAAAGCTAGGGACTGCAGCTGGGACTTGTACTCACCTCACCCGAGTTGATGGCGACACAGTCGTCCTGGTTCTTCACGGTGGCACCGGTGATGGTGAGGTAGGTACTCTCACTGATGTCGAAACCGTCGGTGTTGTGACCACCCTCGGAGTCACCGTCGCTGTTGTCGATGGTGACGTCCTCGATGGTGAGGTAGTCGGACTCGACGGAGATGGCCTGGACGGGGGTGTTCTTGATGTAGAGGCCGGAGATCTTAGAGTTGTCGAGGTCGTGGGCGTAGAAGAACTTGGGCTTGGTCTTGCCGCCGTTGGTTCCCTCACCGTCCCACCACTTGGCACCGTTGCCGTCGAGGACGGCATCGGTCTCCTGGGTGACGGTGATCTCCTTTCCGGAGATGTAGAGGAGGGGTCCATCCCACTCATCGTACTCCCAGGTGGTGGTTCCCTCGAAAGTGACCTAGAACGCGCTGTTAGCGACAATCGCTGCCAAAGGTGAGATGGTGTTGCTTACGGTGGTGCCGTCGTTCAGGTCCTTCAGGTTCAGGGTCTCACCGGCGGGGACGGTGATATCCTTGAGGACGATGTCGGAGCAAGAGGTTTTGCTCTCGGAAGCGGTAGCAGCATCGGTGAAGGTGCAGGTGGACCGCTTGTTGAACGCAGAGGCGCGGGAAGGAGCGGGAGCAGCAGACACGAGGGCGGCAGCGCCGAGGGTCGCGAGGACCAGAGAAGACTGGAGAGCAGGCATGGTTGTCGGTTATCTGGTCAACAGAGTAAACGAAGGACTGGACGTTCTGATCTACAGAACGAAACGAGGGAGTTGACTGGAAAAAGAGAGAATGAGGGAATGATTGGCTTGGGCGAGGAACAAAAGCATCCCAGACTGGGCGAGGCGAGGGCCCTTATATGCGTGCCAGCCTGCCCCTTCATCTGGGAGTTTCATCATCCATCCACCATGAGACCCAGTGTTCCGTACACCGTCGGGACTAGGAGGCATCGAAAACAGCGAGGAGCCTTCATGGCGCGAAGGATGAAATTAATTTGGGCTGCATGGGCCGACAACGGGTAATGCAGGCCAGCTATCAATCTCTAACCGCCTATGGAGACTAGGGGCGCTAAATCCGAGGGGTTGACGCGGCATTTCTTAATCGAACTTGGCTTCGCGTGTGGGTCCGAGCCTATCGCGGAGCGCATCGATGCCTTCTGTCACAACAAAGTTCGCTGCAGGTCAGCCACCAGTCTCAAGAGGCTCACAAGCCTTCAGGGTCAGGTTGGATAATGGACAATCTGAACCACCACCGCTGATCCGCAACTTTTCTTCACGGGTCAGCTCATTCCGACTCTTTGACGGGACAGGATAAAAACATACGGACCAGTTAGCGGGCGATTCGTGCTGGCGCGAACCAGGGGTCCATCCCCCGAAGGTAGCGATCGGCCGAATCTCCACTGTCCGACATTGAAAGAGGCAAGCAGGTCAAGCCAAAGCCCAGAACACGCGGGATCTTCGGGGAAACGCCCCATACAAAGTGCTATTCACGGCGGATTGAAACACCACCAATCCTATTGATTGTGATGGGGTGAAAGGTGCGGGTAGTGGCCAGCGGGATGCACTCCCCATACTAATTGTGGCCGCATCATTGCAGACTGCCAGGAATGAAGCTGGATGCTGATATCTGCTCGAGGTTGTGACTGCTGATCCATTCCCATTGTGTCGTTGCCGGGCGTCCTCTGCTCCACCGGCCTCGCCTGTCGGCATCACTAGGGGGCTCCTAGATAATCTCTCGAAGGCTCATCTCGGCAAATTTGGTGCCTGAAGCAGCGCATGTTCCCGGCCACAGGGTGGTCCGGTGTTTGAGATTCGGCCACAGTGCACATTATTAGTGGCGACTAACCAGAAATGCCGTGACGAGGAGGCATAAGTACGATGGGTGTTGATTATGAGTTTTGCCGCTTTCCCCTTCCCATTTCCAAAGCCCCTTACATGCGGACCTCCGCAGTCGTTGACGTCTGAGAAAACCGGCTTGCTCAGGCTGTCTATTCCCCCCGCCCCTGTCGGCTGTCGCACCCTCCATCCACAGCTGTCGAGACCGAGTCCATGGCGGCATCACAGTGGTAATGCATAAAGAAATACCCGATGCACTTCGAGAAGCTTGGCTGCTCCGTATCGCCTCGACACGAGCTCTCCCATTTCAAGGCAGATGAACGAAAGACCAACACCCTCCGAGCTTGATATTGCCTAGACTTGACGATCTACGTCAGCTTCATTAGCCACCAAATCAAAAGGTATTAGGAAATCTCAGCAAGCCAGTTTAGCCCTCAAGGAGATGGTTGAAGCGACTGCCACCGCTAGCCGACTTTCCGGGCCGACGGAAGAGATGTGTACTTAGTAAAAACCGTCGAGCCTTAGTAGCCTATGCCCATTGCCCAAGAATCGCTCATTGCTCTCGAACCCTTGATATTCATTCTCCGCCGTGGGACCTTCATATCACGCAATGGAGATGCAAGATTTCGGACTCCGCTCTCGTATCCGTGACCCGCAAAATAATTGGCGAAGACAACTCATAGGTCCGGTGATAAGTACGGGGGTGAAATATGCGGCGGTGTATGCTGTCAAATTGACTGGTATTAGTATATTGCTTATTCGGACCGTGACTGACGGGACAGAATGGGGTTTCTTCGGGTGATTATTATCTGGTGAGCACTGGATAAGTTCCGAGCCACCCGACAGTTCCAGAACAAACCAACGGTCCCTGAATTGTGGATTCTTGGAGTTGATATGGTGGAGTCGAGCTCGAGTGGGACAGATTCTAGCGAAGGGAAGATCCGATAGGCTCATGCTTGTTATTCTATCATTGCTGTTCGTGCTTCTCCGAGGGGTATACAGCCGGCTTTCCTGTAGCGGCCAGTCTGTTGATTAAGGGGCAGATCATCGATATTCTCTGGTCACTTGGTCTTCAATATCACCATAGTGAGGAGGAGACAACCAGGAGGTTGGACATGGGGGGAAGAGGACAAGGGGTGAGGAGCAACCCGACATCCTGCTGTTGATCCTCTCAGGCTGAGGGAGGAAAGAAGAAGTCGCCAGGCCGAACTCGCCGCCCGCTTTGGATGGCATGGATCATGTGATACACAGACATTCAACACATGCTACACCTGGATTCTATACTGTTCATTTCTCACGCAGTGATCTGATCAAGCTTGCTTGCGATCCTTCCCCAAACAGTACGATGTCTGGGACCCGAGACACGAAATACGAAGGGCAGATACTGGGACTCTACGCAACAGTTCGATCTCACCCCTGTGCGTAGATGCAAGTCGCTCAGGTGTTTGACGAATATCGTTGCCACGTACACAGTCCTGCTACTAGCGCAGCGGCTGCAATGTACATGCTAACCTCCATCTGGCTGTGGAAGGCATCCGCGAAAGAAGCTCGTACGGCTTCGACGGCATGTGGATCCAAAGTCCTGGTTGCGGTGAGCGAGTGGCGGAGATCGTCGATCTGAGAGTCGGAAAGAGTGCCTTGCATGTCAGACACCAAGTGCTGGTTCAGAATTACCGTTGCAATCGCAAGTCCGATGTTACCTCCGAGGACACGGCTCTGGGCTACGAGGCCTTGTGCCGATGCTTCCAATATAAATTAGTTTCGTCCTCGTGCCGGGGATTTTTTTTCTCACCTGAGTCCTTTGGCCTCGAGTGCATTTTGACAATCATCACTGAGGTGGAGAATATTATCCCAAACCCAAACCCGATTAGCACTTCATACCCGAACAACTTTCCGGGAATAGAGGGGTTGAAGCCAATAGTAGAGAGCAGTCCGGCCCCAAGAAGGACGAATCCGCATGCACCGTTGAGGGTGAAGAATGCACCGTAATACTTGCTGGCCAGAAAGCCTCCGAGGCCAGAACCTGGGTAAGTCAGCTACTATTGTGACCATATATGAGAATCGGGATTTGAACGAACCGATTGCCGATGCCCCGGACATTGCTAACAAATATATACCTGCCGTCCGAGGAGTTTTATGGTTGACAATCTGGAACCGTTCTGGTAACTCAATCAACACAGTATAGAAGACATAACCGTTCAACGTGGACGTACTGAGAAAGTTAGCCATTCTAGTTTCATTACGTGGAGGGCATTGCGTACAGTATCGTCGCGAGTATAGCACGACGGCCTAGAATTCGGGTGGGGAATAACGGCGCAATGGATCGCTTCTTGCGAGATAGTAATGCTATCCATGCAACGAGAGCACAAAAGGCCAGCCCTGCCACTATGATACAGACGATGAATGCAGCCGAGTCCCAATCAAATGTCCCCTCCCCTGCTTCTTGAAGAGCAAGTATCGCAAGTACGGACGCAGCCAGGTATAAGGCACAACCCAGCACATCTAATTGTCGCCAAGTAATGGTCCCCGGAGTATGGATGGTCGGACAGGCTAGTAGCATGAGTATAGTGGCAAACCCACCGCAGGGGACATTGAACCAAAAGACCCATCGCCACGTCGAATGTGTTCTGATACCACCACCTATCATTGGCGCTCTTTTCCGTTGTCAGCTGTATCTTGGTTCGAAAAAGGATGATAGACTCACAGCACGGATGCCACGGTAAAAACGACCCCCAACAGTCCACTTATCAATGGTATTTTCTTGTCCGGTGTGATATCTATAATGACGATCAAAGCTAGGGAATATAAGCCGGATCCGCCGATTCCTTGTAAAGCCCGAAACGCAATCAGTTGCTCCAGTGTCTGGGAGCAACCACATCCGATCGAAGCGGCGGTGAGAATGACTAGAGACTTGAAGCAGTAATGAAATCAGAAAAATGACCAGATGTTGAGTCCAGGATTGCTGGATATATATACTCACCGTGATAACAGCCCACTTTCGCCCTATAATGTCACTGATCCGAGGCAAGATGAGAGTAAACGCTAGCCGATCAGCTCCTGCGGTTGTTCTTTCTAGAGGTCGGTCCTACCTAGATAGGCTAAAAGATATGAAAGTACGACCCATTGAATCCGTCTGAAGTCATTGAAGTAGTTTCCAATCGTAACCAAGGCCGTGGAGACAACTGACCCATCCATCACACTCAACATGAGACCGAAAAGAAGACTGGTTCAGATGGGGTTCGATCGTTAGTTAGGTCCATTTGTATTAAATGCAGGAAGAGGATCCAGAGTTTACCAAAACTGAACCGTGTGAAGCCTCCATCCCGTCAGCGTGGCTGCTGGAAGCTCATCCGGCTCGTCGATCTGCAGGATCCTCGATTCCGACTCTGCTTCGTTGCTGTTTTTGGTCGCTTCTGTAGATCGACTGGAAGCCATGTTTATATATACGACGTATCTAGAAGTAAGGCGACTTTGGAGACTTGTAGAAGAGTTCATAGCAACATCATTATAAGCAGATTCAGCTCCTTGATTGCTTGGTGGTAGGACAGAGATCAGCCTTATTGTTGTGGGACAGAGCACGTGGAGGGTTGCATGCCGTCACCCTGATGAGCGGGCAGCAGCATACATGGGGAACAACGATCACCCTAACACGGTGTGTGTAGCCATACTCTGGTGGTATTTCCAAATAAACCCTTCATAATCTCATATTTAGAGATAGTGGGAGAAATCAATAAAAGAATTCACTACTCTATCTATACCTCCAAAGAGGTAAACATCAACCAGTACTAGACTACAATGGGGATTTTGATCAGCATTTCGCTATATTGGCTCACTAGCTCTGTAATTTCTTTGTTGTATATAGCTTTAAATCCAAATTGCTCCGATCGAATTATATAAGGCCGACCTTAAGCAAAGCCAAACCATTCCATATCCTTATCTCCATGAATCGGCACGGTGTGTCCTACCCCCGTAGCGAAGATTCCCTGGAGGTTGTCACCCCAGATCGTTGTCTCATAGTTGGTTTCAGGGGTATTCGCCTCCTTTTTCTCTGGAGCGCTGAAGTCGTATCCGAATACCCCCGCCCACTGCTTGCAGGTCTCGTTGTAGTTAGGGGGGTACAATGTGGTGTCGATGCTTCCATGGTAGATTTGCATCTTGGGCCGTGTACCGCTGTATCCTGAGTCCATGGCTTCTGCGATGCTAGCCCAGTGTTCCGGAGTAGTGATCACATCGCCCTGAGCACAACTGCTGTTCCAGGCGTCCACCTGGTTTGAAGCTGAGTAGAAGCAGCCAGCAGCAACACCTGAGTAGACAGTCCCAGCGGCGAAGAGCTCGGGGTACGTAGCTGCCATGACATTCTGTTTTGATCAGCGGGTATTCCAGAGATTAAACTCCTTCCAGGAGAAAGATTGCATAGGCCGTACCGTCATCATGGCACCAGAGCTACTTCCTGTCACGAACACCTTGCTGCTATCCGCATTGTACTTGTCAATGGTGTAGGTCACCATATTGGCAATAGAATTGCTATTGCCACCACCATTGTGCGTGAGAGTCGATTCTGAGCTGACGTCCCAGCAGGTGCCGTCGTACGGGCTCGAAGGATAAATGACGATGAAACCGTATTCTTCAGCCAAGGTCGCGTAGGGAGTGGCACTGTAGTATTCGGGTCCAGTTCCGGTGCCTTGTTCGTTAATCTTCGGAGGGAAAGATCCAAAACGCGGTGGCCCGTAAACTTACAGTAGTGAATAGCAACGACGATACCTGGGCTGCTGGCCAGATTGGTGGGAACATAGATGTACATGCCAACATCGGTGGGATTGCTGCCGAAATCCTCAATTTGAGTGAGGGAGCCCGCGCGTGCGACAAGGGAGTTGCGATTTCCCAGGATTCCGGCGCTGCCGGTCAAGGCATAAAGCGCCAAAGTAAGAAACAAGAAAGCTGGAATCATATTTTCCGATGGGTAGAGTTTAAGTTTGAATATAGTTGATTAAGCTTGCTAGGCTGTCAATCAGCAGACTAGAGAGAGGGTCCAGCAACTTAAATATGTGCATTCTAGCGGCTAAATCGAAGCCCAAGTGAAGCTCCACCCAAAAGGACCTGGTCGGGCCCATTGCCAACGGACGAGCGGAAGACCTGACACATTGTGGGTTGGGTCATGGCGGAAATTAACCCAGGGCTTTTGTTGGAGCTGCTGAGATGAAAGGTATGGGATAGATGGGAAGCAGGCAAAATGGGTGCAGAAAAGTTGGATGATCGTCATGCGGGCCGGTCTCCGTAACATATCACGTTAGAGTAGCTGTCAGGCCCCCTCAGTGTTTCACAACAGCCCCCTTGGATGCGGGGAATCGTGGCAGGCACTCAGTGCCGGAAATAGCCGGCATTCATTCAGCCAAAAGAGAAGCATTGCTCCGGGTGTATTCTGGGGTAAAGTAGCCACCGTCGGCATTATGCAGGATATAGTTATTGCTTGCCTGCTTATATGAAAAGCTTCTCAGGCACCGACTTGTCATGTAGTGGGGGGATATGAGCAACCCAGGTTGAGTACTTGCTGTGCGTACTTGCTGTGCTTGGACAAAATGATGGTGACCTCGAGGATAGTGATTGTAGGTCGACCGGTCAACTGTCTCAGATGTCAAGGAATTGATAGTAAGTAGGCTTTTGCAACGGTTCCCAAACTGACTTTCATCGGCACCAGCACCAGTACCCCATGCAATTCATACGAGAAAATTCCTATCCTCAGTACATGTATTTATTTCTTACCCTGTTTATCATTCCCACCACGTCCCTGCGGCATATTCTCAATCTTTGCAGACTGGCGATAACATTGTCAGCACCCACATTCTGATGTCGAGCCTAGCGGAAGAAGAAGGCAATGCTGGCATGGCTACCCCCTAATCAGCCCGAGGTCATCATGTGTGCGGCTACCTAAGGATGACAGCCCAAACTTTAAGGGGATCCCATCCACAAACCAGCCATAGTAGGCAGGCAGTGACGTCTCCTTGGCATTCCTCGTCAGCAGCCCTCGGTCCAATGGAAGCTTGCGCTTCCCCCAGATGTCAAACGAATCGCGAAAATCCACTTTGACGCCCCCAGCCAATGGACACGCGACAGCTCCTCTGTGGTACGCGACAACGAGGGGGTCCTGCCTAATTAGGAAACTGCGTTTTGGGGGCCGGTTGCTCCTTCCGGCCCATGGCGGTATGCCTCAGGCTAGTCTACGATGATGCCATCAAGGACGACTTTGGCCGTGGCAGTGGCGCGCTCGAGAATAACGCTACATCTACATGGACTATCCAACCTATCAAGATGATACTAATAAGGTCTTGCCCTTTTTTTTCGTTCTTCTTTTTTCTGCTATTTACCAAATTAACTGACAATAGAGGAAGAAACAAAACATGCTCTAGCAACAGCCAGCATCCAGTATCCAGGGAGCGCTAAAGACGTGCACGCTGCTCTTCAGATGGCCCGAATGGACCTTTGAACCCAGTGAAGCCTTGCGCCTTGATTTCGTCCAATGTGGCGCGAAACCTTCCGAGTCCTCTAAGGTAAAAGAGAGTCGCCTTTTCTTTGCCTGGAACATCTGTTTTAAACAACCATGACGATGTCTGTGGGAAGAGAGTCATTCCAGCCGCTTTATCGCAAACCTCAGCCCAATCCTGCTCCGCCTGTTCCGTGGCCTCTATCTCGCATTGGCGTCCTGTTTGCTTGGATATCTCTTCAGCCCTTCTTATAAGAACCCTCAAAAAGTCGACATGGGTTTGCGCGAGTGGCGGAATATTCGAAAATGCCACCATGGGACCCAATGCCATCAGTAGATTTGGGTATCCTGAGACAGAGCAGCCCATGTAGGCCCTCAGACCAACACGCTTCCAGAGATCTCTGAGGTTGTCGCTCTTCTGACGACCTCGGATTTCCATTTGAGCGTATGATCCGTCGATAGCTTGAAAACCGGTCGCAATGATGATGACGTCTAACTCGTGAAGCTTGCCATCAGCGGTGCGCATGCCACCAGGCGTGACCTCGGTGATAGGATGTTTCATCACATCGATTGCATGTACGTTCTCCCGGTTAAACTGTTTAAAATAGCCCCCATCAGACAGCGGGCGGCGAGCGAAGGGTTCCTTGGGGGTCAAGACATCCAACTTCTGAGGATCTTTCACGATTCCGGCGATCTTCTTGCGCAGAAAACGGCATACTTCCTCATTGGCAGCTTTGTCAACTGCGATGTCGGAGAAAGCCCCAAACATAAGTTGCAGGGCGTTTCCTGTCTTCCAGATGCCTTCCATGATCTTCTCGCGTTCTTGTGGTTCCACGGACATGAACGACCTTGCAGGTTCTGGGAAACCCATACCCAGAACAGAAGAATTCACGTCGTTCCAAATCTCAGGGTACTGCTTATTGATCGCCTCTCGCTCCTCGGGTGTTATAGGTCTGTCATTCGTGGGTACACTGTATTGTGGACGTCGGATAAATACATGTAGCGACTTCACCTTGCTAGCAATGGCGGTTACCACCTGCACCCCGGATGAGCCGACACCCACAACGCCCACTCGCTTGTTTTCCAGCTGAATGCTCGAGTCCCAGGTAGCAGTGTGTCCGATCTGACCCTGGAAAGTGTCAAATCCGGGAATCGCAGGCATGTTGGGCTTGACAAGTAATCCGGGGGCTGTGATCAGATACCGCACATGGAATACATCCCCAGTCTGGCATTGTACCTTCCACCGCTTGGCGTCGTCATCCCAGTGTGCTGCCATCATCTCTGTGTTGAACTGGATGTGTTTGCGAAGGTCATGTTTCTCGACCACATGTTTGAGGTAGTCCAGGATCTCTGGTTGAGTGGAATACCATCTAGCGGCAGGGTAGTTCTGGAGGAGCTCTTTGTCGAAGGAATAGCGATAAACATAACTCCAGGTATCACTCAGAGCGCCAGGGTATTTATTTGCATACCAGGTGCCACCCACCTCATTCGCCTTTTCGACGGCCTGAACAGTCAAGCCTTCGCCAAGGAGGCTGTGGAGGGCGTAGATACCAGTCAGGCCAGCTCCCACCACGAGGGCATCAAGGTGTTGTTCCTGGGCCATGTTCCGTTGAGAGCAGTCGCTTTGAGAACTTGATAGATGTTGATGGATGGGGGAGTTGTCGTTTCTTTGG
>KZ825843.1:22369-132133 GCA_003184645.1 Aspergillus ellipticus CBS 707.79 | reverse complement strand
ATCATCATCATCATCATCATCATCATCATCATCATCATTATCATCATCATCATCATCATTATCATCATTATCATCATCATCATCATCATCATCATCATCATCATCATCATCATCATCATCATCATCATCATCATCATCATTATTATTATCATCATCATCATCATCATCATCATCATTATTATCATCATCATCATCATCATCATCATCATTATCACCACCACGATCATCATCACCGTGCATTTGCATTTGCATTTGCATTTTTGAGCGACGATGGCTGACTGCAGCGAGGCATGTAGTCTACATCGGGATATGGGCCAGGAGACAAATCCCGACAGAACCCCGACACAACTAAGGCAGGAGCGCAATAGGACGACGCCCAGACACCAGCACCCACCAGCGATCGTCATTCCCGGTGTCATGGTTTGCCTGGATTCATCCTAGTCGCATCGATAGCATGGCCGAGACCTTGCATGTCAAACTCCAACCAGGCAGTGCGGTGCTGGGAATGCCTGGAGGGAACGTGTCGATCCGCGATCGGGGTTGCTCAGAGAGTTCAGGTCAAAGGCCGGACGAGGGAAAAAAGTCAAACTTTGTTTTGGGAACCTCGGAGCCGAGACGAGGTTCAACCGAACAAAGAGACTAAGGTACCTACCTAGGTTCAACGGTCAACAACGGGCAACGGGCAACCGTTTGACCCCGCAGATTGCTGTCGCCAACGCTGTATGTACTAAGTAGGTATGTCTGTATCTAGTGATCAGTAGTGGCTCGTAGACAGCGTAGGAGTGGGCGTGGCCTGGGACCTCCACCCCCTCGACCACGGTTGGCTTTCTGGCCCCTATCCTCTTCTCGGAGTTTCCGGGTCTCTCCGTTGCCCGTTCGGCATCTGAGTCGGTGCTAGCCGGCCAACAGGGCACTTGAAACGCGGTGGATTCGAGACTGGCCGCAGAAGGGCAGCCAGCCTTCTGCGTGCCCGGTGCCCGGTGCCTGGTGCACCGTGCTAGAGCACTCCTCCGTAGTGCCTCTGGCTATTTCTTTTCTTCACCCCCCCCCCGGGGACCAGGGGACCAGGGGATCAGGGGCACGAACATGAGGCCACCTGTGACTCGCCCGTTAATCCCGCAGCCAGGGCGAGGATTGCCTCATGCTGACGTTGCGACGCGTTGCTGCACTGGCACTAGGGAGGGGAGATAATATCCGGACACGCGTGGTCCAATGTCCAAGGTCCAATGTCCATACGGCGAGCGAGCGCGCAGAGAGGGAAGGGGAGAGAGACGAGAGAGGATGGATGGATCACGAGAGCGCCGGGCCAGCGGTGGTCGAGAACGGCCAGCTCTTCTAAGCAAGCAGCCCGGCGGCTACCCATTACTATTATGATTGATTGATTGCCTTATGCTTATGAACCGAACCGGACCATCCTGCGTATGGAACCGACTGTCTACCTGCCTGTCCAATGTCCATTCTGGTCGGGCGATCGCTGTTCGGCCGAAGCGGTTATTGCTCGGCCGCGCAGGAGCTGCCTGATCCGTCACTCGAAGCCGTCAACCAAAGAACCCTCCATCTCCATCCGAGCCACGAGGGGCGCACGCCCTGGCGAGATCCCTCCGCTACATATACCTGCCCGCCGCCAACCCTCCCCGAGCCCCCCCCGAGCCCTATCCGCGACCTCCTCCCTCCCGCAGAGCTCCCTCCCTGGGTCTCGCTGGAGAGCCGGTGCCCGGCTCGATTCTGCCCCCCACACCGCTGCTTCTCGAGGGGCTGTCTGGCGACCCTCGACACCGACCGTCCCTTGGTCGGGCATGCCGCAGAGCACCCGGCCTCGTGGGCGACACGAGGGGCTTCTTTTATTTCCCTGGCGTCTGTTGGTCTGACTCGACACATCTCACTGTGCGTGTATGTGTACGTCTCTACGGGTGTCTTCATGCGCCCAAAAACGGCAGTTAAGGGGATGGATGGGATGGCTTGTGTGAGCCCGTGCGTTCGCCTCTTGCGGACCGTCGCACGACTTGGCTAACTATCATGGGTTTCGCATGGCTATCCCTGTCGCTTTTTGCGTCAGGCGTTCCCCGTGCTCATGTTCGGAAATAGCATTACATCCGAAACCTGGTTGAGAATGTTGCCAATGTGGCCGTCGGGCGAAACACTATAGCCCGCGGCGTAGGCCGGCACCGCGGGTCCAATGCCGGTGGAAGCTGGCGACGTGAACACCGTTGCCGGAGAAAGGTTCGGGGTGGTATGGGCCGTCTCCGGAGCCGCCAGCCTGTTGCGCTTTTTGCGCGAGCGAAACGCGGCACTGACTTCTCGGAGCGCGCGGAGGGAGGATGAGAGATGTTTGGCCGAGTCTGTCCGGGTGTTGTGATCGGATGCCCCATCGGCATTCACGTGGTCCGACAAGACCGCCTCCAGCTTCTGGATCAGGTCCCATGTTTGCGGGTGCAGTTGATCATTATTATTCGCTACCAGAAGGAAAGCGCACGCGATTGTTCGTTGCAAACTGATCCAGGTGCGCGAGGCGTGCGAATTGATGGCATGCAGCTCGATGAACGCCTCGATCGTGTTAATCAGATTTGTCAGACAATCC
The DNA here is from genome assembly GCA_003184645.1 of Aspergillus ellipticus CBS 707.79. Lineage (NCBI taxonomy): Eukaryota > Fungi > Ascomycota > Eurotiomycetes > Eurotiales > Aspergillaceae > Aspergillus > Aspergillus ellipticus. The sequence continues at coordinate 129,555 of KZ825843.1, read as the reverse complement.
TCGCGGACGACTTCACGGCGCTGTTCGTCCATTGGCACATCCGGGTCCAACGACACTCGGCACATGAAGGATATGAAATACGAAGAATGGAGTCGCAGTTGAGTCCGTTCAATATGTTCCGCTTGCGTGCTACAGCGATCATGGAATCGCAGATGCGGTGCAGCCTCGGCAGTGATCCGTTCTATGCGTTGCTTATAATCCCGGATTTCATGATAGCGCAGATGGGAATGATGCGTGAACATCAGACCTCGGAGCATCTCAAGTATGACCGAAATAATCCGGCAGAGAGTTTCGAAATATCCTCGATGGCCGGGCATGGATTTGGGGTCATACGGGATCTCCGGCTGGTTGATCATGGTAATGGACGGTCGGTCGTACGCCAAGGAAAAGTGGCTGTTCTGAAAGGCCATTGCCCACCTGTTCCGGTCCAATATCAGTATCGCACCACAATCTGGTTGACGGCATATCTGAGAGAAGAGTTCTTACCATACGCGCCTCCGTGCCGCTTGCGCAGTTCGCGAAAACCCCGATGTTTCAACATGAAGGCCCAGGACCATGCACATCCGCTCAGTCATTCCTTTGAACGCGCAAATTAGCTTTAACGATATGTCATGCGCAACCTGGAAACTCACCGAGCAACGTGTAGGATGCCCCTGCATTCATATTATAGGACAAGACACTGCCAATAATCAACAAGGTCTGGATCACCTCCACTGATGGCTGGGATACATAGTTCAACATGCGCAGGCAATGGTAGGAACAAGACACTAGGGCTGGTAAGTCCGGTATAGAGAATATCTAGTATGGGGGTCTACCAACCGTATACCCACGATGTCAACTCCCGCTCTTTCCCGGGCAAATCAGACAGTTGACAGCCGGACGCTAAAACGGCAAATAGAAGGCTTAGGAAGGAAACACTCATGCCAAACGGTTTCACCAAGCCATTAGCATCTGGCCGATATGCACCACCAGCCGCTTGCCGGCCTTGCAGCAATCTGTTCGTGTTCTCTTCGAGCCTATTAAGATCCGGAAGGACCGGGTACAGTACTGCGCCAGTTTCTCGATAGAATTTTAGAAGTCTGAAAAAGACATCCTGCGTCAGCCACATAGCACAACATGTCTCTCTGCACACTCGGTGTCTTGAGGATCCACTCACTTCCGACATTGTTCATCATCGGGCAACACGTTGCATACGCCTGCGATGTTAAACGTGTATGGATCCGAAGACCAAAGATCGACAAAGGGGTAGGCGGCAGATTCGTTCCCCAACGCCAACTCTGTTAGGAGGTCTTCTTTCGGCAATGCCTGGGCCGTGTCCTCGGAGATCTTCGACTTGTCTAGAATGTCGACCAACGCAGACCTGGAACCTATATGGACCGACCCCGTCTTCATCGTAGTTGGCCCATATATCCCTTCCGAGGCGGGAGAGGCGTCTTCCTCCGTATGGGATGCTTCCGAATGGGGCTCAGTGGCTCTTCGTGCACCATGCGTTTGGAAGAGAGAACCCAGGCTCGTCAGGATCTGTTCCATCGTATGCATCTTGGAGTTTATCTCATCCCATTCCTCCTGCGACAGCGTTACAACATCTGGCAGACCATCCTGATTGGCCGAGCTCGCTGAACCCGGATCAGCACCGTAGGGGGCTTCACTATTGGTAGATAGGTATGACGACGGAGGAATGAATTGAGGCGTATTTGTCGCAGGGGTTGGGGCGGAAGAAGCGAAGTGATCGGGGATGAACGAGGACGGTCTAGGAGCTGTCGGGGGAGGACGACCGTAGGAGCAGGTGAAGTTGCGCTTGAAGCAGTTGCTACACGGCACATTGCGATCGCAGCGGACCTTGCTGGCGCGGCATGGAAGGCAGGTTTTACACTCACGCGGCCGGCGGCGGATGGGGTATGTAGGCATGGTGGTTGTTTTCAGGCTCTCGCTCACGCCCCGCTATTGGGGGTTGGTCGAGGGAGAGACGGGCAAATGGATGGGGGAAACGTCTGTTTGTGCAACAGGACGACCATACACTTGCAGCTGTAGTCCAAAGGGCGGCTCTATTATTGCAAGTATGAGTAGAGATCCGACAGATCCAGAGAGAGTGAGGAAATGACGAGACGTGCTATTCGCGAAGGCTGATGGCGAATGGAATCGAGTCGAGGCCCGGACGTCAGCAAGTCGACGCGACGGAGATACCGTAGGACCGGGCAGAGGAGCGAACAGGGAAAATTCATCAGGGGTCCGGGGGGGGAAACACACCAATCAATGGGTAAGAACCCTCGACGACGGAGTGTGAATCATCATGCTGGCAGGGTCTAAGATGGGAAGGGACGGAAACAGCGAGGATGATGATGATGGGATTTGCGATGGATGGAAAGATAATCTTCAGATCAATGCAAGAGCCGATCCTTGGCCGGGGGAGCACCAGTTGGGGCCTGGAGGGGAGGGAAAGCAGTAGTAATCGGCAAATCGAAGGGCTGCTGGTGGTTCCGAGATGGGAAAGGAAGCAGCGCCTCCCGAGATGGCGTGGTGCTGCTGCTCCAGCTGCACCTCCTCCAGCTCTCTCGTTTCCAGCTGGATGGGGTCTGTGGGAATGATTCGATCAATCGATCAATTCCCCGAGTTCCGCACAATCAAGGTCCCGTGTGCGGATTTGTCGAGCGTGAAGAACCAGTGTTCCTGGGATGGCGGCCGTGTCATTCCCGCCCGCCCCCTCGGCAATCCCACCCAATCCGCATCCTGTTAATGGCATTTCCCTCAGTCCCAGCGCCCCGGGTCGGGTGAGGTCATCGGCCATCCCCAGTCAGATTCAGTCCCTATAAACTACAAGTAGCAGCAGCAGCAGTAGCAGTAGTATTCGTGGTATTTCACCCATTCAGTACGATAACCCCTCCGACTTAGGTAGGAACGAGGGGACACGCTGTCACTGTCGGATTCGGAATCTTTCCGAAGGATGAGCCCGGTCTATCGCAACGTGGGGGGGGGAGGAGGAGATGCCGAGGAAAGGCAGAGAGACGAGAGACGAGACAAGCAAGATGATGATGATGATGATGATTATGATGGAGTTCACGCCGGAGTCAGCTGACCGGGGATGGTCTGATCGTACCTTCCTACTAATCCCAGATGGAGGGTGGGCTGTGGATATGCTGTGCATTGGCACATTGCTAGTAATTTGCTAATTGCGATGGAGTACAAGAACGGGGTCGCTCCTTCCTCCGTCCGGCTATCGCCTCCGTAGCACGGGGGACGGAGGACTCAGTCTGGCCTGGTCGATGGCACTACTAAGCAGGCATGGCGCGGTGGGCAGGCAATCTAATCGCCTCAATGACTCAATCGCAATCGTCAACCCTCCATTTTTCCTCTCCATCCATCGCCCATGCCCTGTTTTGCGCTCCGGGGGGTTCCTACATCTAGTATCCAGCATCCAGCATCCAGCATCCATCCTTGGTGCTTACGTGGCTGTGCTCAATCCCACCAGTTCATGATGCCATGGGCAAAAATTCGATGTATTATGCATAATTTATATACATGACTTCATGATGCATCAAGTACTCCACTCTGAGTCGGCTCGGGTCGCTACTATATACGGGGACTGTCGGCTTGTGTGGACATTATGTGCGACGAGCAGTGATGATCTATGCTGTGCTGCCTCTTGCTCTTCTTGCCCAAGAGACCGGGTAACAGTTCACGAGGGAAGCCGTTGACCCAGAAGAGATAGAATGAACTGATCGTGACGTATGGGGCCCGCGGCGGCTTTGTCGATCAGCCTCGTGATCGCAACGGAAGAACAGGGGTACGTTGCTTATCAAGGCCCGCGCTCGTCGGGCGGAAACGTGCCACCCCAGCAATAGAAGCGATTCATGTTTTCGGACCTACTGTCGCTTGGGAGACCTGCGGAACAATCCACCAGTCATGCCAACGGGCCTTAGAGCCGGCTTCCGGGATGATCACCCGGAGATTTACGGACGAAGCGTTGGCAGGGTCTTTCGATTGAGCCGAGTTCGCGTTGCTCTTCAACGACTTCTTTACCGTTTCGATAGCGATGCTTGCGCCAATGCAGGCGCGCATCGTGTCCTTGACGTCGCGCTTCCAGTCTTCTTCAATGGCTGGTGCGGTGTTCGCTTCGTCGTCAAATTCCGGCATGAAGGCTCCGTTGGCCAGTGTGGCTTCCCAGGCCTTTCGCGCTTCCGAAATTGCTTTAGTAGCACGCTCCAGGACAGTTTCGTCGCTGTCACCTTCGAGCATGGCTTCCCGATGATATTCATCATAGGGGACTAGCTCCGGCAGAGTAATTTGGAGGAATGGTTTCATGCGGATTTCGTAGCGCAGTCGGTCGCTCGAGTATGCCTGGGCCGAAGAAGCAGTCGGAAGGACATGATGCCGAGCCAGAAGTACATACAGAGCGTGTAGCGAAATCGCGAAGGCATCAATAGCAACAATCTGGGTGGTGAGCCTTTCGAGTAGTCGGAGCGACTTCTGTAGGGCAGCATGTCGCTCGAGAGCACCACGTTTCTTTGCGGCCATGTCTGTGAGATTCCGTTTGGCGGTCGCAACAGTGAACGTGCGAACTCGATCAATATGACCAAGATGGGTGGAGCATATGTGGGACAGATACCAGTACATCCCCGGGAGCTCTTCCGGCGCGTAGATGGAAAGCTCAAATCCGAGCTGAAGGATGAGGCGGAATTGGTTCAGCTTGTGATGGTAGGCCCAGCTACTGAGAGGATATGAATATGTAGCGTCGCCGTTGGCGAGCATCAATGGGGGTTCATTGCTCAAGGTACGGAGCTGCTCATCGAGATCTTCGGCCTACAGATATTGTTAGAAAACCAACCTTGACGGTTAGAATGAGTAATAACTTGCCTCCATTTGCAGGTTGTCCCAATCGGCAATGGTATGGCATACGGTTCGGCGAATGCGACAGCGGTTCAGGCAGGCACTACGGAACGTATCCACAAATGGCTTTACGTGAAATTAGCAAGAGCCCTTAGGGGATACAAGAAAGCCCGGGATCCATACCTGGGAAAAGCGCTTCACAAAAGCATCCATCTGCTTAGCAATTTGGAAGCGGGGGTCGGATGGCACTTCGATTTCGTCGATATTGGCTTGCAGAAGTATACTTGATGGCAGAACAAGCTCTGCAAGTTCGTCGTATAGAAATTGTTTAACAGGGACGGCTCCAAGAATCGTCATGTTGTTCACAATAAGGGTTTGAACAAGGGATCGAATATATACCGATGGCTGAGGCTTTCGGGATAGTAAAGTCCAAATAGTCACCTAGTATCGTAAATCCGTGAGCGTAAATCCACATCAGTAATCGAGAATATGTGTCCATACCTTCAGGTTATAGGGCCCATGATAATCAATAATCTCTTGCAGGTCAACCGCATCCTGACATAACCGCTTCAAATGCGCCAGCGCATCGTCAAAATTTATCTTCACCATTGGTCGGGGAGGGACGGTGCTGGCCAGCTTGCGTTGAATCTTCAAGCTGAAAGAATCGGACACATCTTTCCCAAGAGATGCCGACTTGGTCAAATGATCAAATTGGGACAGGCAGACCAAGAAGTGTTCTCTTGACCTCGTCTCGATCACTTCGATATCTTGCTCCAAGGCCAATAAAAACTCGCGTCGGATGAGCAGCCTAGTTCTTATAGCCTCGCGCACATTTTCCTCGATCTTTCCCTTTTGTTCGTCGATCCAAGAAATCGCTCGGTTTAGTAAGTCATAGAACGGTTCGGGTTCAAACTGTGACAGCAGAGTGCGGTTGTAGAGCTGTGTAACGAAATCCTCTTCCTGTGATGAGAGAAGAATATTAGCAGCGGACATTGTGATTTGGCGCGTCTTGCCAAAGCTTACCTCGAAGTAATATTCAGTAGCCACCCGTGCATGGACAAAGTCGCAGCATTTGACAAGCGCTAAACAGTAGGCGCGCAGCACGAGATGGATCATTGCTGGATCCTCCTTGTTCGTTGCTAGACGCCCGCGAAAGAAGTGTGCTTCGTCGAGAGTCTTCGGTACAGGCCACAGAAGCTTATCGAGATATAGGGAAGTGAAGAGAGTCTGGGAAAGAGGGTGTCCCATATGCCACGCCATCTGCCAGAAAAAATGCCTCGTCAGCGTAGCTTAAGTGTAGCAGCGCAAGCTACAATATCGGAGCTTCCACGTACCTCATAACAGAGCAATCCATCCATGACCCCAAGCACCTCATCAGGAGCAAGCTCTCGCGTTAGATCGTAGTCATCTTCCAAGGCCTGCGCACGGTTTTCGCCCGGGCCCAGGTATCCGCTGTCCATTTTAGAGTCCATAATCTATCAGATTCAAGAAACATCAGCTTTCTCCAGTTGTGGGGTGTTTATCGTCAAACAGAATCGAGTCGCAACTGACCTCCAGCGCACCGACGGCTTCAAAAAGCGTAAAGTATTCATCTTTGACAAGCTGACCAGTCTTCAATCCTAAGCGCCGAAGGAACAGGTAGTTAGCAAGCCATCTAACCCGGTTGGGTGCATAATAGCAGGGAACAGGGAGAGGAGACCGGGGGGGGGGCATGCTCACTTGAGGCGGCTACCGTGAACTCATCGGTGATGTCGCGGGGAACGACAGACTGCGAAACAACCCGCATTGTCGATACTTGAGCTTCGTTGTTGGAAAACATAAGAGCTCACAATCATCTGCAGCCAGCTGCCAGATTGGCCAAGTTCAACCGCAAAAGGACGTCGCTCCGTTGTAAACTTGCTTGCAAGAGAGCAATGGAAGGAGCAGAGCGGGCGAGGAGAGGCGGGGAGTCGGGCGGACAGGGCAAAACTTGCGGGAGCAGAACCCGCGCGGTCAACCAAGCAGGCCGGTAAAGCTCAGGAACCCACGCTCTGGAGCGGACAAGGGGCTACAATGGACACGAAAGGGCTTAATGTGCCAGCCAGGATGGCAGGAGGGAAACAGTATGTTCTATTTATACCTGATCAACGGGCCAGTATTGCTACAGAGATCCAGTCCTTTCCTGCTAAGGCTTCCACCCGAGACCTCGACATCTTCTCTCAGAATACATCTTATGCCTTCACGTTCACACATTCGGGAGAAATCGTCTATTTCGACTCGGCGTGGCTGGCAAGGGCCTCGTTGTTGGCCTGAGCGAGAGACTTGACCTCACCCTGCTTGCCGTTCTATATCCGGGACACGATCGTTAGCCCAAAGCCCCCATACTATCGAAGCCGATTGAGTGGCAGAGGGGGGTATGTATATACGAACCTCCCACTTGGCGAAACGCAAGTCCATGTTTCCACGGCGCTCAGCAGCAGCACGGGGGCCCTCCTTGAGAGACCGGCGGACCGCGCGAGCAGCGACGGTCAAGTAGCGGTTGTAGCTGTAAAAGTCCACCATTGAGTCAGTCGACATTCTAGGTTGCGAGTAACGGGGCGATGTAAAGGTTAATCGTACGTGAGACCAGCGGCTTTCCACGCAAATGCCATTTTGACGGTAGGAGGGGATTGAGGATATTCGGTTAAGGGGATAGATTCGCTCGGTCTGTGATGCTTTGCAGACCGTCGAGTTCGGAGGTTCGGGAAGTTCGGGTCATGTGACGCACGTGACTGACTGACTGACTGACTTGGCCGCAACGGCAACCAATGGTAAGCCTCTTGGGAGCCTGAGCATCCGGGGGAGACATCTTCAACAAACTACTTAGGTACTAATAAGTACGGCTCAGGGTTTGTTTTCCCAGCACGGGGAGGCAGTGTACTTTTCTCTATTTAAATGCGCGAATTGCCAACCCCGGGAGGGAAAAAGCGTAGGTTAACCAGTGTTGAAGTTGACGCCATCCGAAACCGAGCAAGATACTAGATAGTAGTTAAGTTGGTTACAACACTTTCGACCCACACCCTGGCCGACTAAGTATGCTGTAGATCTTAGAACAGAGTATACTACTATATACTTCAAGTCATTGGTTGGGACAGAATATGCAATCTATCTGAATTCAAGAGGAGGCATGTCTACTTACAAAGAATCATCTTGGGCAGTTTCTCCAGAGTAACGTAGGCTGCATCCATAGGAATTTCAAATAAAACTATTTCTCCCAAGATTTATGGACCCTGAAAGAGATTGACCAAGCTTTGAGGTTGAAGATATCGTGTAGCCTTTGGAATGTTGCAATAAACACCAAATCTTGTTTGATATAATGTGGGCTATGATTCTTTGATAGGATATAAGACTGCCAATGTTTCCTGCAGAACTTAAATCCACGATCTTCCTTTGCCAAATGTATGCTCTCTGATCAAAGGACATGTGAGTGCATGTAGACTAAATTTCAATGCCTGGAAAGTTTTCAGCGTGGATGAAGTAGACCGGGCCTGACGTTTTTGGGCCGCCTTTGCCATTGAGTACGACTAAGGTGGTAAGTAGTGTCCATAGGTAGCAGTGGCAGCCTTTGCAGAAGACAGCCAGCTCAAGCTGGGCTTTCACATGTCGCCCGGGGACCGTCACCTTTATCTTTACCTTCAACCTGTCTCGTAAGGTGCCTCACGCGGCGTCATCTCTTCTCGCCCTCGCCCTCGCCCTCGCCCTCGCTCTCACTCTCACTCTCACTCTCACTCTCACTCTCACTCTCACTCTCACTCTCACTCTCACTCTCGCTTGGTCTGGAACTTCATCTTCACCTTCACCTCCACTCCCCTTTGAACTCACCAGCCCATAAGCCTGAGAACGAATTGACTAAGCTTTACTTACAAAGGTATCAGTAAGTAAAGTCTGTCATTGTTAACCCTGGTGTTTATCCTTTGCTACCAGCCTTTGCAAGTGGGTCAACAGCATGTCACCTTAGCCTTACCTCCCACCTCCTTCCTGCTGCTGACGGGGTTTTTTTCGTGCTTGATCCAATAGCAACGAGGATGCAAGGCTAGCTGTGACTTGTTTGGATTGAGCCGACATATCTCTCCAGCATCCCATTGACTTGGTATAGAAGCGACTAGAGAAAGTGACTGGGAATTTGGCATCTGCCCGTTCCATGCAAGATGGGTTCTTCTAGGAAGGTGTCCAAGAGGCCCACGAAACGCACGCTTGTTCGCTGGGATGGTACACCCCCTACCTTCATATCAAGCCTTTGACTTGTTTCACTGTATCATCTGGTTATACCACTGACTGACTTCTGTAGAAAACCTGAACGAGCTCCTTCTGTTGACTGTACAGTCTGTATGCAATGCAAACTCAATCAAGATCCCTTGGATGAATGTTGCGCAGACCATGGGACACAATGTAACAGAGGGAGCCATAGTCCAGCACCTGGCCAAGCTTCGCAGCCGTCGAGTGGCCTCTAACAAGGCTGTTCCGCCGCCTCTTCGACGCGGTGGTGTTGGTGCCGTGTGCGGGTCTACCCAGGAAACGCGCGCGGCGGCTGTACAAGAAAACAAGCGCACGCGGAATAAGAACCAAAGCAATCCAGATGCTGACGAGAGTTGGAGTGCACGCCCACACGCTGATGAGTCCTCAGATGAAGACTGGGAACAGGGAAGTGCTTCCAGGAAGCAAAAGAAATCCCCTAAGAGGAAAAAGTCCGAATCTCGGTCTGTAAAGGGCGTTTCAACGAAGATCAAGCATGAAAGCAGCGACAGTGATGCGGAGAGCACCATACAGTACTCTAATGATCTTTTGGTCCCCGGTGCAAAGTTCCTTGAATATCCAAACGACGTAGGGCAGTCTCAGACGCCTTCGACCGAGAGCCCTGGACCCAAGAGGAGTAAGATCGTGGTGCTCAGGGTTGCATTTGTTCCTGATGCCAAAGATGTCAAGACCATTTCATCTAACACGTCAGAATTGATCAATAAGCCCGTCGACATGCAGAGCAGTGCACCTTACACCAACCCATACCAGGATCCCTCAGACACTAGTCTCTATTCCGGTACAGCAGGGTTCATGGACATGTTGCACAGTGACCTACCTGTTAATTACCTGGCTGCGGGTAGCTCCTCCACAGGCTTGTTGTCGCACGAATCTGGAGTTGCTCCCAGCGATCTGTGGCAGGCTGTGCCAACTCAGGAGATTGGTGGCACTGAATATGCTGGATACCACGAGTCTCCAGACATCAATGCTGGTACCGATGGCTCACTGGATTTCCCTTCTGATATTTATACTCATCTTACTTTTGAGTCTGACAGTTATCCGCACATGGCCAACGACTACATGAAACTTGATGAAATGATGTAATCCTTTTGAGTGGCATCATTCTTGACTTACCAATGATATTTTGCTTTCGTTAAGGGGCTTTCACTTCCCATTTGTCTTTCTTCTTTGATATCTGTCTTCTATTTCCAGAGATCTTTGACTTCGAATGCATCTAGTTCTTTGAATAACTTCGGTCAAGAGTGTGTAGAAGCGACAGACGCATATGCCGATCAAGCGGATAAGAGTTGAAGAGTTGAAAGTTGAGAGAGGGCGTGCTGGCGGATACAAGCGTAGGGGGGGAGGGTTCTCGATCTATATTGCCTGGAAGGGGGGGCTGGATAAATGGGAGATGATGCTATTGACCATGGCTACAGTAGGTATTCACCGGTACAGAGTACCAATTAACTCGCTGCCTACGGAGTACCACCCAGGGAATCTTCTGCTGCGTACGGAGTAGTCCAGTACCTCCCCAGTAAGTACTCTGTACTAGTCCGGGTTGCCCCTTCCGACGACCCGAGGCGACTCCCTCGGATATCCGGCGCCACGTGACCTTCTAGGAGCTTCTGCCGCCAAGACAATCCGGGGATCGAGAACCGCCTGGAAAATTTTCCAGACTTTGGCTTCATCTCCATCTCCATCTCTTTTGCCTCCTTCTCTTCATCCCTTTCTTCCCCCCCCCACTGCAGCCGTTCTTCTCCGGGAGTTTCGATCGGGCAGATTCAATCTTATTGTCGATTATCTCCCTCTATTATCTCTGTTTTTGTCCTGTCTTCATAATCCCCCTTCCTCAAGATGCAGCGTGCTCTCTCTTCCAGGACCTCTGTCCTGTCCGCCGCCAAGCGTGTCAGATCCTCCGGCATCAACCTGCAGCAGCAGCGTTTCGCTCACAAGGTAAGTGGCGGCATAGTCTAATCTTGGGATGCTCTCCGAAGCTCCCGACAGCTCAACCCGGTAACCGTGCTCACACCTTCTAGGAGCTCAAGTTCGGTGTTGAGGCTCGTGCCCAGCTCCTCAAGGGTGTCGACACCCTTGCCAGAGCTGTCACCTCCACTCTTGGTCCCAAGGGTCGCAATGTCTTGATCGAGTCCTCCTACGGCTCCCCCAAGATCACCAAGGGTATGTGCTTTCCTTTCGGCTTTGCTCTCATCCGGACGACCGGGTTTTTCTCAATGCGGAGTTTCCAGAATTGTGATACTAACTGTACTAGACGGTGTGAGCGTTGCCAAGGCTATCCAGCTCCAGGACAAGTTTGAGAACCTTGGTGCTCGTCTCCTCCAGGATGTCGCTTCCAAGACCAACGAACTCGCCGGTGACGGTACCACCACCGCCACTGTCCTTGCCCGTGCCATCTTCTCCGAGACCGTCAAGAACGTTGCCGCTGGATGCAACCCCATGGACCTTCGTCGCGGTATCCAGGCTGCCGTTGAAGCCGTTGTCGAGTACCTCCACCAGAACAAGCGTGACATCACCACCGGTGAGGAGATTGCCCAGGTCGCTACCATCTCCGCCAACGGTGATACCCACGTTGGTAAGCTCATCTCCACCGCCATGGAGAGAGTCGGCAAGGAGGGTGTTATCACTGTGAAGGAGGGTAAGACCCTCGAGGATGAGCTTGAGGTTACCGAGGGTATGCGCTTCGACCGTGGATACACCTCTCCCTACTTCATCACCGATGCCAAGTCCCAGAAGGTCGAGTTCGAGAAGCCCTTGATCCTGCTCTCCGAGAAGAAGATCTCCGCTGTCCAGGACATCATCCCTGCCCTTGAGGCCTCCACCACCCTCCGCCGTCCTCTCGTCATCATCGCCGAGGACATCGAGGGCGAGGCTCTTGCCGTCTGCATCCTGAACAAGCTCCGTGGTCAGCTCCAGGTTGCCGCTGTCAAGGCCCCTGGCTTCGGTGACAACCGCAAGAGCATCCTTGGTGATCTTGCTGTTCTCACCAACGGTACCGTCTTCACCGATGAGCTTGACATCAAGCTCGAGAAGCTCACCCCCGACATGCTCGGTTCCACCGGTGCCATCACCATCACCAAGGAGGACACTATCATCCTGAACGGTGAGGGTGGCAAGGACAGCATCGCCCAGCGCTGCGAGCAGATCCGTGGTGTCATGGCTGACCCCACCACCTCCGAGTACGAGAAGGAGAAGCTCCAGGAGCGCCTGGCTAAGCTCTCTGGCGGTGTTGCCGTCATCAAGGTTGGTGGCTCTTCCGAGGTTGAGGTCGGTGAGAAAAAGGACCGTGTTGTCGATGCCCTCAACGCCACTCGTGCCGCTGTTGAGCAGGGTATCCTCCCCGGCGGTGGTACTGCCCTTCTCAAGGCCTCCGCCAACGGTCTAAACGACGTCAAGACTGCCAACTTCGACCAGCAGCTCGGTGTCAGCATCATCAAGAGCGCTATCACCCGCCCCGCCCGCACCATCGTTGAGAACGCTGGTCTCGAGGGCAGTGTCATCGTTGGCAAGCTCACCGATGAGTTCGCCAAGGACTTCAACCGTGGTTTCGACAGCTCCAAGGGCGAGTACGTCGACATGATCGCCACCGGTATTGTCGACCCCCTCAAGGTCGTCCGCACCTCCCTGGTTGATGCCAGTGGTGTCGCTTCCCTCCTCGGTACCACCGAAGTCGCCATCGTTGAGGCCCCTGAGGAGAAGGGCCCTGCTGCTCCTGGCGGCATGGGCGGCATGGGTGGTATGGGCGGTATGGGCGGCATGGGCGGTGGCATGTTCTAAGCTAGCCCCAGCCTCCTATAATCTCCTGTAGCCTTCCGTGTCCTTGTTTCTGAAAGGTTTCCCTTCGAGCGTCTTGTTGCATAGTACGGGCATATCCTGATATGTTTTGATTATTTCTTTCCTATATCTCCTTTGTTATTAATGTGTTACATGTCTTTGGCCACCTTACTACCTCACCCCCGACTTACCCTATACCTCTACACCCTCGTCCCCCGACCACACGTGGCCGGGTTTCCATACATCATCTCCACTCCGCTATATTGGACACAAAAAAGTCTCAGGGAGTCCTGTGTATCATACCATGTACTTTATGTACTCCACGGCAGGCAGCTGTCGTGGTGTCTGCAATTTCATTTCCATTAGTCGTTTATAAACGTTCATATCTTCGTAGCCAAGTCGCTCTTAAAAGACCTCTGTAGACGCCAAATGCAAGAGTAAATATTAACAAGGAAAAAAAAGAACGTGGTCCACCCAGCATGCCATCATCGATAATCTCTCTATACATCACACCTACCCACCACCCCTACAATAAAGTCTTATCTATCTAATACGAAAACCTCTCCTTTAACTTCTCCGAATAATAATCCTGCCTTTCCCCCTCATTCTCCAACCCCGGCACCGCCGGTAGCTGATGCATCGCCATCTTATCCTCATGTTTCGTCCAGATATCCTCCTGCGACTGTCTCTGCGGATTCCGGCGATACCGATTCAATCGGCCCTTGGCGCGCGAAGTCTCGACTTTGTTTGCGGAGGCTGAGGCTGATGATGATGTTTTGGATGATGACTTCCTCCAGCGGAAGAGTAGTGTGACGGGGGCGAGGAGCGTGTCTGCTATCATGTCTAGGACGAGTTTCTGGGCGAGCCAAAGGGCTTCGCGGAGGCGTTCGTTGAAGGCGATGAGCAGGGCGAGAGTTATTATGGCGAAGGAGGCGGGGCCTGGGGGTTTTTGAGGGGGCGTGTTAGGTGGGGTTTGGGGTGGTTTTGGGGGGAAGGGGGAGTGGGCATGAGGGATGAATTTACCTGAGATGTAGAGCATTTCGCCTAGGGTGAGGTTCGCTGATTCGCCGCTCCATTCTCGGGCGTTGATGCCGAATAAGGAGGTGAAGAAGGAGAGGGGGAGGAAGCTGGCATGGGGGGTGTTAGCTTGTGTGTGTTATATGGGCGTAGGGGTGTTTTTTGGGGGACTGACATGATGGTGAATATTGTGAAGACCATCACGGATCGTGATTGATCCTGGGTTACTTCTGCTTCCCATCGAGCGAGGCGTGACTCGTCGACACTGGCTTGCTTTTGTTTGAGGTCGAGCAGGTTCTCGACCTGGTCGGTTATGGGTTAGTTGAGGGGACTATAGATCATGGATGGGTAAGATGAGGAACGTACTGCTTTCTGGGCCACACTGGCATTTTCGCGCATCTCGAGGACCTGGTTGCGATAGTCGTCGAGTCTGGAGAGGGCTGATCCTATGAATACTTTCCCGTATCCTTTATGTTCGAAATAACTGGACATGGATTTGACGGTGGTTGTTTGCTGGTCTAGAAGCTTGAGGATAGTCCCCAGTTCGTCGACAATGTCTCGTAGCTCTAAGAGTGTGGAAAGGTCCTCTCTGTTTCGTCTGGCTGCTTGGTTATCTCTTTCGTCACGCTCTGAGGCGGACATTGCTTTCCCTTCGGCGTTCTTGTTGTAATCTGCAGGACGCGTGTTGAAACCGCGGTTTCGAAAGCGCTTGAAGGACTTGGTTACGATTTCGGTCTGTTCTCATTAGCATATATTATGGGCTGAATGCGAGGTGGTCCTCACCAGGATGCTAATGGATTCTTCAAATATCCGAAGGACCTGTAAATCACGGTGCAGCGTTCGGTCGAGAAGAACAGTAATTGCATGCAGCACGATCAAGGAGGCAAGGTCACCGGCTGTCTCGAAGCGTCTTGCAAGATCTCCGTTAAGTTCGTTATATATGCTGTTGTAGAGGTTCGATTGTTCGTAGAGCTTACCCTCTGCCGTGGTAGCCTCCTGATTGGGAAAGAAAGTAACAACAGTCTTGTCATCAGCGACCCATAACCAAAGCTGATCCACCATTAGGACTTTCCCATCCATAAACGTGTTCTTAGATTCGGTTCCGTCTCCTGATCCAATTGCGTCCCCTATCTCGTCATTGCGATTGACCAGCTTTTTCGTCCGCTTCCAGAGCATTTGGTCATCGTCTCTTGCGACTGTTGATCGTAGATTAGGATATCCAAACTGATCCAGCGTTCTTCGAATATGAATGGGGGGCTCGTTTCCAAGGAAATTCCAAATTAATTTCGACTCCAGGCTGGAATTAGAGATCTCGCCCGGTACGGGCCGGAACCTTCCTTGCTGTAGTCTTTCTCCAACAACTTTTCGTCGTTGAACCAAGTTTAAGTAAGTGTCCCAGTGAAGCTATTCAGTCAGTCAGTGTGAGAGTAACAAAGTGAGCTCCGAGAAGACGTACATATGGAATCTAATACAAAAAAGGGTTGTCAGCGTTTACTTCACTTCATTGAGGGGTAGACCTACATATAGAGCCAACCTCGGGTCATGTTCTCCTCCTGCGTTGAGTGGTGAAGATCCATTTCCTTTAAAGTAGATACAGGCAGGTCGGACGTAGCGTGCATGTGGTTCCAAATGGCGGGCTCTGATAAGGTTTGAATACCAGTTCTCCTCATTGATGAAGTCCTCCGAGCTTGTGTCAAGGAAAGCTGCAAGTCAGCAAATACCCCGGAGATGAAGGACGTTGGTCAATTGCCTACAATTTTTGTCTTTCTTGATCATCACAAGCCTTGGATAGGATAGATGGGACCCATCCGGTGTGGGTATAGGGCACATGGATCCAAAGGAGTCTCTCACTTCCTGCCTCTGGCTGGTCAAACCGGGGCACTTTGCGAGGCTTTTCAGCCTTCTCCTCATTTCCCTTATCTCGGGGCAATAGTGGAATGGGAAGGAAATTCTTATATCTAGGAGGAGTGTTTTCTCTTAACCGGCTGTTAGTCACTGAGAGTCTTGATGGGTGGTTGGTTTTGTATACTAACATATTATTGTTGGAACTTGCATCGATACTGTTCTTAGTTATGTCTTCTAGACCTCCCTCTTGTGACGGCACGACAGGCCCACGTGTATCTTCGCTTGGCTCTGATTCAGCCCCAAAATATTCTTCGCTGGCCGGTTCGCTGATATGAATGCGAGGGGATGTCTGACCCAGGAAACTGCGGCTTTGTTTGAGTGAAGGTCTCCGAGGATTGGTAGCAGGACTGGCATCCTCAGTCGCATGTGGTGTTTTGGGGTTTACTATGCCATCCAATGATGGTCGAACATGTGCAGATGTCGGCCTGCTATCAAAGCTGCTGATGGAGGAATCATCATAGATGTTAATTGGGATTCCAGCTGTTTTCTTAAGCCGATCTTTAAGGCAGTGTGAGGGCCCATTTGTTAGATACTCTTTCAGGGTTGTTTTGGTAGACCAGAGTTTCAGAGGCGTCTCGTCGCTGATCCCTCGGGCAGTGTCTTCAAAAAAGCCATTGACATGTACCACGACCTCTTGATCGACATCTAGTGGTGCATCGGTCAACTCAGATAGTCCGATTGCTATAGAGACTGACGATTGAAGTTCGTTAATGAAACTCACTCTGGTTGTGAGTTCCTGGCCCCTGAATGATGCAGTGCCGACATGATCGGTAGCCAAAGGGATTTCTTTTTCATGCTCAAAATCCAAAATTCCTGACCGAATCGAGGTGATCGGAACATGCATGTCTACAGTGCTCCCTGTTTCAGGATCTGTAATACTGAGAGTCGAATCAACCGTCTCCAGAAATGTCCAAATCCTCATATCTGCTGATATTGATTTGAACTGGCTAGAAAGCTGTAGAAGATAAGGATGTCTTGGTCTGAAGATCTCTCGAAGCCCAGACGAAATGCGATGTTTGAGTCTCATCAAATGGTGAACACTCCTCGTGAACTCAGGTGCCGAAAGGTAACTTGAGCCATGATGAGGGGTTGCCAGAAATGCGATACCATAGCAACTGGACAGGATTGACCCGAGCTTTGAAGTTAGCTGGCTGGCTATTGTGAGTGCTGCTTTAACTACAAGACCACCAGTGCTGTGACAAAGGAAAAATATAGGGCGTCTAAGGCTCTGGAAGGTGATGTTAGTTGCACCATCCTTGATAACTGGGGGAGAGAACTCACCGTTGCCTGTCTTTCCTGGAGAAGCCATTTTATCAGTCTATGAGCGAGAGATTTTAGATCATCTCGAGGATCTAAGTGCCCATGATCGAATAGCAACACGCGCGCATTTGAGACGACTCGCGTCAACTCGGAAGTGAGCCATGGCGTTTGTGAATCCCCATCCGTCCATGGATTCCTAGAGTCTGCACCAATAGCCGGGACAGCAACGATGCTGATTTATCCTCAGTTATGATACTTTAACTGATAAGGCAGGCATGAAGCGGGATACTTACTCGACTGCGGTTTCAAGACCACGAGGTCGCTCCCCGTTGATCTCACTGCTGGCCGCCATTTCCCACGATTCCTCCCGTGAAGACCGGGGTCTCGACTCATCTTGACTGGGAATAAGTCGAGTGCGACGAGAAGGTGGGATGTTGCTTGGGTTGACTCGGAGTGCGAGGCGATCCTCATCATCTGACACAGCCTTGGTCCACCCCGGCAGGTGACTCGGTCTTGGAAGGGCCGTGACAGCCCTAGCCTCGCAGCCTTGCTCCCCGCCGTTAGCCAGCGCGCATTAGTGCTTCGTTGCAACGCCCCATCGCCCCAAAGAACATCAGGTCGTTTCCTTGGCTGGAATGTGGAACCCATAATACTACCGATGCTTTGCTACTACCGGAAATGGTCACTAGCTTACACGCCCGGGGCCTTAGAAACTAGACTGATATAGAGAACTGAGGTTTTCTAAATTCAGCAAGAGCTATATAAATACCGCCAAACATTGTATGAACAGGCTGGAGTGAAGATTTGACTCGCTCGATGTCAAGAAGGTAATAATATACATGGCTTGGAAGCTTTTTGCACCAGAAAGACGAACCCTCCCGTTTTAGCCTCATGCGAGACAAAGTGTAGGACCATAACGCTATGAAAAAGGGAATCGAGAGAACAGGGTAGAGAGAAAATAAGAATGAGGAAGGTGAACAGAAAAAAATAAGTCTATAGGGAAGGCTCAATGTGGTATCATCACCCATTAATCACACAATAGACGGAACACTTGCACGCCTAGTTTATCGCAATGAAACAATAAGATGAACAGTCGAAAGCTGCGAATGCATGTTAAGAGTCGCTTAGATCAAGTCCGGGTATTTCGGGTCTGGCTGCAAGCAAGTACGCCGGTATATGACAATCCATCCGTAGTATCCAAGGGGTGTATATTTTGGTCGGCTTTCAGATCGCATCGGAGTCTGTTGACTCATGGCTTTTCTCGTTGACGTCCCGTGCCATTCTCTTTCCGAACTCGTATGTTGAAATCATAATAGCACAAGCTGGTGCTACTTTGAGGCCCCGTGCAACCCAGCCGCGAAAGAGTCCGGCCATGCCTTCCTCACGGAAAATGTGCATCAAGAACTTCGGCAATGCAAGCTGCTCGGGGTGAAGAGCCCCCCCTGCAGCAGAGCCCGCTACTTCATCCCCCATGTGTCGGAAAACCTGTTGGCGAGTCTTCCCGACGTCGAACGGAGTGGTGACAAGTGCGGCCAGAGACCCAGAGGCAGCACCTGCAACAAAGCTTTCAAAAAATGTCGGTGCATCAATGTCGTGTGGTTGCCGGTGGTTAGCAGGCGATAACCTGTGCGGCAAACTATGTGCGTATGCTCTCTTGCGCCCCTCAATGAGATGGCTTTTGGCTTCCTCATAACCCCACCAGTAAAGGGCCGAGAAAGGCACATCGCGCCACATCGTGAGAGTTAGTCCTCTCCACAGCGAACTGTAACCATGAATCTTGGACATCTGGTGTAGGCTTTCCAGGGTGGCCTTGAAATGACCCGCACCAGTGCCAGGAGTAGCTTGCAAACGTGTTCGGAACATCTCAACGGGACTGATAACCGATGCTGCTGCGGCTCTGGCAACTGCACCTGCCACCAACGGGGCATAGGCACCAGGGAGAGACTTCTTTATCGGGCTCCTGTCGTCGGATCGCAACCAGTCGTACCCAGCAAAATAGATAATGTTTGCCGGAATCCCCATCATCAAAGTAGGACTAAGCCCACGCCAAAGGGTCAAGACGCCCTCATTGCGGGCAATCTTCCGTAGACCATCCAATGTCGACGTGAACGTCTTTCGTTGAGTCTCTTCCACTGCGCAGTCTGCCATAGCCGATGTAGTTCCTATGGTCCCCACGCCCGGTCCAACCATGCATATGTGAGTATTCTGGCCGATCCAGAAAACTTCGCGACAACAAGCCGTAACTCCAAGATTCGGAGGCGCATTCTTTAAGGTGTGCGTTGTGTGGGAGGTGAAGGGCGACGTATTCTTGACGGAGGACTGGGACTGCAGGCGAACTCGGACAACGTCGAGGGGGGTGACTATAAGGCACTGTCAGTACTACGGGGGTGCTTTAGTCGCAGGCGCGCACCTACCTAGGATATTGGTGAGGAAACTGCCGATGGTGGCAGAAACCATCCTTTGGCTGAGGGAGACATTGTCATTTGTCTGCACGGTGCTCGGAGCTGGGGCCGTGCCCGTTCGAGAAATAGCCGTCATCGTTATATCTTCAACTGAAGGCCATGACTCTGCGAGGCTTGCTTCCAGGTCCGTGCTACTCAACCCGCCAGAGCGATATCGGTCCCCACGCGTGAGATCAGTTTGGAGGGCGGACATTCATTCAGCGGCGCAGGAAAGAAGGGAGCGGATGTGTGCGGCCGATGGATGGCGTTCCTTTGTCGCTCCAGCTGAAGAGTCCTCTGGTTGATGAATGGATGCTTGGTTGTGCGATCTGCAGCAGACGTCAGAGGAAGAAAGCAAATGCGTCAGAGAAAAAGAACGATCGGGGCTCGGTGGCAGGCGGTGGCGCGTGGAGCCGAATTCTCAGAAGCCCGGCCGGAGATAAGCATTCCTCCTTCTGCAGCGCCCGTCCGGACCCTCTTTTCCCAATCCGCTCCCCGACTCTCCCGGCCTGCAGAACAATCGTTCCGACTGCAATAATCGGCTGTCGATTGCAGACATTAATAATGGAACCCTGAACACTTCATCCTGATATCCCTTGTAGTTGTCCATTTGACGGTCTTCTTTCGCCTCGGGCTTTCTCCGCCCTCCTGAGTCCTGTCACCCACGTTTGAGGTCCCGCACTAACTGCTTATCAATCGGCGACCCAGTTCGCCGCGGCTGACACTGCAACACACTAACGACCATGGCAGACAACGCGGAACTCGAGTCTTTTCGACGCCAGTGGCGTGAGGAAGTTTCGCGTCGAACAAGGCCGTCTAGACCCGAGCCAGCCCAGCCAAAGCCGTCGAGATCCTCCGCAGGCCCATCGAGCCATTTACCCCCGGTCCGCCACGAGCCATTGGAACACAAAGAGGAAGAGGACGAGGGAGGCGCGGCATCGGTCGATCATGGCGAGATTGTTCATGGGGTCGGGCATTTAAGCTTGGGACCCTCCGATGAGGATGCGTTTCACTCGCATGTACCTCGAAAGGAGCCCAAGTCGGCTTTGGAGCACTTTGAAAGAGCGGTCGAGAAGGAGGCAGAAGGGAATCTTGGAGATAGTTTGCAACTCTACCGGAAAGCATATCGGGTAAGGCTATTTCCTGGCTATCACCGAAGATTGATACTTCCTGAGAGCCAGTTATTGACTCGCATGTCAACAGTTAGACTCGGCAGTCGATAAAACATACCGCGACAAGCATTTTGCGTGGGCATGGAAGAAGCCCGCGCAAGCACCTGCTCCAAGCGCTTCTGCCGGCACTTCCTCGACAGGACAACAGCCTGCAGACGAACCTACGATCATACCGACGCCAGAACTCATCGCTTCTTTCGCTCACCTTCCCATTTCCCCGGCCGAGCCGATTATCGAGAACACACCCCCTCCCCCGTGCCCCATCGCGAAAGTTCCATCCGAGGTTTTGGCTGAAATTCTCAGGCATGTGGCTTTGGTCGACCCAGCTTCATTCTGCCGAGTGGCGCTAGTTTGTAAGCGCCTAGCATATCATTTTGCAAATGAACAACGTATCTGGAAACGCCTCTGCCAAGGCTCCGAGTTCGGATTCAAGGCCATGCATTATTCCTTCGCCTGTGATATCTATGGCCTGCCGGAATATACCTTGGGGTCCCGCTACACGCCTTTTCCTCATTCGATGCCCGTGCAGATTCCAGAGCCATTGTCGTCATGGGGTGAAGTGTTTCAGATGTTCCCTCGCATTCGTTTCACCGGCATATACATCAGCACGGTGAATTACACACGCCCAGGTGCCTCCTCAGCGTACCAGAGTGTCTCGTGGAATAGTCCAATTCATATAGTGACCTACTATCGCTATCTGCGCTTTTATCCGGATGGGACAGTCGTCTACTTGCTTAGCACAGTGGAGCCATTGGCGGTGGTTCCTTACATTAGCAGAGAAAACGTCAAAGTTGCTCGGGCAATTTCCCAGAAGCAGCAGCATCGTCAGGGTCCAGACGCAGGAGCTTCCGACACAATTCCTCCCGTGGCCATGGGGGCATTGAAGCATGCTCATCGAGGTCGCTGGCGCTTAACAAAACCAGCTCCAGCTTCTGATTCACCTGACGAGACCCCGCAGAGCGACCCTCTCTCCGAGTATGATTCATTGCCAGTCAAGAGTCAATCAAGGGAGGAGCCTGACCCCCGTGATCTGATCATTGAAACCGAGGGGTCAAGCCCGAAGTACATGTACCTCCTACAGCTGTCTCTTCGGTCAGTCTCAGTATCCAAACCTACCAACCCTAATATGAAGCCACCAAACCCATCCAAAAACACAAAGTTAGTTTGGAAGGGTTACTGGAGCTATAACAATCTCACGGACGACTGGGCGGAGTTTGGACTCAAAAACGACCGAGCGTTCGTCTTCCGACGAGTTCGTGGCTGGGGGATGCATTAATGATAGGGTATAGAGTAAATTATGGGCTATTCAAATTGTAGGATACAATAACAGCCTACCCTGTATGGACGGGACGATATAATTTATCGGGAAATAGATGTAAAGCGAAGTGAACGGCAACCGGATTGAAAGAATGACATGCTTGAAAGAATAGAATGAAAATATGACATCTAATCTGTCCACATATCCCAACATTCAACTTTCTAGCCGTACATACTTTCTCCAGCCTTCTGCCTCGTACCTAAGGTCTAGAATAGCGATGGCGGCAGAATAATGCCGGAGGCGAACTGGCGATCTCACCGCCCAACCCTCCGGACGCGGGGACAGCCCGGGCAGTTCTTATCGCCGCCTTCTCTGTACGGTTAGTCTCTGCTTATTTGTCAAGCAGAACAGCTGGAAACAGAGGCGGTACGCTCGTGAGATAACAATTTTTATTGACAGGCCTGGCACTGCTCCATCAGTGATCCAAAAAATTTCAGGGAACCGCCAGCAGACACCACACGCAATTGCGACATGACGATACGACTATAATCAGTTCTCCCCCAATACACTACACACACGATCGAAAATGCCGGAGAGGGTCCGCACCGTCTTCGACGACGCGGGCGACGTCGTTCCCAGGACTGCCCAACCCGAAAAAGCACCCAAGAACGAACAATCCGAGGCCTCCGGACCGCCGAAGCGAAAGATCCAGGGCAAAGAAGACGACCACAAAAAGAAGAGCAAGAAGCGCAAGTATGAGAATGGCGTAAAGCCTCGGGGCGATAAGGCTGTGGCTAAGGCTGAGGTCTCAGTAGCAGCAGCAGCAGCAACAGCAACACCGGAGGAAAATGGCGCGGTCTCAAACGACAAGGCCACGGCGAAGAAGCAAAAGAGGGTATTCAAGAATATCCCACAGAAGGAAAAGTCAGCCTCGAAAAAGCCGACCCCGAAGACGAATTTCGCTCCACTGAGAGAAAAGGCGGACGCATTATACCAACTTCGCAAGAACCTCCCGATCTTTCCCCACGGCGATGAAATCCGTGGACATCTGCGCAAGAACGATGTGATGCTTTTGGTGGGTGAGACGGGTAGCGGAAAGAGTACACAGATTCCACAGTTTCTGGTCAATGAGTCGTGGTGTCGCTCGGTCAAGACTACGGTTAAGAACAAGGACGAGTCAAGCAAAGAGATTCCGGTTGGAGGGTGTATCGCTATCACGCAGCCTCGAAGAGTTGCGGCGATTACGCTGGCGAGACGTGTGGCGGAGGAAATGGGGACGCCGTTGGGGAACTCGTCCCCTGCGAGCAAAGTTGGTTATTCGGTTCGGTTCGATACGTCGGTCTCGGCTAGTACGCAGGTCAAATTCTTGACGGAGGGAATGCTTCTACAGGAGATGTTGCATGACCCTTGGTTGACGAAGTACAGTGCGATTGTGGTTGATGAAGTACACGAGCGGGGTGTTAATGTTGATCAGGTACTGGGTTTCTTGAGGAATGTGGTGTCTGGGAAGCGGGAAGGGCGAGGTGGAGTGCCCTTGAAGGTCGTGGTCATGAGTGCTACGGCTGACATGGAAAGTCTGACTGGGTTTTTTAAGGAGGGATTTCAGGCCCAGCGCGCTATCACCGGGGCTGCGGCGAAGGAATTTAAGAAGGAGAATGGGGACCAGAAGATCGAAACTGAGGCTGATATCGCCGCGTGTCACATCAAGGGACGACAATTCCCGGTCAAGACGATCTACTCTCCGGAACCGGTACATGACTTTGTTGATGCGGCTCTGAAGGTGATTTTCCAGATCCATTACAAAGAGCCTATGCCGGGAGATATCCTGGTCTTCCTGACTGGACAGGAGACTGTTGAGGCGCTGGAGAATCTGATCAATGAGTACGCTACGGGGATGGATCCTGCGCTTCCGAAGATCTTGGTGCTTCCGCTCTTCGCGGCGCTCCCTCAGGCAGCTCAACAGCGAGTCTTTCTTCCCGCGCCAGCTCGGACCCGTAAGATCATTCTGGCTACGAATATTGCCGAAACCTCCGTCACGGTGTCGGGTGTACGATTCGTCGTTGACTGTGGGAAAGCGAAAGTTAAGCAGTTTCGCTCGCGTCTTGGGTTGGATTCGCTGCTGGTCAAGCCTATCTCGAAATCGGCCGCAATCCAGCGTAAGGGTCGTGCTGGTCGAGAGGCCCCCGGTCAATGTTATCGGCTTTATACAGAGAAAGATTATTTGGCTCTGGATGAGGTCAATACGCCAGAGATTCTGAGATGTGACCTGAGTCAGGCTTTGCTCAATATGAAAGCCCGTGGTGTGGACGACATCATGGGCTTCCCGTTCTTGACCAGGCCGCCGCGCGAGTCTTTGGAGAAGGCCTTGCTCCAGCTGCTAAGCATCGAGGCTCTGGAAGACTCTGGGAAAATCAGCTCGGTCGGGCTACACATAGCCAAGCTTCCTCTCACTCCGACACTCGGTCGTGTGCTACTTGCAGCTGCGGAATATGGTCCGGAGTGCCTATTGGATGTTATAGACATCATCTCCTGTCTCAGTGTGGAGAATATCTTTTTGAACGTTACGTCGGAGGAAAAAAAGGAGCAAGCTGAAGTGGCGCGACGGGACATCTTCCGGAGAGAGGGCGATCATCTCACCATGCTTGCTACCGTGCAGGCTTACGCTGCAGAGAATACGGACCGAAAGGCATGGGCCGAGAAACACCTGGTCTCACATCGGGCCATGCAGTCCGTGATGGTAAGTTGCACCTGTACTTCTTTCGCTGAAGCTTACTGACCACGGCCCTATTGCAGGATGTCCGGAAACAACTCACTCTCCAATGCCGCCAAGCCAAACTCCTGCCCAATGATTTGAGGGGCTCCGATTCCTCCGTTCGAGATCCGTCCCCCATACACATTTTGAAGAGCTTTCTCCGCGGGTTCTCAACGAACACCGCGCGCCTAGTGCCGGATGGTAGCTACCGCACCGTGGTTGGCAACCAGACGGTAGCGATCCACCCGTCAAGCGTCCTGTTTGGCAAGAAGATGGAGGCGATCATGTACAACGAGTTCGTATTCACGAACCGTAGTTATGCACGGGGCGTGAGTGCGGTGCAGATGGATTGGGTGGGCGAGGCGCTGGCTGGGTAGTCAATACCTGCACCCTCGTCTCTCCCCCCCCTTTTTTTTGCTTTTAGATTCGATCGTGTTTAAGTCTTCAGCCACGGTTGTAGATGTGGCAGATAGAACTATACCCAGAAGACTCACAATATAGAAGAGAACTACAGATTGCATGACAAGATCTACGAACGAGGATACGGACGTATGAGGAGGAACAATGAGGGGTAAAAAGATCAGCCTGAACCCCGGCTGAACAGAGCTGAGTGGCAGTCTGCACCAAGCCCCTGACAGCCAGCCTCGATTTGGGCCATGCAGGGAAGAGCAAGTATGACATGTCAGATCAGAGCCGGTGGAGGGAGATGGGGTGATCGACACTGGCCTGACCGCAGGATGGTTCGATTGTGTAGAATCCCAACTCGAATCAGGACAGACAGAAGCCCGATAGAACAGATTTAGTGTCTGGACGCGATTGCAACGATGCGGGTGGTGAGCTGGCGGGCTGTCCGGAGCACCATTGGAGGCCCTGGTACGGGTGCTATGTCGACGGTCGAGTGCAGATACTTTACCTACATGTACACCGTAGTACTTAGTCCGGTGGTGATATCGATGGGCGTCGATCAGCCGATCGTTGCGATGTGTTTGATCGGTGTCGATAGTCCCTCCACCAGGTGTGTTTGTCCCGGTCGTGCGAGCCGGACAGGGAGACGATTGGCAAGACTATTATGCATAGCCCTGAGGAGACGGGCGCGATCCTGGGTGATTATTGATCGAGGAGTCTGGTCGCATTGTTTCTAGATCGGCTGCGGGTCTTTGTTACCGTATCTCGGGTGTTTCGCGGTGTTTCAAGAAGAAGGGGCAGAAGAAAAGAATCGTCAGAATCGTCGACCCGCCGCCGCCTCAGGTCGGGTGACGGCCATCATCCGGATTCAGCGCGTCCCGCTGCCTTGGGCTTGACTGACTGAGCCTTAAGGTGGCTGCCACTCCTTCGTCTCTGGCTTCTTCCCAGCTCGCTCTTCACTGTGAACCAAAGCAAGTTCTTGAAACCTTTCCTGGACCTGGACCATGGAGCATTGTTTGCCCCTCCGCTAACCAATCTCGCAACCCGAACTCTCTCTTATCTCATCCCTCCACACGTCATCTCCGAATCATCAGCGAGCGGAGGTCTCGCGTCAGCCACCGCTATCGGACCTTTCTGACCCTGGTTTTTCTTTTTCCTGTCCTGTCTTTTTCGAGGCCCATCGTACCTGGTCAGCTCGAGAGAGTTTACTGCTTCCTTTTCCGTCAAGCACCTCCTGTGGAATCTATATCACATCCAGTCTGCCTCCCCTCGCCGTTGTCCCTTCATCCGCCAGCGCCGTCACGCGGGGAAGATCCACCGCGATCGATAACCGCCCTTCCTTATCTCTCCTCGATCTCTCGACTCCCACCCACCCCGTCCAGCCCTCGACTCCGGCAGTCAACCCATGGCGTTTCGTCTACCTCCCCAAGTTTCCCGCCGTCGCCCTTCGTACTCGAATTCCCTACCTCCTCCCGCCCTCGATACCTCCGCCCTCTCGCAATTACCGGAGAACGAAGCGACCGAATGGGTGCTCTTTTCGCCAACCCAACAACCTTCCATCACCGCCCGCACGCACACGACCTCCACTGACCGCACCCCGCGGACGCAAGGGGTCTCCCCCCTCAGTGACTTCGGCTCATTTGGCACGACAACCCGATCTGCGGTTGGTCCCCACAGTGAAGTCGCCGATGATGCTCTCGATGAGCCCTTGGACGATGATGGAACAGAGCTAGACAGTCTGGATGACGGTCTTCATGCCTTTCGGGCTCCGTCTCTGGTCGACGAGGATCAAGGGGCCCCCGTTGCCCTCCCGGCTCATGATGGATTAGGAAGTTTCCAGGCGTCTAGCCAGACCGTACAGAACCAGTTATGGCAGCACGAGCAATACAATCCTCATCGGAGATCAGAAATCCAACCCCGGCGTCGCTCAAGCGTTCAGCGTCAATTAGATTCGATCACAAATGAGGAAGAAGCCGATGTGGAGAAAGATCGATGGCAACGCATCGAGAAATGGCGAATGGAACAAAGTCGGGTGCTCTTGCAGGAAATCGAGAAGGCAACGCGGAGACGACGCGATAGCCGCGCCAGTGGCATAAGTGACCGGGTTTCTGCCCACCCAGCGGTTTCAGATGTTCCGGACGGTGTCTTGGAGACGCTCAGAGAACCTGAGTCGTCTTCTACGGCTGGGGAAGGTGAAAGCGAGGATGAGTCTCTGTGGCAACGCATTACGCGTAAGGTTATCCAAGATCTTATTGGTATCGATGATTCATTGCTTTCCGTCCTTTTCGGGGAATCTTTACCGGATGACGAACATGTTTCCTCGGGAAATGATCATATTCCCAACATAACCGAGGCGCTGAATCAAGAAATAGGCTCCGTGCCTGAAGACCATCCTATTTGGCAGACCAAAGTGCTCCAGCGCATCGCTCATGAGCTAGGGATTCTCGTCAACCAGCTCTGTGAACATCCCGGAGCTTTTACGTCGTATCTGAACATGTCTCACGAAATCCCCAACCAGTATGCCGGTATACCTCTTGATCGTGTACCAGAAGAAGCCGATACTCACTCTACCGCACCGGACCCTACGACACTAGAGGCGGCAACCAATGCGGACTCGGTAATGTCGCCGCATTTCTCCCCTACCCTGGGCGATCCCAGCGGTCGAGAGCATGCAGCCCAGTGGGGCATTGAAGATGACGATTATATGAACCATCCTACCAGCAACTCGTCGGCTGAAGTGTTATCTGAAACCACGCGTGCCCAGCACGACAAGGAATACTGGGAGCGAGAGTTGGATGTCATGATGGTCTTCCGCTACGTGCGCAATCGCTTTACCCATCGTGGAAGTAACAACGATCCGTATCACAGTTCCCCGCGCAGGGCCCCACAAGATGCGTCTCGTCGCGCAGCAATCATCCGCCAGCACCACCCCCTCGTTGCGCGAGCACACTCGCGGTCTCAAGCTCAAATTCGACGTCAATCCCAGTACGCCTCCCATCATTCTGGAACGACTGGCGTCACATCCCCCATACTGCGTCAACATTTCCGCCGACCCAGCTCCAGCTGCGCGAGCCAGAGTGCCAAGCTGTCTGCCATTTCCAGCCGCCGCACGCTTACTGGCTCCAGTCGGAACTACTGGGACATCGGAGGAAGTGTCGATAGCGGGAGTGCTGTCGCGCTTGTTGCAGCTGGCCTGGGGGCCTGGGGCGAGGTTTGAGACCCTGCGGCCTGTTCAATTTCACTTCCATTAACGACTTTCTCCACCGAATACATATTGCATGCCGGTCATCTCCAATGTGAATAACCAATCAACCATTACGACAAGGAGTCCTGGTGTCTCTGGCTTCGCTGAACATTTTGCATCTGATATATTGAATCCTGGACTATTTTTTTTTTTTTTTCTTGGTGGTCTACATTCGGCTCCTCCACTACCTATGTGATGCATGTATCTGTGTTTCTATTACCGGAGTTTTCAACATATATATTGCAAATACTGTGGTTCTTAATCTACTCATAAACAATTATTTCTGGGTGACAGGGTTGACGGGGGATTTCTGAAGACTTGGAGGGTTTTTTAAACTAGAAGGACGCGGATGGTATAGATGTAGAAGGACGGCCGCTTAGACTTCGATAGCTTATATAGACATCATACTAGATAGCACATAGATATCAAAGCAGCGACTAACCAATACTATAACTAAAAGAATCAACAAAATCTTAAAGCCTTCCAACTAATGTATGTTAGTACAAGCACGAAACACTCACCTGACATGTAGTGGAAGAAGAGAAGGCCACGTGCTCAAGCGACCGCCTCCTGCCTGTCATCTTCATCTTCCTTTCCCTCTCGCGCCACCTTGCTTTCTATTTGCTCGCCAAATACCGGGAGCAGCGACGGTGGAATGGATACCCGGAGATATCAGTCTACTAATTGAACATGGATTGTTTTCCTCATGCTTCTGCTTCATTCTCTATCTCTACCCTCCTATCTAACCCTGTAGCAACAACCAAGACGCATGGACCTTGTCTTGACTGCATCCAGCTCCGATGGCGGAAATTACCGGCCTCGGAGGGACCATCGGCGGCCCTGCCTTCGTTGCACCCTGAATTAAATCAAGGCCTCCTCAACGGCAGCAAGGGTTCCGTTCACAATCGCACCAGCGTGATGGCGTGCAACCAGTCCATAGGCGAATTGGTACCTGCATAAAATCAGCATTGATGTTTCAACTTGGTCATATCCACAATACTCACTTGTCAAGGTAAGGCAGCAACTCGTTCAATCCGGGAGTGTTACGCCAATCCCGCATGAGATCACAGACAATGCCAAAGAGGCCCATCAGAGTCACTCCGGCTTTCTCCATGCGTTGGTTCGCATCTTCGGCCAGGCGCCGATCAAAGGTGCCGCTGGCCTCGGTGTTGGCGAAAACCTCGTATCCCTCGTCCACAAGCGAGAGGGCCAAAAAAGCGGTGCCTGGATGGTTAGCCTGCTATCTTGTTTGGCCCCGTCCAGGTTTGCTCGATATTGGGTATCCACTTGTGGGAGGCAACTTACACACTTCGGTCACGATCCCACCAATGATCAACTGCTTCTTACCGGTTGCCTTGACAGCAGCCCGGAAGTCGGCATTGTCCCAGGCGTTGACCTCACCCTGGCGCCGGACGAGAGTGGCGTTGGGGTGCATGTCACGGATCTCCTTGAGGAGAAGACCGTTGGGGCCCGTGTCGGACGAGGTGGTCAACACAGTGGGCAGGTTGAACACATTGCCGATGGACGCGTGAGCCAGCATGTTATTCCGGAAATCGTTGGT
This sequence comes from Aspergillus ellipticus CBS 707.79, assembly GCA_003184645.1. Lineage (NCBI taxonomy): Eukaryota > Fungi > Ascomycota > Eurotiomycetes > Eurotiales > Aspergillaceae > Aspergillus > Aspergillus ellipticus. Next base: position 99,676 of record KZ825843.1, on the reverse strand, counting down.
GCTGTAGTCGCGCACCAGCTGGGAGAGGCCGACTTGGTGGTCAATGACGAGAAGGGCCTGCTATACCATTAGGTATTGTACTCAATGCTGACACTGCTCTGAAGACTTTACCGCATTGTCCTTGTCGAGACGGTTCCACGCCTGGACGGACGAGACTCCCAGAGTCACTGCTGCGAAGATGCTGCTGAGACGCATTTTGCTTTGGTGGTTGACTAAAGAAACTTGGACTTGCTGGAGCTTGTTTGATGTGATTGACTGCTTGTTGATCTCGTTCCATGGGCAACAGGCCCTCTTTATACCTGCTCACATGCGATCTCGGACCTGCCCATGCCAGGACCTGGTGAGTATTCTCAGCATTTGGTGATTATTAGCAACCATCAACTTGTCTGTAAACAAGGGTCCCTCGTATCCTGGTCTTCTTGGCTGCAGGTTGGAAATCTGCATGTCCGGCTCGTGCATGGATTGATGATGCTTAGGGTATTCTGACAAGTTCTGCTTGGCGCTGACAACTGCGGTGCCCGTCTGCCCCCACCACCAATCAGCGATGCCGAATAGATGAAGATGTACCCTGAGGGGCAACTTTGGCAGTCGCTTTCGAATTAGCGCCAGATTTGGTTACCTAGATTTGGAATATGGTCTCTGGCTTCAACCGTCGCTTTGGTGAGCCGGTCTGGACAGCGGGATGTTCTTGTTCCTTCCGCTCAGGGTCCAAAGGAACTAAGGCAACGACCCCGAATCGTCTCCATTCATTTGTTGAATTGGCCATGCGCCCCATTTTTCGGGGCACTATAATCGGAGTAATATGGGTTATCAATCCAGGTACATTGTTGCTCTGATGCCAAGAATGAGGCATTATCGAGAACCACCTCTTGGCTGGGCACTATCACGAAGTGTGGCCAAGCGACATGTTTACTATACAACCATCACATGGCGGCGCCCATTTCGTATTATCCTGACGGTGTTCCCGGATCAGTCGTTTCTGTAGAGAGTGGCATTACCTTATGATTATGAATTATTGATCATCAACCATCTCAGACATTTTAGTGTCGGCAAATTCCCCACTCACCGTTGAGTTGAAAACATCATGTTACATAGTATCATGGGCTAGCCTTTCTCTTCATTCCGCAGCATTCGCCACAGGAAGTGCTCCAATGTGGGCCAGGTCATCCACAAGGGCAAAACGGCTTCGCGGGATCCATATCCCTGGGGATCTAGGCCATGTTATACGAGATGTCAATATCTCGGTTGCTCGATGCAAGGCCTCCTAACTGTGTTTGGGCACTCATCGACATCAGTCTAAATACGCAGAATCAAGGCAGTATAGTGCCTGCTGCAGATGGTCCTTTGGTTAGATTGCTCTCGTGGAGATTGCCAAAGGGGGAAGGTGAAGGACATTGAGCGAGTACTATGCTTAATTCTGGGAAAGGGGTGTCTAGCATAAGATGATTCCACTCTTGGGATGTCATAACACCTGACTGCAGCACAGACAGCTATTATATACGTGGCAAAATTCCACAATTCCAGGGCAGCGAAAGCGACATACACTCATAACTCATAAGCGGGGCCTCATACATGTCTTTCCACCGACTCAAATCACCAAGGAAAGAAGATTAGCTCCGTATTCAGTTGATTAACTTACCAGACCAAATATCTTCACGATGTGTCGGGACCTAGCAATAACTATAGACTACGAGTATCAAATCTACGAGATCAATACACAGCGGCAAAGAAATCAAGTCTTAATGGTGGGATCAAAGATCCACTTATATTAAGTAACGATAATAATCAACTAACTGTTAACCATGAACTCCATCTCCCAATTCCAATATGTTTCCCGGTATTCCCTCCTTTGTTGGTATACCTTCAAAAACGATGTTCATGCACCTTCAAAAATGATTCCATATCACATCACTGAATATCCACCTTGGTGACCATGACCACATCGGACTCCACCTTCGGCAGCTTCACGCTGAGAATACCATTCTCCATCTCTGCCGTAATGCCGTCGACATTAATCTCGACCGGCTGGGCCACGCTGCCCAGGCGCACCTTTCTGTCAAAGGTGCCAATGCGGCGCTCATCCAGTGCCAGCGTCTTCAGCAATTCCTCACCACCGGGGCGCTCAATAACACCGCTGATGTTGAGCTCGAACTTCTTGGGATCCCATTGGACCTCCACCGCGTCCTTCTTGGCGCCGGGCAGGGAAGCATGAACGACAAACACCTCGGGAGTGTCGAAGACATCAACTTCTGGGTGGAAAAAATCGCCTTTGTGGTGCTTGTGGTCGTGGGATCCGACATGTCCCCAGGGGCCGAAGCCACGGTGGTGCTTTCCGCGGCCTCCGTGCTTGAACCCCTTCATGTGTTTGCGACCTCCCCAGGGGGAGAACCTGGCATAGGGTCCACGGCCACCGTGAGGGCCGAAATCGCCGTGCGGTCCGAAGCCGTGAGGCCCAAAGCCGGCGGGTCCAAATCCGTGATGTCCAGATCCGTGATGTCCAAACCCACCGTGAGGTCCAAATCCGTGGGGACCAGGTCCGTGGTGAGGTCCACCCCAAGGTCCGAACTCAGCAGGATGGCCGAATTCACCACAGGGTCCTCCTGGGCCTCCTGGGCCGCCGCGAGGTCCGAAGCCATGGCGACCACGTCCGTGACCACCGCGTCCACGACCACCCATTTTCTTAGCATGAGGACCGCCGTGTCTTCCGTGGTGACCTTTGTGACCGCGCCGGGGCGACGATCCGCGAGGTGCGTCGTTGTCATCATTGTCGTCGGAAGAGGAGGAGCCCTCGTCATCGTCGTTCGTCTCTTCTTGCGCGGTTTCTTCGTCGTCTTCAGTCACGGGCTCGTGGTGACGGCGGCGGTGGTGGTGATGGCCATGGCGGCCACGATGGGCGAATTGCCCGCCGAAAGGAAAGCCCCCGGGACCGGACTGGTCGGTCTCGTCGCCGGGCATGTGGTTGTGGTTGATATCGGGGAAGAACGGGTGAGCGAAGCCTTGCTCCTCCATGTTGCTGACGAAGTCCCAGAAAGGACCGGCTTGATTGAGTTGTCGAATGGATGCCATATTGGTGTGTTGATTTGCAGTAGTTATAGTAAGAGTAGCAGAGGATGTTGTTGGTACGGTGTTATTGGGAGGGGTATGTAAGAGGTAGAAGATTGTGGATGAGAGGAGAATGTAAAATTGATCCAACACAACCCGACGAAGACAAGCCAACCCTTTTATAGATCTAGAGCTAGGCAACTACATTGGTCTGTGTCCGGCGAACTTCGCCACACCCACACCCACACCCATCATGTTGTTCATTGTTCGTGTCGTTGTAATCCCCGTCGTCACACTGGAGCTACCTTGGGTTTGCCGTTCGCCACACTTCGGAGATACGCGGCCCTCTGTATCTCCCGGGGCTCGGAAACCCTATCGTCCGTCGGGATATTAACCCAAAGGGGCCGAGACTGCGCCGTGGTGGTGAGTCATCCTCGGCGTTAAAGGAGATGGTTCCCAGAACGGGTAAGCCAGACCGACCAGCTCAGCCACACTGCCGTCCATGCGCAGCCCTATCCCCAGACTCGAAGCCTGATCGCCCCCTGTTCGTGGCGCTTCACATGCGAAGGGTCGAAAGTGACGTGGGTGATCGCGAATCTAGCCTTGTCTCTTGCTCCTTGCCGCATGAGTCAGGTCCGCGACACGTAAGTATGCTCTGCTGTTGTCCGATTGGTGGGGTTGATTTGGTGTCGGGGTTTGCGTTGAGCTACGGGAAGGTTGGCTATCAGATGCTGGATGGATGAATTTAGCATGTTGATTTCGACCCTTCGCCTCTCAGATGTTTTCGAATATTCGGAGGGAGTGTGGAGGTCGAAGGTAACAAAGTTGCTGTGAGAGGATTTGGGTTGCTGAGGAACAGGGGGGTTTACAGGTATCTGTCTGCCTCTTGGATTCAGATCTTCGTGCTAATGATGTTGTGGATATGAACTCTTCGAATACACGAACGGACGCTTTCTCGTCAACGGGAAATCCGAAATGTTAAAACGCTACGCCAAGTTTGATCTTGATGCGTTGTGCACCGTAGTCTCATCCCTGCCGTCTATCTCTTCGCCCGTATCCAGGATCGAGAAGATGGAGGGTGGGTTTAATAAGGTCTTGCTGATGACTGCAGATGATGGGACAAAGGTGGTTGTGAAAACACCATGTCCGAAAATTGTGCCGTCGACGTATTGCACTGCGTCTGAAGTTGCGACGTTGGGTTATGGTAATCTATAGATAGCAATTCGGTTGAAGGGTCTGCTGCTGATATACTTATTGCCTTTGTCTAGTGATGTCACATACGTCTGTTCCAGTGTCCAAAGTCCATGCATGGAACAGTGATGCTCGAAAACCTGTCGGGGCTGAACACATTGTGATGGCGAAGGCGAAAGGCCGGCAGTTGGTTGAGGTCTGGGGTGAGATGGACCAGATGCAAAAGTTCAAGCTGATCCAGCATCTGGTCAGGCTGGAAGCCCAGCTAGCATCGCTGAAGTTCCCCGGTTATGGGGGCTTGTACTTCCGTCATTCGGTTGGCCAGATCAATCGAACTATACCTGTAGATGATACCTACTGTCTTGGCCCTGTCTTCAACATATCATGGCTTCCAGAGCTCAACGACGAGGATCATGTTGGGCCATGTGCGTTCTCATCCCTTGGGAATTGATCAATGCTCGGCTCACCTTCATTTCTCAAAGAGAAAACTCTCCACGATCTCGGTCTTGCGCTAGCGAATCTCGGCCTTGCCCGAATCCAGCCCTCGACCCTTATTCCTCATGGACCCTATTACGGTTCTGCAGCCGAGCATATGCAGACCATTCACGAGAGTCGATCCTTCCATTCAACGACTGTTTTCGGGCTGTGAGGATACCGTGAAGGAGGGGATGTTACCCCTTCGGGAGTCTCTGGTGCAAATTTCAGAGAACTGGGAGAGGATGGGTCTGTCGGGTATCTGTCCCGAGGTGGTATCGACTGAGGAGTTGGCTAGGCATAGGCGTGAGATGGATAACTACAAGAATTGGGCCCAGCTGAAGGCGTATACTCAGGAGCTGTTGCCGTCGGATGATGATGGGTGGGTTTCGCCTTCTCCTGACTTTGAGAAGGTGAAGGCAAGACATGCGGATTTGTTCCGCTTGTATATGTCGAGAGAAACGGAAGAGATTTCGGAAGCGGAAGCAGAGAGGCTTTGGTTCCATCGTGATAGAGACGAATAAGTGTCAGATACAAAGGGATTCGGCTGGGGAATACGTACGCCACTCTTTTGATCGCAGCAGTCTGTTAATGAGGTGAAGTGAACGGCTGGTCGAAGCATGTCAGGGCTTATAGTCCAGATGCTACCTACTCCTATCCAAGGCTATTGATTGGTGCCGTTGAATTGTTGAGGGGGTGGGATGATTCCAATCGGGGAAACCAAAAGAGAAACAAACGATCAACAACGGCACGATATTGTCGTAACGTCACACCGTCTATGACTTCGGATTGTGTGATCGATACAACAACGGGAGTGAAGGGGGCCGGGATGGTGGTTGGTATATCTATCATTATGCCATGTATCGGGCGATACGGGGCAAACTACAAAGAATTAGCCCGTGTAATCAATACTAGTGCGCTTTCACATACTACCACGACACGGCCCTGACTCGAGCAGTCTAGAAGGCTCACAGGCTCACTTCAAATGATCCTTGGGGGCACATCGACGTGCCGATAAGTCTTCGGGATCCAACCGTCGTCGAGCAGGAACCAGCAGCGCAGGCCCCCACTTCCCGCGCGCAGGCACTGATGGCTGACGGCTCTGGCTGAAGCCATCCAATCCCCTGCAGGATGCACGATGCAAGCCCTACGATGAGTCAGGAATGTGTCCGTAATCCGCCTCCAGCTTACCTTGGGTACTCTAGGCTGTTTCTTGCGAACATCGCGAACGATTTAGCAGTCGCACTAAACAGGCCGAACGATCCTCCGCCAGTGATTCCCGCATGTGCTGTTCGGCTCCGTCGAGGTCTTACAGAGAGAGCCAACCCGAAGTAGAGGCCAGAACCAGATAGCGCGCATCCCCCCAAGTCCAAGACATGATATAAACCGGCCATCCCATCCCTTTCTACGCCCTGTCTACACCCTTTAGTACACACTCTATATATCATTATCAGTAGTACACGCAGTCCACAACAATGGCGTCCGCCACCTTCTCAACCCTCCGCCTGACAGTGCACGACCACCCCCTCGAGCTCTCCACAATCCACCGCCCCGGCCCGAAACCCGCCATCCTCTTCCTCCACGGCTTCGGCTCCTGCAAAGAGGATCTGCACGATCTCATCTTCCTGCCCTCCCTGCAAGACCACGCCTTCATCGCCTACGACGCCCCCGGCTGCGGCGCCTCCCTGCACCATGGCCCCAGCTCCGACCTCACCATCCCCTTCCTCGTCGCCACCGCCCAGGCCGTGCTGTCGCACTTCCACATCTCCTCCTTCTACCTGATCGGCCACTCCACCGGCGCCCTAACCGCCCTGATGCTCGCCAGCGCCCTCCAACAACAGCCCCAATTCCAACTCCAATCCCAACACCGCCAACAACAAAAACAACAACAGAAACTCACCCTCCTCGCCTTCATCAACATCGAAGGCATCCTCTCCCCAGAGAACTGCCCTTTCTCCCGTTCCCTCTACAAATCCCTCACCCAAGACAACGAAGAACAAGAAAGTGACCCCCTCAAAACCCTAACCACCGCCCTCACCACCTCCCCAACCTACGGCCACATCCAACTCGCCTCGCTCCTGCCCCTCCGCATCCGCCCCGCCGCCATCGCCCCCCTCGTCACCTCCACCGTCGACCTCTCCTGGAAGAATCTCCTGGGGAGATTTGTCCGCCTCTCCTGCCCCGCCATGTTCATGTTCGGCGACCAGAACCGCAACTGCTCGTTCCTGGACCAGCTCGAGGCCAATGGCGTCGAGCTGGTGCGCATCCCCATGTGTGGCCATTTCCCGATGTATTCCAACCCGGCCAAGATGCTGCGCCGCATCGAGGGGTTTCTGCGGGAGTGGGGCGGCCCTGGGGTCACGGATTCCGGGTTCAGCGTGGGTATGGGTATGGGAGTGGGGTTTAGTAGTGGTGGGAGTGGGAATAGTGGTGATTTTGATTGAGGGTTGGTAGCTTTTTGATGGTTAATGATGTTATGGATTTTTTTTTTCTTTGTTTCTTTGTGTTGTGGTTTTTTCTTTCTTTCTTTGTTTGTTTGTTTGTTTGTTTGTTTGTTTGTTTTTTTTTTTTTTTTTTTTCGGTACATGTACGTAGATTGGGTGGTTACATTTTCGGGGGATTTCGTGTCATGGCTTGGAGATAGTGTAGTGAGTGTTGGTGGATAGATAGATAGACAGAGTGCTACCACTCACTCCCTTACTACCCTACTACCTTGGACATACTTACTACTTACGTAGGTACATCCAGCTAAGTAAGAGACATCGACATCGGCACATTGACATATCCCCGATGAAATGAAACAACACGACATCGGCCATGTGCCTACTTACCTACCACAGTAGTATCGGAGTACCACAGTGAGATTTCCTTGTGGGTCCAACCAACTCTGACGCAGCGGAAGCCGGAGACCCGGAACAGGGTTCCGCGCTCCGGACGCACAGCCGACGGACCTCGAGGCGAGGAGTTATAGCCATTGAGCGTGCATCGCTGTATCTTGCCCTGTGCCACGGATGCCGCTAGACGACGGAGTACATACTTTGGACTTTGCCGAGGGTTTGGCGAGAGAGAGTCTGACAGAGAGAGTGTGTGTGTGTGAGTGAGAGAAGGGACTGCGAGAAGGAACTGACGAATCTTAGACGGGAAGGTGGTCACGCGACACACACACACACTCTCTTTCTCTCAGGGAACTAATTTGGTCCATGGACGCTAGCAGTGCATGTCTCGTCTTTGGGCTATTTTGTTGGGGTGGATCTGGAGCTACCTTGATGGTTACCTACGTATTTGTCTATACGGTAGTACGATATAGGTAGATGGTAACTGGTATGGTAGTATTATAGGTACCTACCTACCTACGGAGTAGGTACTAAGGTATACTACACCCCGTATAGGCTATCCGTACTCGTATTTGGGGATATTCCCACCTTAAGGTACCTTACCCAGTCTACCTACCTTGCTAATCACCCTATAAGTACTTCTGATATGGCCCGTGGCGGCAGCAATCAGACGAAACACCTAGTTACCTACCTGCCTACCTTACCTAACTAACGATCCACGATTCCGAATCGGCCGGAGCTTAGCCTAGCATAGGTACTTGGTAGGTAGCATACACTAGATACGCACGCCCAGTGCTACTGCTAGACTGTGCTGAAGGCAGCAGCCTGCTACGACCAATATGATGTAGATATATCGCGGAGAAAAAAGATACCGGGTGATGTATCTAGCGGGTGTTGGTGGGCTTTAGGGGATATCACGCAAGAGAACTGTCTCGTCCGTCTATCTATCCATTACTTGATTATGTAGGTACTTGGGATTGTACGGAGGAGAGTGGTAGTACTTGGAGTCGCGATGTAATCTAGTCTGAGATAGCAGGGTGGTACTAGGTACTGACAGAGGAGATCACGAGGTTGGAGCACCTTCCCTATTCGGGAAGAGGGCGGTTACTACTTACAGTATAACTACTACTTTATTATTTATTTTTATACTTTTTCTTACTACAGTCCTGACAGCTAGTTATATATATATAATTAATTTAAATTCATTATTTTACTTTATATATATAAAATAAAACAGTACCTACCTATATAGGTTGGTACCTTAGGTAAAGTTAGGTACTGTAGTTAGAGTCAAATTAAAATACCGACGTGGGTTTTGGTTTTGGTTTTGGTTTTGGTTTTGTTCTGTTCTGTTCTGTTTGGTATATTCATTTTGGTTCGGTTAGAGAAATGAGAATTGGGAATTGGGAATTAGGAATTAGGATAGAAAGCCACGGCTGGATAAATTTGGCCCGGTGGAGACGCCCAAGGGTTTGATGATGATAATTGACAAGACGATTGAGCTAATAGGAATTAAGCCTCAGAGCACATGTTGCGGATGGAGCGCAAGGGATGACAGGAAAGTGAATTCCGTGGGCCTGGCCCGCAACTTAATCGTACATAATGAGAACACTGGCAATTAGTACCATATACCCTTTCTTTGCCTTGGTCCCTGCCGTGTTCGGAGCATGTCGGAGCGGAGCAGGCCAGTCCATGTCTATGCTCTGAGTGTTGGGGCTGTTGGTCGGAATTTCCGATGGGCTTCCGTGACATTGTGGATTTGATAATACTTACTTACTGTGGTTGACCCTGCTAATTTTGTTAGTACGGTGGAGAGGTGCAGGGATTTGAATCCATTAAGCGGTGTGTCTCCCACCACACACCGCCTTCTTTATCAAGCTACGTGTTGAATTCATGAAGCCGTGAACGCGTTAAAAGTATTGATATATGCTAATTCTTGTTGTTGCAAAGATGCCTTCCACGCCCGACCCTACCTCTCCCGGAACACCAAATTCCAAACGGCTTGATCGAGATGATCGATTCCGAGTTCTGACTCTTCGTGATGCTGGCTTTACATATCAACAAATTATAAATCAGCTTGGATTTAGCTATGGCCAAGTATAACCTTGAAAGGCCAAGGGTAATCCACCAAAGCTCTCAGAAGAGGATGTTGATGATATTATATAATAGATATCAAGCTCGAAACGTACACGCTGTTTACCCTATCACCGAGTTGTTGAAGAACTTGATTTACCTGTCAAAACAACTGCGTTAGTATATGTATTAAAGAAAAGAGGCTATATACGTTGCAAAGCTCTTCGAAAGCTATCTCTTACACCAGCCAATAAACAAGCAAGGTTAGCCTGGGCATTTAAGTATATAAATTGGACGCGTGATTAATGGAATTGAATTCTTTGGACTGATGAAACCTGGATAACCTCAGGCTTTCATAAACGAATCTACGTGACTCGAAAAGCCGGTGAAGAACTTGATGAAACCTGCCTTTATACAAGATAACCACGTAAATATGGCTGGATATTTTGGGCTTTATTTTATAACAAATTCTAAGGGCTATATCTTTTTTAGGAGAAGGAATAGGGTACTATCAACTCCGAGCGTTATACAGAGCGGATTGTTCTAATAATTAATAGATTTATATGCTTAACTGAGCAGAATAAATAATAACAGCTTTAACTAATATAAGATAACGCTCCTGGTCATGCAAGCAAGACAACTATTCAAGAACTTCAAGAGCGTGGGATATTTCTAATTACTTGGCCTGCTTTTTCACCGGACCTTAATCTAATTAAGGCTGTTTGGAACTGAATAAAAAACTAGATGGAGTAATTTTTTCCTAATAACGAGCAGCTATTATATAATCGACTACGTGAGGTTGTTCGGGCTGCTTGGGATACTTTACCAGAGGCGTTTTTTGATGATTTAATCAACAGTATGAAGGATAGATGCGAGGCGGTTATCAACGCCGAGGGTGGCTATACAAAGTATTAATAATCATATATGGCAGAATTTTAAAGGATTCAAATCCCTGCACCTCTCCACCGTACTAACAAAATTAGCAGGGTCAACCACAGTAGGTATGTAGTTGAGACCTTGCGTGGGAAATTCGCAGGCTGGTTGGGGGGGTGGTCAAGTGTGTGTAACCTCGACACGGGGTGAAGGTGTAACTAACACATTGTGGCTGGAAAATTGAGTCCTAAAGGCTTGCTGAAGGGTGTGGGTATAAATATATCGGTCGAACAAGACCCTAGGTATGTTCGAAGTTATGGTGATAGTCCATATGTGAGAATGGCGAGTTTGCATATTATTTAATATTTTGAACGCCCGTTCTACTATTTTTCTTTGGGAAAATCTACGAAATTTGTACTTATTTCACCCACTAGATAGGGGTAGAATAGTACATGAGAAGATCCGGAGAAGGGAGTAAGAAGGAAGATGACAGAAAACTTCATGGGAAAATTTTTTAATGGCGATGATGATTATATGGATTGGTTGTGCATTTTGTTGGTTGCGCCAATGTGGAAGTATGGGATGTGCCTAGGGTCGACACGAGGTGAGTCCACTTGGCGAAGCTCGCCTCGGAAGGTGACTGGGGTAAAACTTGGGGTCTGAAGGCAGAGGATTCCGCTAGGTCTGGAATGATATGCCAGGGGGATTGGAGGGATAGACAAGCGGATAGATAAAGGTTGATCCGCAGTTGACAATTCTGTGGAGGGGCTCAAGGCTGGACCATCCAGCCAGACATCCGATATACGTCTAGCTGAGGCTCAGTCAAATCTGCTGCTACGACAGAACTACATATCAAGCCGAGGAAACCGCGTTAATAACTCCGTCCCGTACGTGGAGACACTAAATGACATCAAAGAGGATAACAGACAGGGCATGAAAGTTGGGAATAGTTCAATACGTCTCATTATCCTGTCCTAAAGCGCTTTTTTTAACATTCCATCTAAGCCTGAGAAAGGTTCTCGTAGGCGTCGGGGAAACGCTTCATGTTCTCCTCAACGAGACCGTGGCCACGCAGGAACTGGACGTAGGCACCATCCTGCTTGAGCTTGCCCTCCTGGCGGAGCTGGACGTAGTCCTCACGGCGGACGGGGGTGAAGCCCCAGTTCTTGGAGACGACGATCTTTTGGCGACCGGGGAACTTGTACATGGAGCGGCGGAGAGCCTCGATGGCGGCGGCACGGTTGGCGTCACGGGTGCGGACGGACAGGATGATCTGGCCGATGTTCACACGGGCGACGACACCCTGGGGCTTACCGAAGGCACCACGCATACCGGTTTGGAGACGATCGGCTCCGGCACACGACAACATCTTGTTGATACGGACAACGTGGAAGGGGTGCACACGGACACGAAGGTGGAAACCTTCCTTACCGGCGATCTTGACGAGGTACCTGCGTGTCTTTGGTTAGAGGGACGTTTGGGGGGGGGGGGGTGCTGGAGGGAAGGCGGCGGGGGGCATAATTGTTGGCACAGATACGGGCGGCTTCGAGAGCCTCGGAGGACAGCTGCTCGTACTCGTTGGAGACGAGGTGAACGCAGAGGGGGAAGTCATCGACGTTGGCCTTCTTACGTCCCAGATCGAAGATACGAATCTTGGGGTCGGGAACACCACGGTTGAACCGGGACTTAGGGTAGGGCTGTCATCGAGGTATCATGTCAGTATTCATCATCTCCCATCTTTTATAAAAGAAATGTTCCATCGACAAAAAACACATCGCATCGTCCATCTCGAGTCCCCCTCGGGCGCGTATCCCCTCGTCGTACTGGTCGCGCTGGTTCCTCCCCACAACCGAGATCCCGACCGAAAAAAAAATCCACAAAACCACACAAAAAATCCATCAAGCAATCGAACGCACCTTGTTCTTGCAGTAGCGGTAACATCTCGCGGGACGGCGGGCCATTGTGAGTGCTGGGAGTGTCGGTGATGCACTTCCTGCGAACGGTGAGGTTGTCGAAAAAGGTGGTGTCGGGAGGCGAAAGGGAAGGGGATTATCAGCGCAGGCACTTTCGCCGTTGATTTCCAAGCAAGCGCCCGCTACCGAGTGGCACAGCCCTAAACCCTACCCTCTCCACCAATCACCGCCCGCAGCCGCTATGACGCATTTGTCAGACTGCCGCCGACTCATTCTTGCAGCCATCGGAATGTCGCCATGCGGCGAATCTACGCTCTTAAATGTGAGATAACAATCCTGTTCTCAAGCTAGTGCTTATGGTGGTGGTGATGACGATGGTCCAAATGACTCATTCGGATGATCCGGTCTATTGGGGGGGTCACTATCCGCTCGCCCAATCTCCGGGATGCGCCCGCGCTACGGAGTACGATCCAGTAACACCTACGGCACTACGCGCTATCAAGATTCCAATATAGATGTAAAGTAGTTCTGTCATTATCTAACTCGTGCCGTGACGTTGCACATCATGGCATTCTGCCGTTCAGACATAACATAAATTCGTTGCCGAATCTTTACACCTACTGGGCGGAGAGGATGTCGGAGTCACCGCCATCGAGAACAGCCATGGTGGAGGTGCGGAAGAGCTTACCGCAGGCGGTACCGAGCTCGATCTGTTGGTCGATGGATTAGCAATCTACTCAGGCGATCAAGTGGCGATTGGTGTCCAGGAAGCCGGTTTCAAGACCCAGGGTCGAGAATCCCGCCTCCGGACATATCCCACGCAAAAACAGGGCCGGCGGTACTCACGTTGTTACCGGAGAAGTGGTGAACAGGGGCCTTGGCGAGCATGGCGTAGTACTCGAGCTCACTCTTGCGGAGAGGAGGAGTGTTGGCGGCGATGATGACCAGCTTGGCCTTACCGGACTGTTGATGATTGATTAGTCGACCGTTCACCCGTCTGCCGCGCCGGACTGTGCTGCAAGTTGTCTTGAAAAGTCCTCTGCTGGAATACTCACACGGAGGGTCTTGATGGTGGACTTGTAGCCGAGGGTGACTGCATGGAGCGTTAGCGGCTGTCGTGCAGATCCGAGCGTGCAAAATTCAACATACCCTTTCCGGACTTCATCACAAGCGCCAGGCGCGAGTTGATGGTGTCACCGGACTTCTTGCTCTTGGGGGCCATCGTTACGCTGTGGAAGTTTATCTAAACTTCTGCATGATCAAAATCAATCAGCATTGGTTCACTCCCATCTTGAAAGCCAAGCACAGCTGATAGTGCAACCGCTGCATCTCGACTGCGACAGAAAAACTGACAGCCGTCGAGAGAGGCGGGCAATCAGCCGCGACTTGGGGGAAAATTCCACATACCTAAAGGTTGAATGTGGTGTTGAGAAGTGCGCTCCGGCCTCGTCTTTTGAGATTAAGATGGTTAGAGAAAACCCATCCACCCGCTCTTTTTTTGTGGGTTTGACGAATCTCGGATGGCAATTCCTCCGCTCCGCCGCGGCTGACTCATCGGCCTCTCCCACCTCGGAAAATTACATACCATCATTACATGTATCTGAAACTCGGTGGGACTCCCGCCCTCTGTAGATCGACGCCCGACGACTTTCTACGCCGACCTGGGCCTAGACTGGATTACGCGTTGCAAGAGTCCATATCAATGACATTCATGGATGAGTCGCTTCGGTGGATGTGTCTGTGCCCGGTGGGTTAACTGTACTTTTTCTCCATAATAAATTAAAGGCAATGCTGATGGGACTCAGGTACAGGTGTTAGCGGTAAGGTACGCCCTGTGAAACTCCTGCCCAATTGCAATCATACACCAAATCAACCCCAGAACCACGTTGGTTGATATCAATAGTGTTTGTCTTGTGAGCTCCCTGCGACAGATGGGGATATGTGACTCGAGAGTTACTATCTTCTGGGTTTATGCTTGCAGACTCGACCTTCAGAGAAGTTGCCATTCGATGATGGCTTGGTAACGACGTGTCCATCGAGTAGTCTGTGATTCACGATGAACTACAGAACACAACAGGCCTATCTAACAAGTTGTCCAAGATGTCCAGCCAGCTGGTCTGACTATAGACTCTGGTCGGAGGGCTCCTTCAATGCCCTAGCAATCTCGAGGTTGAGCAGTATATCCCTTGATCTTCATGTCAATCAGTAGAAGCAGGATCTGGTCGCCTCGCAAGAGCATCTTCTGTATCTAGCTGGTGGCTGCCAATATCCCCTTGGCTGGAAGGGATGCGATGCCTCACTACTGATTCTTATCACTCATCCTATCGTCGGAACATACCATACCGCGATGGATTCCTTGATTTGTTGATGCCCCTAAGTGCTTCTGTCATCCCTAACCCCCAGTACGGTCTTTCTTAACACTGTGAGGGATATACTTTGTAGGCCATGCTTCGACTTTACAATCGAGATATGGAGAGCTTCTTAAACAGGATATTGAAATTTCTAACAGTGCTCGATCATTGCTATGCCGTGTGCGCTCCTGCGACTTCTTTCTGTCTCTCTCTCGGTGGGCTTGGACGAGATGGATGTACTCTTCCGATTGGCGGTTGAATTTAAAAATATTAATCTATTGTTTTAGATGCTTAAGGTGCCGAGCCGACGTTTAATTCCCTTTGTTTGACACCTTTCGTTGGCTGAAGCATATAGATTGAGTGGCAGTTGTACCGAGTACTAGAAAGGGGAAAAGATATACAATTACAAAGCACTCCGCATGAAGATTGCAATTAAACATCTTCAGATGCGCTTTGTACTCCGAATCTCAAGAGTAAATAGGGGTAGTGCGAGTGAATGTCCTAGTAGAGGTGGTCAGGACACATTCGTGAATTCCAAGGGGGTACGGAACATAGCTGACTGAATATATAGGTGGTGCTAGTACTAACCGGGCCGCATCCCTTTATAGGAATTTGAGGCAAAATCAGGGTTTGCCAACTCCTTTCAACCCTAACAATACTCTTGTTTTTAGAAAAGACATACGATACAATTACGGAAACTAGGTATTCCTCGCAGCCAAACATGTGCCAGAGTGTAGGCATTGATTCCAGAAATCGAGCCCTATTCCCGTCTCGAAGCTTGTAATCTATGTAGTTACTGCCCGGGCCATGGAGTTATGTGCCTATTACTCCGCATTACGCATATTATTTTCTCCATCCAGGTATTGTTTGTTCCGCGGCCTGCGTCCCTAGGTAAATAGATAGTGCCGGGGACTCGAATGTGTAGAGCCTTACATAAGGGCCCCGAAGACAGCCCGCTGATCCCGATGCATGACCGCAAACCGTAGCAACTGCGGACGTGGCGCAGGATGAGGATTTGTCCCCCCCCTGAGGACGGAAATCCATGATTGGGTGGCAGGGATGGTTGCGATGAGGAATACGATGGTTGCTGGCCTTAGCCTGACAGATGGCTGGACCCTGTACGCTGTAAGGAACACAAGGGGGGGCGGTACGCCGAACTATCCTGACTACTATCTTTATCGTTGCCATGTGTTGGCACGGTGTTGTCGCCGGTCGCCCAGGTGAGGGCGGGTTTGTTTGGGGTTGCGGCGGAGGGAGGATGTCTTTGAGCTACAGTTGACTGAATGCCACCGCGGCTGCAGCAGAGGACATCCGCATGGGACACTGTACGGAGTACATACTCCGCAGTAATCAGAAAGGCGGAAGCCGTTGTAGTAGTTCTCGGATGAGCGATTATTATTCGCGGTCTCGAAAAAGGGGATGGTTGTGGAACGGTAATGGATTGTCCCGCGGAGGGAAATCCCCAGGCCAACCCGGCCCCGGTGGGCGAGGCAGGGCGGTCACGTACGGTTCACGTACGGTAAGCCCAGTCCGGCAGGCCAGCCGGGGTCTAAGCCCACCCCAATCCGTACTTGCGGCCGTTCCCATCGGCGCCCAGCAGCAGCAGCAGCGTCGAGTGGGAACATCGTGCCCATCAACCCAATCGTCAATTTATGCGTCCACCTGGGACTTGTGCCCATTAATCTTCCTCCTCCCCCCCTCTGCCTGCCCGTCTGCCCGTCGCCTTCTTCTTCCCTCATGCTGGTCGGAGCCATCCCTAACTTGCGATCCCTCCAATCCCTCCACCTCTACTTGTCCCCTCCGCCGTCCTTGCGTGTTGCTGGCGAGATCCTCTTCTCGCCCGGAGGCTAGCCGTGGCCAGCCATTCTAACCCATCTAACCCATCCCCCACCGAGATAGTTACCTAGTGCCCACTGTGTTTTGACCGCTACTACAACTGTTGCTCCTCGGCGTCCGTTCCTTAAATTTATCGACTTAATTTCCCGGCCGTTTCAACGCAGTTTTAAACCCCAGAGACCTTTCTTCCCGTTCCCCTTTCTGGGTCGCTTTGCATCTCTGGCAAGCAGTCCACTACGTTATTGGTGACCTCCATTGTCGGTGAACATGTCTGCGACGCCAACGCCTCGCAAGCCCGGCACCCCGGCCAGTTCCGCCAGGTCCTCGACTGCCGAGACTCATGCGGCCAACGGGGCCTCGTCGCGACCTCACTCCCGGTCTCCCAGTACCTCGACAAGTGGCGTCTCTCGCCCACCGTCCCTCCGGGCCTCGACTCCCGTCTCTGCGCGGGCTGCAGCCCGGAAACCCGGTCGCTCCAACCTCAGCACCTCCAGTGCTCCGAAAGTGACACCCAGTCCGTCTGACGAAGAGGCCCGGGCTCAGAATGCTGCTCTCATTGATGATCTCAAGGAGCAGTTGCAGAAGGCGGAGACCGCCTCTGAGCAATACCGCAAGCAGCTGGGTGTCCTCCAGATGCGGCTCGACGAGGCGGTCAGCGAGCAAGGCAAGCTGGAGGACCAGAGTCATGAGAGGGATAGTAAGATCGAGGCCTTGAATGGCGAGATCCGCGAACATGTCCGCCAGATTCGCGATCTCGAGCAGGCGCACGACCTCGAACGGAATGCTATGCTTCAGGAGAAGGAACAGCAAGGCAGCCGGGAGGAGGAGATGCAGGCTACCATCCAGCGCCTGAAGGAATCTCTCGCCCAGAAGGAGCGGTCTATCGCCGATGCGGATAAAAGTGTGTCTCGCTGTTGTAAGAAGAGGCCTTTCTTCTTATCCTCCCCCAGCCAAATTAGATGTGTGATCGCTGCTAACACGTTTCTTTAGCCAGTTTCCGAAACCGAGCGTCCCCGGACGTCGATGGACAATTCGCGCCCTCTTCCCAGATTGAGCGAAGCCCTTCGCGCAACAACTCGAAGCTGCTTCTGCAGAAGGATAAGCTGATCGAGTCTCTCCGCCTCGAGTTGGCCGAGTCCCAGATCAAGCTCGTCGAAATGGAAAACAAGGGTGGTGGTAGACAGCGGGAACTCGAGAAGGAGCTTCTCGAAGCCCGTATGGCCAACGCCCGCTTGATGGAGGACAACGAGAGCTACCAATTGCTCCTCAGCGAGAGAACCCTGAACGGCGATTTCACCAAGGGCGACTTCATGCGCGAAGTGCACCCCGACATTGCCGAAGAGACCACCGAGTCTGGCAACGGATTGGGCTCCTTGGCCGATGAGCTCGAGTCTGTCGATGCTAGGACAGAGACAGACAACGTACGCAAGCTTGAGCTGGAAGTCAAGGCTCTCAAGGACCAGAACAAGGCACTCACCCTTTATATCGAGCGCATTATCAGCCGCCTCCTGCAGCACGACGGCTTTGAGACCATTCTGGACAAGAATGAAAACGACCCTCCCAAGCAAGGCGCCCGCAGCAACAAGGAGCTTCCACCAACCCCGCCCGAGAAGGATGACGCCGCTCAGCAAACCTTCCTCCAGAGAGCCAAGTCGGTCGTGGGTGCCCCCCACTCAGGAGCACCACGGCCTTTGCCTCATATGACCCAGCCGCGGTCGCGTCCCACCAGCTATATGCCACCTCCGACCAGCATGCCGACCGCGCATGAAAACCCGGAGACAGCCCCTAGCATTCCCCTTCGTGCCCAGTCCATTCGGGGCCACCGTCGGACCAGGTCCGAGCAGACTGATCCCGGAGCTGGCTCTGTTGTCGGCCAGATGTACCGGGGACGCAACTCGGGTGGCCCCATCAGTCCCACTCTCATAGGACCTGGATCTCGCCAGAGCGCATTCTCTGGGGCGAGCATCATGTCGAGCATGAGTACCAATGGCCGTGCCCCGTCTCTTTCCAGTCAACTGGAGCACAGCCGCTTGAGTAGCTCGGACAGTGTGACGAGCGACCCTGCTGGTGACACGGCGTCCACTGGTGCTACCTCGAACTCCCCTCGTTCTAGCACTGGCATGACCAACTACACTGGGGCAGTGATGACCCAGAACAAACTGCGCCCACTGCGGCTTGTCAGCGAAACCAGAGCGGCCGAGGAAGAGGACGCTGCTCGCAAGAAGGCCAACCGCGGAAGCTGGATTTCGTGGTTTAACCGCCCACCCCCCAACCCTAGCGAGGTCGGCCAATCTCCCATCTGAGCGCGATAGTCTCATATCAACTGGGGTGTACACGCCCCGCCGGCTTCTAGGGAAATACTCTGCTCCTTGTGTTATTCGCAGTTAATGCGCATGATCTTCTCTGCCCTTAATGACAGGGCCATGGCCGCTACGGTTGGATTATATCATTCTTCTTCGGTGTTGACCATCACCATGGTGTTGAGCCGATAATGGCCCAGAATGCACTTTGAGCATCTGGCACTTTTTCGCGTCCACTTTTTCGCGTCCACTATATTGCTACTTTTTTTTTTTTTTTTTTTTTTTTTTTTTTTTCTTTGGAAACGTGATAGACGACCACATCCTTTTGAAACGTTATGATGCCAGACATGGGTATTGCTTGGACACTCCTTTCACCTTTCACAGGGACTATACCTGGACGCGACGATCCTTGCTTATCTGTTTATGCCCCTCCTTATTTGATGAACATACATATGGTTTATATCCTCCGTTCACAGAGTGAAATTGTCTTGTGATATTGTTTTCGTTAATGATCTGTTTAGAAACCTGTACTATAGAGGTAGTAAATATATACTTGCCATTGCACCGTCAAACCGTATAAAAAAACCACTAGAACAATGTATCTGTTTTTTTTTCACAAAAAAGTAATAAAATGTTCCTGACTAGTACCTAAGTAAGTAGGCAGTCAGTCACAGGCTCGGCCGGTTCCTGTATAGTCCGGAACAACGTTGGAGCGGGGCCCGGATTGCGGCCAGCTTGACAGTAAGTAAATAGTTGGAGTCCCGAATGAAGCCCGGCAGCAGCAGTCACCCCCGTTCCCACTCGAACCCAATCGATCAATTGCCCACCATGCCCGGCTCTCTCTCGCTCTTCTCCGTCAACGCCGTCCTTTTGATGTCGGCCGACGATGGCTCTCGCATCTTCACCAAGTACTACTCGCCTCCTCACCCCCCGGCCGGTGCTGCCCCCAACTCGACCGACTACCCCGGCGCCAACCCGTATCCCACCGTGAAAGAGCAGAAGGCCTTCGAGCAGGGGCTCCTCGAGAAGACCAACAAGCAGACCAGCGATGTCATCCTCTACGACAACCGGATAGTCGTGTTCAAGATGGAGAGCGACGTCATGCTATATGTGGTCGGCAGCGCTGACGAGAACGAAGTGCTGCTCTACAACGTCGTTCTGTCGCTCAGAGATGCCCTGGGAATCCTCTTCAAGTATGCCCGACCCGACCCACCGAACCCCCTTGTCCCCAGTCAAGCAGAACCACATCAAATAAAATAAAATAAAATGAAACCAATTGGATGGCTAACACGGTTCTCTTTTCAGGGGCGCAACCGACAAGCGCACCATCGTCGAAAACTACGACCTGGTCGCCCTCGCCATCGACGAGATCATCGATGATGGCATCATTCTCGAGACCGACCCCGTCCTGATCGCCTCGCGTGTCAGCCGCGCCCCGGCCCCCGATGCCCCCAACCTCAAGAGCATCGACTTGACCGAGCAAGGCCTGCTCAATGCCTGGGAGCTTGGCAAGCGGCGTCTGGCCGAGGGCTTGCGCCAGATGTGAAATGGTGGTTTTCTCTCTCGGTTTCTGGTATTGATGTTGACGGTTCCCATATCCATATCCATTGATGCAATGCTCTCTCTCTCTCTCTCTATTTATTTCTTTCTTGCTGTCCAATTACCTACCTACCTACATGTCTTGTTTTGTTCTCATCTGGCTGGTCCTGGCGTGGTATTGTCTTTGTTTAATATTTCGTTTTTCTTTAACAAAATCATCCGCCCTGTATTTCTTGTGGCAGGGGCTAGAGGTGCACGAAGATACTCCTTGCTGTTTTTGGTGCGAGAATATTGCGCATAAAGTCCGTGTCTTGAGGGGGGGGGGGGGGGAAGCTACCCATGGGGTGTTTCGTACAAATAGACCTATGCAACATGAGAGGCTATATTAATGTTCGGGGCGTTTCTTGTAATATACGGGGAGAAATTCCATAAATCGTAACCCATGGAAATCTACCCCTCACCCGGGACTGAAACGGGGTGAATGTGATGGATCATGATGGAAAGCAATCAGTCAGTGTATCCGCAGGTGAAAAGCGCCCCGCATACGTCACGCCCGAACAAGTCGGGCCTTCACAAAACTCTTGACCACCGCTCCGACTCAGCGCAACAGCTTCGCAGAACACAATCAAAAGGACTGCCCCCCCCCCAGAAGATGAAGCAGAGATTCTCATCCTTGGATGTCAAGGTTTGCTCCCCCGCGCCGTTTCCCTCGCCGACAGCCGCCACAGACACAGACACAGTCACCACTCACACAATGATTGCCAGGTCATCTCCCAGGAACTCGCAGCGGAGTTAGTCAACCTGCGAGTTTCGAACATCTACGACCTCTCCTCGGTAGGTCTAGACCCTTTGACCGTATCCCGAGTTATTCCCTCCGGTAGCTAACTAGATCACCTCTCCAGCGCATCTTCCTCTTCAAACTCGCCAAACCCGACCACCGCAAACAGCTCGTCGTCGACTCCGGCTTCCGCTGCCATGTCACGCAATACTCCCGCGCGACAGCCACCGCCCCCTCGCCCTTCGTGACGCGCATGCGCAAATACCTCAAATCGCGACGAATCACCTCCATCGCCCAGATCGGCACCGACCGCATCATCGACTTCTCCTTCAGCGATGGCGCCTACCACATGTTCCTGGAGTTTTTCGCCGGCGGGAACATCATCCTCACGGACCGCGAGTACAACATCCTAGCCCTGTTCCGACAGGTCCCTGCGGGTGACGGACAGGAAGAGACCCGCGTCGGACTCCCGTACACGGTGACCAACAAGCAGAATTACCACGGCATTCCGGATATCACCCTGGAGCGGGTCAGGGATACCGTGGAGAAGGCGAAGGCGCTGTTCGCAAAGGAGGACGGGGCGCCCAAGAAGACCAAGAAGAAGAATGTCGATGTGCTGCGCAAGGCCCTGTCGCAGGGCTTTCCGGAGTATCCGCCGCTTTTGCTGGATCATGCGTTTGCTGTGAAGGGGTTCGATCCGGCGACTCCGCTCGATCGGGTTTTGGGCGATGAGGCGCTTTTGCAGCAGGTAATGGGCGTTTTGGAGGAGGCGAGGAGTGAGGATGTGAAGTTGTCGGTTGTGAAAAATCATCCGGGGTATATTGTTGCGAAGGAGGATCCTCGACTAGCTGCCGCTGAGGAGGAGGAGGAGGAGTCGAAGAAGGCGGTGTTGTTGTATGAGGATTTCCATCCGTTCAAGCCTAAGCAGTTTGAGGGCAGACCCGGGGTTACGATTTTGGAGTTCGAGTCCTTTAATGTTACGGTTGATGAGTATTACTCGTCGATTGAGACGCAGAAGTTGGAGTCCCGGCTTACGGAGCGGGAAGAGGCTGCGAAGAAGAAGCTTGATGCTGTCAGACAGGAGCATAGCAAGCGGATTGGTGCTCTCAAGGACGTGCAGGAGTTGCATATTCGCAAGGCGGGTGCGATCGAAGACAATGTCTACCGAGTCCAGGAGGCTATGGATGCGGTCAATGGTTTGATTGCGCAGGGTATGGACTGGGTTGAGATTGCACGGCTTATTGAGATGGAACAAGGTCGAGGAAATCCGGTGGCTAGTATCATCAAGTTGCCGTTGAAGCTCCATGAGAATACAGTAACCCTGGTTTTGGGAGAGGCCGGCGACGAGCAGGATGAGGGTGATGCGTTGTTTTCGAATGATGAGTCCGAGTCTGAGTCGGATGACGAAGACGAAGAATCTGAAAAGGCGCAGCAAGAATCCAATGCACTGACCATCGACATTGATCTGGGGCTGTCTCCTTGGGCCAATGCAACGCAGTATTATGAGCAAAAGAAGATGGCTGCAGAGAAGGAGCAGAGGACAACACAGTCATCGGCTAAGGCGCTGAAGAGTCACGAGAAGAAAGTGACACATGATTTGAAAAAGAACTTGAAGCAAGAGAAGCAGGTTCTCCGGCCTGCCAGGAAGCTTTTCTGGTTCGAGAAATTCCTCTTCTTCATTTCGTCGGAGGGATATCTGGTGCTAGGGTATGTGTTCTGTCTTTTTTTTTTTTTGATAGGTTATGATCCCGTCTAACGTTTACAGTGGCCGTGACTCCATGCAGAGCGAGACCCTCTACCGCCGTTATCTGAAGCCAGGCGACATTTTTGTGCATGCAGATCTACAAGGCGCTACGTCGATGATCGTCAAGAACCGGGCGAACTCGGCTAATGCACCTATTTCCCCTTCTACTCTCTCACAGGCCGGTAACCTTTGTGTTGCGACGTCCACCGCCTGGGACTCCAAGGCGGTTATGTCTGCATACTGGGTCAACGCAAACCAGGTCACCAAGACCACTGCAGGTGGTCTTCTCCCTACCGGCGAGTTCAACGTCAAGGGCGAGAAGAATTTCTTGGCCCCTTCGCAGCTTGTCCTGGGATTTGCGGTGATGTTCCAAGTCAGTAAAGAGAGTCTCCGAAACCATAAGACGCTTCAGTTCGACGAGCCTGCGGCTACGGACTTGTCTGTAGAAGACAGTGGTCTCGGAAACGGGGTTGATGAAAAGCAGCCCATTGAGCAAAAGACGGATATCGAGCCCGAGACGTCGGTTGAGCCTCAAGAGCAAGAACAGAGTGCGGGGTCTGAGGATGAGCATGAAGATGACACTACGGTTCCAGCTAAGAACCCGTTGCAACGGGGATTGTCTGATGAGGCCCAGGACGCTCAACCAGATGATGAAAACGACGAGGAGCCCGAGTCGCCGAATGGTGATCATGAGGAGACACAGACGGCCCAGGCAGGAGAAGAGGAAGCCAATGAAGAAGAGGGCGTTACCTCGCCGCAGACCCAGGATAAGCGACAACTGTCTGCGAGAGAAAGGCGCATGCTCCGAAAAGGAAAGCCTCTTGACCCGTCCGATTCCGGTGCCAAGGAATCTCAAGAGAGCATTTCCAACGGAGAATTGGCCAAGGCAGCCAAAGCAGCCAATACCACCAGGCAGCCACCTACTCGGGGTAAGAAGGCCAAGGCGAAGAAGGCAGCAGCCAAGTATGCGGACCAGGATGACGAAGACCGTGAGCTGGCTCTTCGTTTGCTGGGCGCCAAGAGCGCCAAAGTTGAAAAGGCTGCCGCCGAAGCTGAGATCAAGGTCAACCGTCAGAAAGAAGCGGAGGAGCAGAAGAAACGACGCCGAGCTCAGCATGAACGCGCCGCTGAAGCGGAGCGTAAACGTCAGGCTCTGTTTGAGGAAGGTGGTGCCGAGGATGACGAGGAGACGGCTGCCGCAGAGGCGGCGGACATGGAATGGATCCCTGCATTGATCGGGACTCCTCACGCGGAGGACGAAATCCTCGCTGCCATCCCTGTGTGTGCTCCCTGGGCGGCGTTGGGTCGGTACAAGTACCGAACCAAGTTGCAGCCAGGCGCAGTGAAGAAGGGCAAGGCCGTCAAGGAGATCATTGGGCGGTGGATCTCTGAGACGACCACTGGTAAAGTCAAGAAAGAGCACGCGGAAGAGGCCGGCATTGACCGGGCTACAGCGGAGAAGCTGCGGGCCCAAGAAGGGGAATTGCTCAAGGGGTGGAAGGATACCGAAGTCATCAACACCGTGCCCGTTAGCAAGGTCCGAATCATGGGTGGAGCAGCGACCAGTGGAGGTGATAAGGGCAAGGGCAAAGGTGGCGGCGGTGGTGGTGGCAATCGGGGAGGGAAGGGAGGAAAGAAGAAATAGATTTCTGGCTAGTATTCATCATGGGATATATATCCATTCCATGCTGATCGGTGATACCCTGACGCCGGTTGTGGCTGGGTTGATTGGCAATGCAACCCGACTTCTGTCTGCTGTCCCAATGAGAAGTGTACATAGTGGTACGGAGTACACGGTCATATAGTTCCGCACAACACAAAGCTAGTACGAGTTATTTGGCCACGCCAGGACCTAAGATAGACCGCGAATTAACCCGATCAGGATGGATCTAAACCTCTGGGTTGGACGGAGTAGCTCTAGTAGCCCTTGGCAGGAACCTGATCGCCACCAGTAGATAATTATTGGGCGGGAATGCGCCCATGGACGGGGATTGGGCTCCTCAAAGAGCGCACCGCGACTCCTGGGCTATCTCTCTGGCATGCCACTATATCATACGAAGCCGACATTCGAGGCCGCAAAACAAGATCCGGAGTGCCCCTGCTTAGTCACCGGCAACCGACGTCATCACGAAGATTTTCCCGCGATGTTCGCAGCCATCAAATATCGATTGTCCCCGGCTGCAATTCGCGGGGCCGGACCAGACTGGTGGAGCACTGGCGAAGACTGACAGGATTTGTCCATGAGCAAATAGACTCGACCGCGCCCAACCATCCCCTCCCCACCACCACCTCCACCACCACCACCGTTGCGATCAATTTTGTCTGACTCACCGGCTGCCCACCCCGCGATCTTTCCTGCGTTCCTGCGTCCCTCTGCTACACCAGCAGTCAATCTGGTTTTGCTCCTATCTCGCCTCATTGCTGGCGGGTTCCCGCGCAGCTTTGTCAGGTTCGCTTCCACCACCGCCACCATGACGCCCAACGCAAACACCCGCATCGTGTCCGTCCGTCGACTCAACAAGGAAGGCCCCGGGGATCGATCCCTCGCCGAATGGTGGGCCACCGAGCGCGAGAACAAGACCCCTGAAGCAGCCGCCATCGAGGAGGCCGCTCAGCTCCTCCGGACCAGCGACATTCCCGTGGCCTTCCCTACAGAGACCGTGTATGGCTTGGGAGCAGACGCAACGCGCAGTGATGCCGTGCAAGGAATCTACAAGGCGAAGCAGAGGCCGTCGGACAACCCGTTGATCATCCACGTCGATTCGCTCGCGATGCTGGAGCGCATACTCAACCCCGTGCAGGAGAGCCCAACTCGCGCCACGAAGACCGCTAAGAACGGCATCCCCTCTATCTACGACTCGCTCATCTCTCGCTTCTGGCCCGGTCCCCTTACAATCCTCCTCCCGAACCCCTCCGGGTCTCCCCTCGCGAAGGAGGTCACCTCGAAGCTCACCACATTCGGCGCGCGCATGCCGTCGTCACCACTCGCGCGCTTGTTGATCCATGTGGCTGATCGGCCCCTGGCGGCTCCCTCGGCCAATGCGTCTACGAAACCCTCCCCGACGGCGGCGGAGCACGTATTCCATGACCTGGAGGGTCGCATCGAGCTGATCCTCGATGGTGGATCCTGTGGCGTCGGAGTCGAAAGCACCGTGGTCGATGGGCTGTCCACCCCCCCGGCTATTCTCCGACCTGGTGGTATTGGCATCGAGGAGATCCGGGAGTGTCCTGGGTGGGAGAATGTACAGGTTGGATACCGTGACGGCACGCTCGATGTGAAGGAGATTCCTCGGGCACCGGGGATGAAGTACCGCCACTACTCACCCAAGGCGCGCGTAGTGCTGTTTGAGGCCGGTTCAAACGAGCAATCCGTCTCGAAGCACATCCGCAAGGACCTGGAGGATTCGGCAGTGGGCGCGCATATGGTCGGCATAGTGCGCACGCGGAACTGGAAGCGGGGACTAGGATTGCTACCCGATGACGAGATACAGAAGACCCTGAAGGATATCCCGTCCCTGGTGGACGAGTTGGTGGGGTTCTCGGTCCCGGTGAGCAACAAGGCCAATGGCTGCGTTGCGGCCAAGGAGACCTTCGACTGCTTTTTGGGCACGGACGTGAAGTCGATCGCCCAGGGCTTGTTCTCGGCTCTGCGCGCGATGGATGATATGGAGGTTGATGTCATCTATGTAGAGGGCATCCCCGATCAACAGGGTGATCTGGCAGCCGCAGTCATGAACAGATTGCGGAAGGCAGCCGGGGCCGACCTTCGGGTCTGAACGGCGTGGACTAGAGATCGCATTATTACTACTATTACTACTATTATATAGCTTTGGGGGTTTTTTTTGTGCAGGCTAGATGGGCATAAAATATAGGTTACGAATTTGAATGATTTAGAATATTTGCATCATGATCTTCACAGCGAATGAGCCTTCGTGGTGGTGCAGCGTGGGTACGATAGAGTTTGGGCCTCAACGGCTACCCGAGCCTAAAGTATTCTAGAAAAATCCTGCCCTGCAGCCTGCAGCGGTATATCTATTACTAACTAGGTGCGGCTTGCTTCATCTTATCTCACCCGCAGGCTCAGCAAGCAAGTCTCCGTCCTCCGGCGCCGCGTCGGCATCCTCCGAGGCTCCGAGTGGGCGGCGTTGGGGCGCGCGAGAATTTGCGCGCGAAAAGAAACAAGCTTATCGGGCAAAGGCTGAAGAAAAGCGCGCGGAGTGGGGCGCCAGGGCCTCGCCGGCCAGTCGAGGGCCGCCGGGGCCTCTCCGGCCTCTCCACTCCTCAGCCCATGCCTCTTTTCTGCTGCTCAGTGCTCGTAAATATCGCTCGCTTTATTTACCTCCGTGCCCTCGCTCTTTTCCCCTGCTACCTCTTCCACTCACTTCTGCTTCTTCCAAGATACCCCGATACCCCCTTCAAGTTACACACCCTCTCTCCATCCATCATCCACCCACCCACCATGTGCCAATCCACCTGGCATGACTTCCTCCGCGGCCTCCCCAAGTGCGAGCACCACGTCCACTTGGAGGGCTGCCTCACCCCGGAGCTGATCTTCCAGCTGGCCGAGAAGAACAATGTCCAGCTCCCCGACCCCAAGTCGGAGCCAGCCTACGAGTCCATCCAAACCCTCACAGCCCGCTACGGCCACTTCTCCTCCCTGGATGACTTCCTCCACTTCTACTTCATCGGCATGTCCGTGCTGAACCAGGAGTCCGACTTCGCCGACCTGGCCTGGGCCTACTTCCTCAAGGCCCACGCCGACGGCGTCCACCACGCCGAGGTCTTCTTCGACCCCCAGGTCCACCAAGACCGCGGCATCCCCTACGAGACCATCGTCGCCGGCTTCGTCGCCGGCTGCAAGCGCGCCGAGACCGAACTCGGCCTCTCCACCCGCCTCATCCTCTGCTTCGTCCGCCACCTCCCCGTTGAGTCCGCCAAGAAGACCTACCAGGACATCCTCGACAGCCGCCACTTCGAATCCGACATCATCCACGGCCTGGGCTGGTCCTCCACCGAAGTCGGTCCCCCCAAGGACATGTACCGCGAGATCTACGCCTCCGCCTCCGAGCGCGGCGTGCGCTTGACCGCCCACGCCGGCGAGGAGGGCGACCCGACCTACATCAGCACCGCGCTGGAGCTGGGTGCCACGCGTATCGACCACGGTATCCGTCTCGTCGAGGACCCCGTCCTCATGGAGCGCATCGCCAAGGAAGGCGTCCTTCTGACCGTCTGCCCGCTGTCCAACGTGCAGCTGAAGTGCGTGAAGACCGTGGCTGAGGTCCCCATTCGCAAGTTCCTTGATGCCGGCGTCAAGTTCTCCATTAACAGTGATGACCCGGCCTACTTCGGTGGGTATATCCTGGATAACTACTGTGCTGTGCACGAGGCGTTCGGTCTGAGTGTTGCGGAGTGGAGGACCATTGCCGAGAACAGTGTCAGTGAGAGCTGGATCGGAGACGAGAGAAAGGCCGAGCTGTATAAGAGCATCGAGGTGCACGTCGCGAAGTTTGCCGAGTTGGCTTAAAATGCTGCTTTTTTGTATATATACCTGGGTGTTGTTTGTTTTTTATGTGTGATGAGTAGATGATATATATAGATGGGGATGATAATGACAGAGTTTAAGACCTAATTTTTGACTTGATGTTGCGAAAGTTGTGGCTGTGTAGAGTATACTTAGTGAATGGTGGGGGCGGTTTTGTTTATATATAGTAAGGATGCGCAAAAGAAGCTGCAGTGGTTGATTTCGCTTAGTTAGTAGCTGGCTCTTGTTTTATACTATTACTAAGTATGTAGTATCGATTGTGGCACTGTGGCGCCCAAACCAAGGACAACCAACCGATTTGGAATGATACCAACCTTGGAAGAATAATGCCACCAAATACTAGTATCACCACATTAGGCTATTCTGTTGCCCGCACGAGCATCTCGCAGCCGTGCCGCGCCTCCCCATCTTACACGGTGTTCCGAGCACTATCGTCATCCAGGTTTCCCCTCTTGACGCCTCTCCCAGCATCATCATCTACGCGCCGTACAACAGCTACGAGCACCATCTCCCACTCTATATCCAAACCCCAACGAATACCCTCTGCGTCCCATATCTACCTCAACCGAACCATGTCTTCCGAATCCATCCCCGACCGGTACAAGCTCGTGTTCTTCGTCCCTCATTCCCACCTGGAGGCGTGCAAAGAAGCCGTCTTCGCGACCGGAGCTGGAACCTTCCCGGGCGGCAAGTACAGAAAGTGCTGCTTCCAGATGCCCGGCCAAGGCCAGTTTCTGCCGTCCGAGGGCGCGAATCCGGCCATTGGCGAGGTCGGGACGGTCGAGACGGTCGAGGAGATGAAGGTTGAGGTCATGTGTCTGGGACGGACGGTCATGTTGCAGGCTGTGGAGGCGCTGGTTCAGGCTCATCCGTACGAGGAGGTTGCGTATGAGGTTTATAAGATGGAGAATGTGTGATGGTGACTTGGTGAGGTGTCGGGTTGGTCGGGTGTCGGGGTCTTGAGTGGTGCTGCTGGGGTGTCGGGATAATGTGTCATGATGGCGTTTTTTTGTGGGATTGAGTCGTGGGGATGTCTGGGTTAGTTTGGAATCTGGAGAGTTAGTTGTAGTGATCAGAATGAGAATGAGTGAGAAGTTAAGGTGCTGAGCGTGCTGCTGATAGTGGAATCGTTCATTGGCACAAGGCGGGAGTAATCTGTCGGTGCTGATTGGTCAGCCGCAGCTCCCGCAAAACGCCTCTTCGACTCCAAGTCGATCGTTCACCTTCAATCCCATCAGATCGACTCCCCCCTCCCCCCATTCCCCCCCATATCCTCTCCTCCGCCAGCAATGGCTTCCAAATTCTTCCCCGTCGTCCCGCGGGTCGGCCGCCAGCTTTTCCAGCGCCTCCCCAAGACCCAGTACAGACCCTTCTCGGCTGGTCCGCAACTGTACAGCGACTCCCTTGCCGTGGTACGTTCAGAAATCCCCCCCAAGGCATTCGCGGGTGGTCCGGATATGCCTTCACCCTTCAATTGCGCGAGAGAAAGGGGGAAATATCACAAGAGAGACATTATCGCTGACCACTTGGCTTCCAGCACCGCAACAAGCCCGACAACAACCCGACCGTCCCGTTCAAGTTCTCCGAGCAGAACCTCCAGATCATCGATGAGATCCTCAAGCGTTATCCCCCCCAGTACAAGAAGGGCGCCGTTATGCCCATCCTGGACGTCGGCCAGCGTCAGCACGGCTACACCAGCATCAGCGTCATGAACGAGGTTGCTCGTCTCCTCGAGATGCCCCCCATGCGTGTCTACGAAGTCGCAACCTTCTATACCATGTACAACCGCGAGCCCGTTGGCAAGTACTTTGTCCAGCTCTGCACGACGGTATGAATTGGTCCCTTCTCGCGTCCATTTCTCCCTCAATTTGTGCACTTGCTGACAGACCCTCCCCCAACAGACACCCTGCCAGCTCGGTGGCTGCGGTAGCACTAAGATCGTTGAGGCGATCACGGAACACCTGGGTATCACTCCCGGACACACCACCAAGGACGGTCTCTTCACCTTCGTTGAGGTCGAATGCCTGGGTGCCTGCGTCAACGCTCCCATGGTCCAGATCAACGACGACTACTACGAGGATCTGACCCCCGAATCGATCAAGACCCTCCTCACCGCGCTCAAGGAGTCCTCGAACCTCGCGGAGGGCAGCGCCACCAAGGTTCCCGCCCCCGGTCCTCTCAGCGGAAGAGGCACCTGCGAGAACAGCGCGAAGCTAACGAACCTGGTCGAGCCCGTGTGGGACCCGGCCACGATGATGAGAAAGGACGGTGCTTTGGAGGAGCAAACGCAATAAATGAAGATGTTTTAAAAACACACCCCCACATGACACTATAATTTCGAGCAAGAGAATATAGTTTCGATACCGTGCGCTGGATGGTCGAAATTTTTTGTCGTCAATGTTCCTCCCTATCGATCCTCCTTCCAGCCTTTTTTCTCTTTTTTTTTTAACCTCCCTGGTTGGTTAAATTCGACGGGCCCCACCAGGTAACGCTCATGTACAGTACCTTGTTTCTGCTTTTCCTCCTTTGCGTAGGGGAGGGTTGATATGGTGGGGATTTCGTTCATCTACCTACCATAGAGGGGTTTTCGTTAGCAGTAACCAATGCAGTTTTTCAATTTTTTTTTTTTTAATTCTGGTTTCTGATTTATTCGGGCTTGGGTTTCTGCTTAGAGACTCTGAAATAGGATACTGGATTGCATCATACAGACTATCCTGTCTTCATCTGTGAGGTAAGATTCACGCTGATAGTTACGGCATGCCATAGCGGCCATGGGGAAGAAACAATCCTCAAATCAGGTTTGTTTTCCCCTCTGGCAGTACAGCCAGCACCTGATTGATTGTTATCATATTAACTGCTTCAAAGGATCCTCAGCGCTCTAGATGTTGTTATATCAGATATTTGATATGAATAGAATGGTGCGGAGTGAGTGAGATGTTGGGGACCACCCCAAACCATCCTATACAAAGTGTAATGCCTTACGTGAAACCCCATATATGTGGTCTTTCATGCTTGCCTTCCATCTTATATGGTCCTGTGCTGGACCTATATAGGGCCCTTTGTCGGAAGAATGAAAGTCATAGCTCTCTAATATCATACTGAAGATCTGTGAGTAGATGTGTCTGGGGAACACTTTTCCCACTCATAGCACAAAAGCTGCTATGGACTGCCGTAGATTGATTCACCATTCGATATCACGTGGATTCGTCGACGCACCACTTTATCCTCGACGCGCCTGCCTCTTTCCTCTTGCGAGTATCTTCACGTTGTAAACACCAACGCCAGTAGACGCGGCAGACAAGGGGGGTGGGAGGGTCGGGCTTTCTCAATATGGTTGTTCTACCTTCCCTTTACACATACCATTATGAAGCTGAGTTGTTTCGTGAAAGCTGACTATCAACTAGGCACTGTACTCTGTACACTGAGAAAAGAAGGAGATCTGATCATAACACGTCAAAAAAAAAAACATCCACCAAATCTCCGACATCCGACCAAACACATTCAGATACTCAGAACGCGTTATCCACAACCAAAGACGGTCCCTCGCAGCTAATGGCTTCGGTGTCCAAGGCTTCGTCTCGAGCTACTAGCACAGGGCTCCCGTCTCTCTCAACCAAAACCTTCTCCCGACGATCCTGGAAGATATTCGCGTCGATGGTCCACTTGGTTAGCAGGTGGTAGATATGGACATGTCGGGTCTGTCCATATCTTCGACACCGGCCCATGGCTTGGGTCATCGAGGAGTCATAGTCGTACTGGGTCTGCGAGAGCATAGGCGAAAGGAAAATAACGTGGTTTGCGCTCTGCAAGTTCCTGAAAACAAGATTAGATCTCTGCCACATGAAGGGTGGTTGAGTAACTTACAATCCGGCTGCCGATTCCCCCCCAAGGTTCAAGATCAACACTTTGTCTTCCCCAAAGCTGGTCTTTTGGATCCGTTCAATCTTCTGCGCCGACTTACAATCTGTTGCCGAAATTGCAGTGTGCTTGATCTTGGCCAGACTCAACGCCTTGGACGCCACTTCCATTAGCTCGGGGAACTGGATAAAGAGCAGAGCTCGCTCGTCATGGGGTATGCCGCGGATGATTTTGATCAATTTGTCTAGCTTGCTGCCTCCGTACTTTGTCTTTCTGTCCGTTTCGTCCCATCCTAGTGTGGATGCCTTGATGACGTTGAACTGCTTGCCAGAGCCCCGGCATCCTTTCACACAGCATTCTTCTATCTGGATTGTTCGTGATGTGCAGTCGGAGCAAAGTGCATGGCCGCATGAACCCAGAATATTCATGCCATCGAGGGTCTCCATTTCGCTGTCGCAGCTATCGCATTCGCTGATCTCGCTACCGGTCTGTACAGCATGGATGTTTCCCAGAAACCGGAGCGCCCTTTCGCGGAGCACCCATTCTACGATGAGATTTCGGATAGTTGTTGTGACCTCTCGCAGTATTGGCTCAAACTCTCGCACATGAACAGGCCTTTTCGGAAGCTCTACATCGTCGGTTTTGCCATTTCCTTTGACACCGCGTTTATTATTGCTGGCTTTCTTGGGCGAGAGGGGTTTTTTATCGACTGGAAGCCTTGGCATCTTCGCACGGGCAAGCGTCAACTCGTCGTCTTCAGATCCAGTGGCGGTATCATCCTCGCTTTCCTGCTCAGAATTCGATGGTTCTTCCGTATCAGACGCATCTCCCTCGGCAGGGGCAAAGAAAAGCTTCCAGTCATCGCGCTTCGATTGAAGAATTGCCGATTTCAGGAGAGGATAGACTTCTCGAGTAACGGTCATGTCGCCGAAATCGTCTCTGATGATGCTTTCCATGAACTTGTGGAAATTCTCATATCTGAGATCACAGCCGCAGTAAACCCATGCTGCTAGTTTCAGCTTTAGCTCAAGGTCGTTTCTGAGATCGGCAAGTTGCTTCTCCCGGATCGCGATGAGAGATGCGCAAGTTGTTATTTCTGGCCTACCGTTCTTACCCCAACGTCCCTGAAGGGCAAGGGATGAGCAACGTTTGAGCAACGCCTCTTCGGCCGTCGTGCTGTTCCCGATTATTTCGTCCAATCGCTCCACTTGGTCACCGTTGAATCTTCCCCTACCGCTACGACGAAGCTTACGGTTGTACGTCATCAATTGCTTGTACAACTCGAGATAGATTGCCCGCTCGGCTGGTGAAGGACGGATCAGAATGATGTGCTCAGAAAATGGGATCTCGTCAATCTCAGCCACATTCTTGCGAGCAAAGCGGTCCAAGAACCTTCGAGCGATTTCATGTCGATGCTGGTGCCATGCCTCACTGCGGGGAGCCCGGAATGATTGGAAATTTTCAGCAGCAGATCGCTGATTGCAGAGAATATTGAGACGTTTGTTTTGCGACTGAACATCGTCATCGTCGACTCCGAGATGAACCCCCAAGAACGGTGCAATAGTGTTGACATCAGCGAAATCGTTCAATGGCGGAGTTCCAGAAAGAACCCATTTCGACCGAGCCTTTAGAGCAAAGAGGGGACCGAGTCTCTCTGCATTTGCATACGTGAACTCGTCGATGACAAGACGGTTGAAAGAGAAAGCATGCAGTAGAGGGGATTTGACTGTTCGCCAATCCTGATCCTTGCCCTTTTCGATGTTGAACTCCTTGCGATCATCCCAACGCTTTTCATGCTTCCCACCAGCCGCTGAACTGCTTTGGTCATTCCTCTTCTGGCCAGCTGAGATTATGTCCGAGCCTTGGTTTTTTTCCGTCGAAGAATTCTCGGATTGAGTGTCGCTGTCCTCTGATTCTGCGGCACACAGACCTTCCTTTCCCCTTCTTTCTGGTCGAAGTCTAAGGTATTCATCCGTTTTGGCCCTTAGTGTCTCAGTGTCCTGCACATCGCTTGGCCCAGGTCCTTCGTCGGCGCTGGATATGTCGGCGTATTTTCCTTCCTTTACTACGGATTCCCAAGTCTGGTTACCATTTGCGTACTGCTTACCTCTCAAGCGCTTGGATGGGACATATGTGGAGTTAGTCTGCGAATTTCTAACGGTTTGTCGCTTGGCACATATCGCCTCCAACAGAGCGTTTGGGCCTTGGCTTATCAAAACCTGTACCAGCTCTTTAAGTGAAGTTTGTGCCTCACTGAACCAAGCGTCAAAATTGCGTCCCACCTTCTGCGGGGCCTTGGGGGTACCAGTGAACTTCTGCAGCATCTCATAATAACAGGGACTGTTGAAAACCGACCAAGAAACCAAGATAATATCGCTTTCCAGGATATCACCAATAGAGATCTTTCTGAACGATACTGCCGACGGAAACGCCAAAACCGAGTACTTGGTCCCCAAGAATTTGAGAATCTCTGCCCGCCATTGCTGGAGCATGATTTGAGGCACCACAATGAGCGTGGCTTTTGAGGGGATAAAGCCCTCAATAACCTCTGGCATTGACAGTTGATTGCTTTCATACAGCATGTCCATCAGACCCAACATGATGGCAGTTTTTCCATAACCAACATCGTCCGCTAAAATGCCTCCCCGGACAGTTTTCGGAACGGTGACCCGTCCCTCTGCACGCCACATCAAGGATGGCAAGAGGGCTTCTTCTATTTCTTCTTCCAAAAACGGCAGGCTATCGAGTCGCTCTTGTTCGATCATCCAAGACAAGGACCGCAACTGCTCTGGTCTCAATTTCCGAAGGAAACTTGGCGGCTGGCAGGATTGCGAGTCGTTTTTGTTGCTCATGATGTTGAAGTTGGGAAATAAGATATTCCTGGTGTCATATGAATTTGGGACGAGACGCCACTGGAAAGATACCCCTTCAGTCATACGAGATCCAATTAACTTTTCATACGCCTGGTGCAAAAGAGTCTGGATATTGAGCGTGACGCGCAAATAACCAGACCCTTGCTCATCGATCCGACGGAATATCAAGAAAGGAGGCGGCCTGGCCTTTACCTGGCGTTCATAACGAGCTGCGTCATGGGTATCCTCATATGCTCTAATACATCCCCTGGCGTCACGACTCCAAAGCAGCCGTGGCTTCGGCGGTACACAGACATTGCACACAGAATTCTCATTATCATTTTGAATCTGATAACCTAGGACTTCATTCCAATTATGAAATTCCAAGACGCCTGCCACCTTTTGCAGCAGCCAAGAGAGGTCCTTCAGAGCAGATGGCGAGTCAATTGGGTTTATGGCCTCCCACGGACCTTCTTTCCAGGCAGCTTCAACGGCCGTTACTGGGACCCTGAGCGAGAGCAGAGTGATGTTAGTGGTTTTGCATTCTGAGCCAGAAATCATGATATTATTCTCCACAGCCAGATTATGACACGTGATGGACGCATCTGGAGCATAAATCTTCAAAGCAACAGCTGGAGCCTTAGTCCATTGGCGGAAGTAGACGTCAACGGGTTTCGGGTCCTCAGTTACTGCCGAAGAACGCCATGCGTGGGATACTTCCGCTATGCTAAGCCTTCTTGTGTACCCAGGGATACGTCGGTGCTCCAAAGCAAAAGCAAAAGAGTCGTTCTTTGGGTCCCCGAGCTTGGTTGGGTCGAGAAAAAGATACACTGGAGGCTCGTCTTCGTGGGATAGCTTTTTATGCAAGCACGCACTAGCCGTTCCGCATTCTGGCAGAAGATCATAGGTTCCACGGATATCTATCTCTAAGCCTGTCAATTGTTCGTCGGGGCCCTGGACCTGAATTTGCGTCCAAACTTTAGAGTTCAGAAATTCATTTATCTGGAGACCGCATCTCGCTTCATAGGATTCGGTTTGACACCCAACGCCGGAAAATATCAATGTGCGCTTGGAACTTAAAGGAAAACAAACCTCCCATTCGCCTTCCCAAAGGGATTTGGACTTAGGAGTCATACGCGCAATCGGCTTCGAGAGAATTTCCCGGATGAGAGATAAGACAGGGGCTGAACTGGGCGCTTTTGCGAATAATGTCCACTCGATCCTGAAATCGCCAATCAACAAATGCAAAGTCGAATGCCTGCCTTCATATAGTGCGGTCCAAATCTCACTCCTCTTGATGTCCAAGAGACGGAGTTCGTCACTAATGGCTGGGGAAATTGCACCCAAAAAGTCTTTCCATATGTCCCAAGAGCAGTTGACAGACCCGTCAGTCTTCAAAGCTCTATAGCTCTCGCGTGAAAAACCAGAGAGAACCAGTCTAGCTGGCAAAATACGCCTGAGTTTCCTGACAAAATCCAATGGACTGGTACGGACAAGGTCGGTCCAACGTTCGTATTCATGTGCTGGATTGCCAGCACACTCCGAACAGGCCGTGTGTTGACATAGGGTGCATCTTGAGATATTCGTTTGTATCCCAGTCTGTCTTTCACACACACAATATCTTGCGCTGCTTGCGGCTTCTTTTTTGAGTTCCAACACATCAATTTCGCCGACCCCACTGAGCTGCATTGGACTCGGCACCATTGTGTATTCGCCTCGGGGTGTGATTTCCTTGCGTTTGGGTGCACCTTCATTGTGGGATGGCAACCGCTCTCCTTTCTCGAGGACCCTGTGTCCAATGATCAATGCAGAGAGAATCGCGATGCCAACGACAGTTGAGCTCATAGCATTACCAGCAAGGTCCTGCAATTCACGCTGGGTTTCTCTAGTAAGAAGCAGTTTGTCGGTCGGCAAGCCTTGTAGCACAAGCGACTCGAAGCCGCAGAGTGGCCCTCCTCTGGTGGTTATGTATGGGATTCCAGCAGGAGTGATGCAGCCAACGATTCCATACGCGCGCGAATCAACCTCACGGTCGAGGCCCTGAGAAAGCTCAATACATCTCCTGAAATCTTGTCAGTATGGCTGTGAGAAGTTCTGCTATTGATTTTAACTTACTCTTTGAAATTCATATCATAGTTTTCCGCCAGCTTGCGCAAGAAGTTCACATCTATTGTGTCCCAGACTCGCTCCGGCAAAGACTTGACCCATGTTTGCCAGGTGAAATCGGGCATTTGGCATGTCCCGTCATCCTGAGACCTGCTTACTGGCCGTTTGTATCCAAGAGCGTTATTCAGGCGGTAGCTCTGGTGCCGGATCTGATACTTCGCCCAGTCGACCTTTTTGCGGATGGGATTGGTACGCATGGCCATGTCCTTCTCGATCTGCTCCAGCATTCTATCGTCTGCATCGATGAGGAACATTCCAGCGGGGGAACTTGCAGGGCGCTTGAACTTCTCGACAGTTTCTCCCCATCCCACCATGTCACTATCAGAGACATTCTGTTTCTTCATTGCTCCCCGATATACGCAGAGCATATACCCCCTTTCACGTGTCTGTGGCAGGTAGTATGCCTTGGTGT
The DNA here is from genome assembly GCA_003184645.1 of Aspergillus ellipticus CBS 707.79. Classification (NCBI taxonomy): domain Eukaryota; kingdom Fungi; phylum Ascomycota; class Eurotiomycetes; order Eurotiales; family Aspergillaceae; genus Aspergillus; species Aspergillus ellipticus. The sequence goes on along the minus strand of KZ825843.1, from coordinate 61,898 downwards.
CTACATCCAAGTAGGTGGCGAAGTAGTTGATCTCATTCCAGTGTTGCTTGATCTTTCCCCACGGAGCAGTTTTAACATTTTCCAAAACAACCAAGGGAGGCCTATAGGTTGCAGCATAGCGGATGATGCTCCAAAAGGTCCCACCAGACTCACCTTTCTCGTCCAGTGTCTTCCGCTGGCTATTCAGGCTCGAGAAGTCCACGCAGGAGAAACCGGCAATCAGGATATCGGGATTCTTAGGAATCTTCTCGAGGGAGCCATAGGCAGTTTGACTGAAGGCATCAGACCCAGGTCATATACCCATCAAAGGTATAGAAAGAGATACTTACGCCACACGATCTTTCAGCTCAGCTACATCGCGAAAGATGAAAGGTGGATGGAAGTTACGCTCGATATACGCCTGCTTGAAGGGAACGATCTCCGCGCTGAAGAGATGACGAAACTCGAATCTCCGATTAAAATGCTCGCGCAAATCTAATCCCGCAATCAGCCAATGTCAATCCTTACTCAGGAATCATGATATATCTTACTCGTCTGCACCATCTCCAACGCCAACAACGGGCTCTCCGTCCCCGAACAAGCCGTCACAACGCGAAGAGGCCTCGACCCCAAGTGAGATAGGACATTGTCGAATTTGAGACTCATAGCCATGGACGTAATCGACTTGTAAATGTCCTTCAAATTGTCCATCGGTGGAAGATGCATGGCGAGTCTAGTACGTGCTAATTTTCCGTCGTTGGAAGGACTCGACTTGATCATTTCGGGGAGATTCGGATCGATGCCTTTGGCTAGGTACCATTCGTTGGTCCAGGGGGCTGCTGTGGAAGAAGTGTCTCCGCTATCGGTGGATTGAGTCTGTCCTCGTGCCTGACGCTTCGAGTGACGCGTCGAGGGCTGGGTCGAAAGCGGGCGTTTCTTTCCACGCGGCATGGTGGGAGATAGGCAGAGTTTATGGGTAGGGGGATACAGGATGGGAGAGAGTATGGAGTGAGATGTTTGGTCTTTGAGATATGAACAAACGCGAGGATAGGTTGGTTACGTTTGATAGGGGAAGATGGGGAGAATAGACATGAGAGCAGAATGAAGCAGAAAGTGTAAACAAAAAAGAAAACTGTGCATGGTGAAAGGATCAGGGGAAAGGTGTGAGTGAATGAGTGAATGGTGCTGTGGAGTAGACTGGGAGCTGGGATGTTTACATGGATCGTATGTGGAGAGTGGACTAGCCCCGGTTTTGCTCGACCTTGCAAGTGAGATAGTAATCAAATGATTATCTGGTCTATTTCACATGTATGGATGACTGGAGAGCATGCCTTGAGTATAGTTGTAGCTGTGCTGAATGAGTCGTTCTGGTGAGATGAGAGTTGCAACAAATACAGGCGTCTGGAGGCATCTATATCTGAAGGTCGATTTGCAGCCTCGAGAAACAAAGACTTACTGGTGGCAAAGCACAGCGTTTACATATCAAGAGAAATACAAGTTACCATCAAATAATAAATGATGATCCATGGGTTTAGTTACGAGCATGAGCTGAGCTGTTTTGCTTTTGGATGTAGTTGGGTGCTCTATAGTCAAGGCGATGTGAAAGAGCATGGAGCATTAAGGTACCTACCTTAGCTAGGTAGGTAGTAAGTAGATAGGATGCTGTATCCCCGAGTCGACTTATACCGAGCTTCAACTTCAAGGAAACAATATCTCATCCCCAGGATCCCAAGTCTAATATCCAATATCCAATATCCAGTACCCAAAATTTAGTTACCAGTATAGTATTTATCTACCTACCCACCTACCTAGTGTGACTTCTAGCAGGTGAAAGCTGCAAGTAACTAACCGATCATCACACTTACAAGAATAGTAATCATCATGCTCAATACATTACTTCTGTCCAGGGAGATAGATAGTTGGGTGCTGACTAGCTAAGCCAGGGGGGTTGAACATGTGTGTGTGTGAGAGAGAGAGGGCAGTTATTTTGTACTAGGCTGGTAGATTTCTACCTATGTCGAGGTATGTCTAGGTAGGTACGCGACAGCAGTCATTGAGTACTAGGTAGGTAGGTAGTATAAGTAAAGACATGTATGCCTGAAAGTCGACCTGCACTATCCGGGCCTAAACTAGGTACGATCTATAGTGAAATTCCTCATGACACCTACCTCTACACCGATTCTCGTTTCAGATAACCACCACCGATAATATAAGTCAGATCAAGTCAATTCAACTCCAATTAAAGAGTCTATGATATGCTACCGACCTCACCTCCCGAACCCACAACAACACGCAGCCTCAAGAAAACCGATTGCTGGGAATATCCGCTACTGCTATCATCCGTGTGCTAACTATACATACCCGTACATGCGAGATCCGTCCAAAAAAGTAAAAGTAAAATCAAAAAAAAAAAAACCCCCGCAGATCACCAACCGTTTTGCGCCGACCCGTGATTTGGTTTGATTTGATTTGATCAATGAAAGAAAGGCGTTGCTGACATCATAGATGGAGGCTTGGATGGATGATGGATGGATGGATGGATGGATGGATGGATGGGTTGGACGGATGTCTTTTGGCGTCCAGTCTACCCTGTGTATGATGGTGTAATGGTGGTTTTTGGTTTTGGTTTTGATTATGGGTGTGGCTGTGGTTGCAGCTACCGCATGGCGCCGCCCATCAATTGCTGTCGGAGGAGCATGAGTTGGCTCCGTTCGGCGGGAGGGAAGCTGTCAATGGTGGCTTGGGACATGGTGAGGACTTGTTGGAGGAGTTCTTCTTGGCCGGCGGCCATGGCTTGCTGTTGCTGTTGCTGCTGTTGCTGCGCCGCGGCAGCACCGAAGGGGGTGTTCGCCATGGGTGGCGTGGAGACCTGGCCGGGGAAAGACTGGAAGGCTTGCGCCGCGGCCGGGGGAATTGCAGGAGCGGCAGGGGCAGATGGCTGGGCAGCCTGCTCAACGACGGATCCAAGGGTGCCGTAATCCACGAGATTCATCAGAAGCAGAGCCTGGAAGATCGCGTAGGCCAGCTGCGGGGCTTGGCGCAGGAGCTCTGTCGCTCTGGCGGGGTCAGCCATGACGAGGGACTTCATTTGCGAGAGAACCTCGAGGAGCTGGTTGGGAGGCAGGGACGAGAGGGTCTGGGAGATGGCGTTGGGGCAGTCCAGGTGGGGAGGGAGCTCGACGCCTGGGGGGAGCGGGGGGAGGGGTGCCGAGGACTGTTGGGGGTTGAGGCCGTCGGGCTGCTGTTGCTGTTGCTGTTGCTGCTGGGCGGGCGTCGCCATCTGCGGGTAATCGGGGGGTATGGAGTCCTTCTCGTTGTTGTGAGGCCAGTCCACCCGGATCTTGCGGCCCATGACCTCGTAGTCGTTCAGGTTGCGCACGGCGGAGGCGGCGGCGTCCGCGTCGGCGAAGTCGGCGAATCCATATCCTTTGGGCTTGCCCGTCTCCGGGTTCATCATCAACCGGAATTTGGTTACTGTGCCGGCGGAGCTGAGGATGTCTTTGACTTGTTCTTCGGTGAGGTCTATTGAGAGTGATGGTGGTGGTTAGTGGGTGGGCTGGTGGTTTGGCGTTGTGCTGGGGAGGAACGCACTGTAGGGGATGTTGCCCAGAAAGACACTCTTTCCGGTTCCGGGGGCCATGGTTGCGGTGGTGAGAATGGCGAGGGGATATAGATCTTGTGGGTTGAGCTGTTGCACGTGTTGCACGTGGTGGGTTGGTTGGTTGGAGGTGGAGGAGAGTTGGTCGGGGGGAGAGGTCACGGAGGAGAGGCGAGGGGAGATCAGGCGATGGGACGGGGAAGAGCAGTCAAGGCCAAGCAAACACAGCTTCGGGGGAGGAACAGGCCCCGATTGAGCGAGACGAGAGCAGCGATGGATGGGGAGAAGACTGGGATTGAATGAATGAATGAATGAATGAATGAATGAATGGACGAAAGCCGCAAAGCCGCGAAGAAGCAAAGAAAGCGGATCTGCCAAGGCGGTGTCGAAACTGGCGATTTGCCGCGACTTCAGATCGAGTGACGCTCGCCCGCTGCTCTTCCTCGTCCTGCATTCCTCTCCTCCCCCTCCCCTCACACCTCCCTCATCACCCTCCACCATGTCTGACCCTCGGGAACAGTGGGAGAAGATCCAGATGGCCCTGCAGAAGCGCAGCAGAGGCTTCGGCAGCGGTGGCTTTCCCGGTGGCGCTCGCGGCGGATTCGGTGGCCTGGGAGCTGCCCTCTTGCTCGGTCTGGGAGGTTTGGCCATCTCCAACTCTCTCTTCAACGGTGAGCTCAATCATGATAAGATCCGACCTGTCGGGACCTAGCTGACTGGAGCTACAGTGGACGGTGGTCACCGCGCAATTAAGTACTCCCGAGTAGGTGGTGTCAAGAAGGAAATCTACAGTGAAGGTAAGCGGCTTCCGGATGCTGAAACCTGCTCTCGGTCCGGTCTCCCCATCTAACGGACCTCTCCTCGCCTCTTAGGAACCCACCTTCGCATTCCCTGGCTCGAAACTCCCATCATTTACGACGTCCGCGCCAAGCCGCGCAACATTGCTTCCCTAACCGGTACCAAGGATCTGCAGATGGTGAACATCACCTGCCGTGTGCTGTCCAGACCCCGTGTCGATGCTCTCCCCCAAATATACCGTACCCTCGGAGCGGACTTTGACGAGCGGGTGCTTCCGTCCATTGTGAACGAGGTCCTGAAGAGCGTGGTGGCACAGTTCAACGCCAGTCAGCTGATCACCCAGCGTGAGAACGTTGCCCGACTGGTCCGGGACAACCTTGCCCGTCGTGCTGCTCGCTTCAACATTGCCCTTGACGATGTGTCGCTGACGGTACGTTTATGATCCGACGACGTCCCGGGGCTCTGACTAATGATTTCTTGACATAGCACTTGACCTTCTCCCCCGAGTTCACGGCCGCCGTCGAAGCCAAGCAGGTTGCCCAGCAGGAAGCCCAGCGGGCCGCTTTCCTGGTCGACAAGGCTCGCCAGGAGAAGCAGGCGTTCATTGTCCGCGCCCAGGGTGAGGCTCGCTCCGCCGAGCTGATCGGTGACGCCATCAAGAAGAGCAAGAGTTACATCGAGCTCCGGAAGATCGAGAACGCCCGCCAGATTGCCCAGATCCTCCAGGAGAACGGCGGCAAGAACAAGCTGTACCTGGACACCCAGGGCTTGGGCTTGAACGTCAACGCGGGATCGCAGGACTCGAACTAAGTGTTGTAGCAGGATTGGCAAAACTCAAGGGTCTGTCACAAGGCCCGGTGGCAGGCCCGGATCTTCTTTAATTGATGTAACGGTCCACGGCGCATGAGTCGCTGACACAGCGACGGGTGTGGAATAAGATGTTTGTACAAATAGTGATTCTCAGGATTCTCCAAGCAACAGGCGAACAGTTTCTCTTCTCTTATATTGATTCATTTCTACGCATCACAGCGAATTCCTGCACTCGACAAAATAGCCACACTGGCCTAGACAAGCCATCATGTAGACATTGCGGACGTTGTCCGTCTGCTCCGAGCAGGATTGATATCAGAAGCGGCGGGGACGAATGCGGCGGGCGGAAATTTCATATCGGCGGAGATCCATCCATCCAACCACCACCATCCATCTCCCCGCCAAACACTACATCCACTGCAATTCCTCCATCCCTCTAAATATACAGAGCAGCTAAACCCAACCATACATCCCAATTCCAGCGCAGTAAGTCCATGCTCCTTTCCATCACCAACCCCCCTCACCCAACCCAACCCAATCAATCCCACCCCGCGCGCGCATCGCCCCCCTCCAAAATTTCTCCCCAGCACCTCCCTCCTCCCTCACCTCCCAACCCTCTAACCACCGCCCCCTAGACACACACCCCATCCTCCAAAATGACCTCCCCCGGAGAACCCCTCGACATAAACGTCGACCTCACGACCCAAGAAATCCTCCTCGCGGCGTCCACGCACAACGTACCCCTCCTCCGCCGCCTCCTCCGCGCCAACAATACGCCACTCGCGAACCCCGCCAACGTCAAAGACCCGGAGACCGGGTTCTCGCCTCTGCACGCCGCGATCGCCGCCTGCGAACCCGACAACGATGCCGACGAGCAACAACAACAACGGCCCAACGGCGTGCAGACCAACGGAGCCGAAGCCCCCGCGGATGCGGAAGAACAGAAATCCGAGCTGCAGGGCGGGATCGAGACGGTGGAGTTCCTGCTGCGCGAGGGTGCGATCTGGAATGATCTGGATCTGAAGAATGAGACGCCGGGGTGTATTGCGCGCAGGCTGGGGTTGGTGGAGTTGTATGAGATGATGGTTGATGCCGGTGTGAGGGCGGAGTTGTTGTTGGGGAGGTTGGATGGGTATGAGGAGTTGGAGGAGGATGAGGATGAGGATATGGAGGAGGGAGAGGGGGAGGGAGAGGGAGAGGTGGGAGTTGTGGCAGAGGGAGAGACCGAGACTGAGACTGAGACTGAGGCACCGGAATTGGTTGCCACAGAAGAAACCACCACAGCAGATGCCGGCGCGGACGTAACCAACCCGCGGTACCTCGACTCGACGCTCACATTCCAGAATGATCGGCTGCTGGACGCCGACCAGAACGGCGTGATGATGGCGTGGGAGTCGTCGATCATGAAGAAGTCGGCGCAGCAGCTTCTGCCGGGACCGGGGCTGCGGGTGATGAACATTGGCCACGGAATGGGGATTATCGATACGTTTTTGCAGGAGCTGGGGCCGGCGGAGCATCACATTGTGGAGGCGCACCCGGAGGTGGTCGCGGAGATGAAGCGGAAGGGGTGGGCGGAGAAGCCCGGGGTGGTGATTCATGAGGGCCGGTGGCAGGATGTTCTCCCTGCGATGGTGGGCGAGGGGGTCATGTTGGATGCCATTTACTATGATACGTTCGCGGAGTCGTATGGTGATTTCCGGGAGTTCTTCAGTGAGCAGGTCATTGGGCTGTTGGAGCAGGAGGGACGGTGGAGTTTCTTCAACGGCATGGGGGCCGATAGGCAGATCAGTTATGATGTGTACCAGAAGGTGGTGGAGATGGATTTGTTTGAGGCTGGGTTTGAGGTCGAGTGGGAGGAGTTCGAGGTGCCCAAGTTGGACGGCGAGTGGGATGGAGTGCGGAGGCCGTACTGGTGCATTGAGAAGTACCGGTTGCCTGTTTGTAAGTATATGGATTAAGTGGTGATGAGGAATTGAGGGTTGTTATTAGTTGTCATGAACATGAACAGCTCTATGATATGCACTTTGGAGTGCCCTATCTATGTATGCATCTTCGCTCGACTTGCTATCTATGTACACAAGATATGAGATGCCTGCTGATAATACATGCCGCTGTTGAAACTTGTCCTCCATCGATGACGCCCGACGCCGTAAATGCAAATACAGGCCTGTGAGCCCTGAGACAACAAGAAGAGAAAACAAAAAAACATTCAAGATGGTCAATAAAGGTAATCGTCAATCATACTAGTCGCAGCCCGATGGTATATAGTCTTGCTCTATAGCTGAATCAGGTCAACCTCGGAAAAGTCCGGGGGACTGCGGCTGAAGATGGTGTGGCATTTGCCGTCCAGCGCTTGGTATTCGTTACTGATCCAGATGTGTTTGCTGAATCGCTGTGTCCGGTACACCTCGTCGTCACTGACGCCAAGGTCATCCCGCGGAATCCAGACGACCGGACGCTTCGCACGCAAGGCGTCGTGTTGGAAGGCCCGTTGAGTGAGTTGATCACGCTCCTCGGGGGTAAGGTCTTCCAACTCGTCGTGGATGCCAGCGAACAGTGACTGACCCATGCTGCGGGGAGCAGGTCCCTGGGCTTCGGCGTCTTCTGCGATCTTGTCTCGCAAACGTTGGATGCTGGGCACTTGAGTGTCCGTGTGAGTCTTGTAGTACGGGGACCGTCGGTTTGGAGACCGGTCGGCCCACGAGCCGCGATGGGGTCCGAGATGCGGTCTGTGTGTGTGATGGTGGTTATCCCGTCCTTCTGGAGATGCTGACTCTAGATTCTTCATCTCAATGTCACGCGACATTCTGTCAGCTTGGTGCTGTATATGCTCGCGTGTAGCCAGTTGGTGCTCGATGGTTTCACCCTCCTCTTCCTCCTCCTCATCAGGAAGCCCGAGGCGAGCTCTCTGAGCTCGTGCGAACTCCTCATCTCGACGCACCGCATCATCCTCCAGGGTTATCGGCAGATAGCGAAAGAGAGGACCAAACGCGTCATTCAACAGGATCTGGTAACCAGCCGTGAGGATGAGGACAACAATCATAATGATTGCCTGACCCTCGCAGGCGACGTCGCCTGCATTATCACGAACCAAGAAAAACAGCCCGATCAGACTGAGTTCCATGACGTAGAGTCCTGTAAAAAGCTGGTTGATGGCACGAGGGAAAAGCAGTCCGCCCGTGTCGAACCGGAATTTGGTCACGTAGAGCGTATTATATCGGTAGACAAACCAGAAGAGGCCGAAAGTAACCACGTTGAATATCAAGATGAGTGGCGCAATGACACAGTAGATCAATCCTACAATCGATATCAGTTGTGGACATTTGAGATGTACCGGGAAGGAGAACTTACCGATTGAGGCAAGGGTTGTATAAACGGGAAAGAAAGTGCCCCATTGCATCTGGTTCAGGTTTGTGGTTCGACCCCATTTCTTCCGTGCCGTGGTATCCAAGATGGGTGCGAGGATGAACCAGCCTATCAGGTTGACGATCTGAACCAATGCTCCAGCACTCACCGACATTGCTTGAAGAATCATGTAGGAGAAGAAATAATTACTTGACGACGGGATGTTCTGAGCCAACAGTTCTGGCCAGCTGGTGACGTTCGTAACGTTGCTGATAATGGTGGAGAAACTGGACGAAATGGTGACGACGAGGAACAGCTGTACAAACAAGAAGGCGAAATAGTAGTTCTGGACAGTCAACTCCACGGCCATGCCCGTAGAGAGCCCTTGGGTTCGGCTAAGGAAACGAAGAGCCAGGGGCAGAAGAGCCATCAAGATGGCCAGACAAAGCGCGGGCAAGATACCCTGGATGGCAGAAATGAACCACGAGGGTAGCTTGGAAAGCCAGGACAGCCAGGTAAACGCTGCTTCCAGGTATGACAATTGAGACAGCAACCCGGTAAAAGCCACCGGAAATGCCCAGCCGACCACCATCCCACATACCACGGCTACAATGCCAAATGTGCGTAGATACCGTTCCCACCACTTGATGGACATGTTGTCCCAGATGACATCGTCCGGCGAGATCTCGACAATGCGAGGAGCCATCTGCTTGGGGACATGGTGACTGACCGCTTGACATGCCATATGGGCGGCGACTTGATGGTTGAATTGGATAAACGCTGAATTCATGTGGGGGAACTTTTCCGGGTGCTGCTGGTCAATTTCGATCTCAAGGTTCAAGCGCGCCAACTCCTTGCGACAGTAGTCGATGGTGTCCACCTTCTTGCCAATGAGCCACAATGACGGCATCCAGGAAATTCCGAATATCGGTAGGCGCATAGTGTCGCGATCCTTGGCCTTAATATATTTCTTCCAAAGCGGGTGGCCGAATTCTTCGTTGTCGAAACCTTCATTGTAGGCAATCGGATATTCCTCTCCTTTGGTTCGGTCTCCTTCTTTGAGGTCGCCTGTTCCACTCCGTTCTTTCACAGGAGCGCTTCCTTCAGTCTCAGAACCCTCTTCCGGGTCAACAGGAGACTCTGGGGCCGTCAGTGGTAATTCGTCGGGTTCGCTCGAGTTGCTCGGTTTGGAATCCTTGGACAATTGGGTCTTCCAAAAGGGCCTCTTCGGCTTTGATGCCGGCTTAGGCTCTGATGCGCTAGGTTCAGTCACAGCAGCGGGACCATCGTAGGATTCCTCCACCCATGCTGAATCTTCAGGGTTGCCATCAGAATCATGCGGGACGTGATCGGCGTAGAGAGTACCGTCATCCGGCACAAACCCTCCTGATCGGGTCAAGGTGTCATCAAATTCATGTTCGACTTTACGAAAGCCTCCCAACATGGATTTGCCCAGCTTTCCCACACCTTGTCCAACGGCCCCTGCTGCTTCCATGGCAGGGTCAAACGGGTTGATGTGTTTTCGTTGGCCCGGCTCCTTATGCTCTCCGTGATGAACATGTTGCTTCCTGGACTTGGTACGATGCAGGATCTGATCGAGCGTGCGAGCTTGGTGTGGATTTCCGGAGCTGACACCACCATCCATGGCCAGTTCTGTCGCATGTCTATCGGCGACCTTCTTCTCCTGAGTCTCAACAGCGTGTGCGTTCTTTCCGGCCTTTTTCGCCTCAGCCTTGGCCTGTTTTAACTGAGCCTTCTTGCAGTTGATAATCAATTCCGTCTCTGCAGCCTCCAGTTTAAGAGCCAGCTCGTCGCGCAGTTTCACTTTTTCGTTGAGATCGTCGAAATTGCGGTTGATCCATATGTTTCGGATACCGCCCGGGAACACATCATATAGCGATTCAAGGGCTTCCACAGAGAGCCAGCTCTCTGGGATGGCTGTCACCAAGACCGTCGTCGCGGATGCTCTGAGTCGATGTTGCGGTGAGGTCAAGTAGGCTTGTCGGAGACGGATATAACCCTTGAGCTCGTCGAAAAACACTCCACAAACGTAAAATATGGCAATGACAGCCATGACCAGGTGGCCCCAGTAGCGGTGGGTGTGTTCCGGTTTCACATTACCCCAGGCAAGCTGATCAAGCCCAGTGACGTTCCACTGGCCGTCGCTTACAGTGCCATTTTTGTAGCTCCTATCTTTACCCCCGACTTTATTCAGCGGTATAAGGACTGGCAGAATTAGACATCCTAGAGGCACAAAGATCTTGAGAAGCATTCGTAGGTAGCGCAAGAAGAAGTAGGCATCCAGGCCACACTTCTGTATAAACTCGGAGCTGGAAGTCCGAAAGACGGGCGCGATCCATCGGAAGAGACCAGGCGGCGACGGTTTAGTACGTTCCCTATCCGGGACCAGATACGTCCTCGGTTGGCTATAAAGGGGCCCAAGCATTAGCGGTCGACCTCTCTCGCTATCTGTAGCATACACACTTACTAGATACGGGTGAGTTTGCCCTTGAGAAGCAGGAAGCACAGAAATTCCACGGCGAAGACAATGATGGCAGTGGCCAGAGAGGCGAGGAAGGTCGTGATGGAGATGCCCTCCTTGTTTTTACCACTGCCGCCGGCCTGCTCCAGCGCCGACCCAATGTCAGTCCCCATGGTGAAAGCAACAACGATCGCTCAGTTGTTGGCGATAACGTGCCTCGAAGGCAGAAGAAGCCACGCGGCGAGAAGGGCCAGGGGGGGGGGGGGGGAGGTATTTCGAGTTCAGGCGCAAATGGGGGGTGTGGCAGAAACCGCAAGCATCACGAGGTTGCAGTGGACATATAAGAGAATCAACACAACGTCACATTTAGAGGGATTGGATGTCCATTCCGCCAGTGAGAGGTGGGAGCCAATCAACGCCCGTCAGGGGACCCCAAGAACTGCCGTGAGGTATTCAAGACTCAGGGAGAAGCGCTAAGGGAGCAAAGACCACGGGGGGCTAAATAAAGAGGCGAGATCCAAGGGATCAATGAACGAAGAGAAAAACGTGTTACAGATAAAGGCATGACAACAGTGGCACCCACTGCAGGAGCATCGGCCATTCAGAGCGCGGTCCGGGGCCAAGCCAGCAGGGCAGACGCGTGCGATTAGTGGGAATTTGCGCTGGGGTGGGAGCGATCTCTACCGGATGACATCAAGCGCCTGCTGAAACCGAACTGGCGCTTGCAAGCTGTCTCACCGGGCCCAGATGCTGCCTGGAGGCGAGCAGGACGATCGGGGGCCGGTCGGGAGGACTCGTCACTCGCGAGTCAATATATGCAGCGCATAATTGCGACGAAGATCAAAAATAGCCCATCCAGGCACACACAAAGGGGGTTGCAACAGGGCGGGCTTTCGCTCCTCCGCTTTGTTGACGATGCGCTACTATGTAGATAGTTGCCTGAAGCGGGAAGGCGCGACCCTGACCCGGTGGTTCCCCAGCTAGGCCGTGCCTGATTGGGTACCAGATGGAGGAGGTGGCGGTGCCACCAGCCCTAAAATTCCCAGCACACCAGCCACCTGATCAGGTGCCTGATCAGGTGCGGGAATGTGGCTTTCCCGCCGCGTTCACCCAAATAGGAATCCACTTTACGCGCTGCCGCGTGGGGCGCGTCGAGCTCGACGAGAAGAGAATTTGTTGCCCTTCGCTCGCAGGCCCACCTCGAATTTAACTTGTCCCTCCCTCCGTCACCACCACCCCCATCCACTCGCTGTCCCTCCCTCTATCAACTCCCCCCCTCAGCTCCCCATCGCCTCCGCTGTCGGTCCTCGTCCATCCTTCTGTGGGCTGTCGCTTCACAGGACCGGCTCATCATGTCTTCGCCAGCGCCCACCCGCCGTAGGGGTCGCCCTAGCAGAGACTCAGCTGTCTCTTCCCCTGCCCCCTCTACTCGCTCTACTCGCTCTCAACAGCAAGCACAACGCAGCAGCCCCCCTCCGAGAAGTGATGATCAGACTCAAACAACCCCCCGCGCCTCCAGGAGGATACGGGGTGAGGCTCCCGTCCCGTCATCCTCTCCCATGTTCTTCCAGTCGTCCCCGATGAAAGGCAACAGCAGCAGTGCAGAGACGCCGGACCTGAGAATGGACGAACCTAGCTCGCCCATGAGAGCTTCTTCCACCTTTGATGACGGTGAAACAACCCCGCGGGGAAATGCTGCAGCTGCCATGCGAGGTATGATCGCTTGAAGTCTTTTATCCCGACCTCGTGTACTCACCCGAGAGCAGACTCTTCCCCGATCCGATACGTGTCCAGCTCAAGTCCCACCCGTTCCCTTGGCCGCCAGGCAGGTCGATCGGACATCCCAAGCAGCAGCAGCGGTCTTTTTGTTTCCTCCAGATCAAACGCCGACGGTCAGCGTGCCCCCTCTCGTCGCAACGATCTTCATTCCAGCGGCTTTGGATCCACCCCAAGTCGCCGGCGCAGAATCTTTGTGGACGCCAATGGAGTACCTACTGCTGATGGCGAACCCCGCTCTGATGCGACTTTCTCGAATATTCATCCGGGCACATCGGAGGCTGAGGCCCTGGGTGGTAGCTCGACTCGCGTGATCTGGGGTACCAATATCTCCATTCAGGATTCCATGTCCGCCTTTAAGAACTTTATCTACAACTTTGCGACCAGATATCGACTGTGGGCGGAAGGGGCAAGCGAAGCCGAGACTCGCAGAATGGGCGAGGCCGCCGAAGAGAGAGAATATATCAACATGCTGAACACGATGCGTCAGCTCGGTGTCACCAACCTGAACCTGGATGCGAAGAACCTGAAGGCATACCCGTCTACGTTGAAGCTATGGCACCAACTCCACGCATATCCCCAGGAGATCATCCCCCTGATGGATCAAACCGTCAAGGATGTGATGGTTGAGCTTGCCATCAAGGAGATGGAGCGCCAACGGACGCAAACTCGTCGGAACCATGCCCACTCCAGGGATCTTAGCTCTGCTCCCGCTGTGCCCAGCTCCGATGCTATGATGAGCGATGCTGCCAGGGCTCCCCCGGCAGAGATCCAAGACCTTGTCCAGGAAGTCGAGTCGAACTCATACAAAGTCATGCCGTTTGGTCTTGACAGTTCCGTTAACATGAGAGATCTTGACCCTGCCGGTATGTTGCTTTTTATTTCGTAAGGTTTCCTTAGTGCTAACATAGATTTTCAGATATGGACAAGTTGGTGAGTGTCAAGGGACTGGTAATCCGGACTACGCCCGTCATTCCGGACATGAAAGAGGGTGAGTCTTGATTCTATTCCCCTTCCATTTATCAGAAATCTAATAAATTTGCATAGCCTTCTTCCGCTGTCAAATCTGCAACCATAGTGTTCAGGTCGATATCGACCGTGGACGGATTGCGGAGCCCACTCTTTGCCCCCGACAAGTTTGCCAGGCCAGAAACTCGATGCAAATCATCCACAACCGCTGTGCTTTTGCCGACAAACAGGTCATCAAGCTCCAGGAAACCCCTGACAGCATCCCCGATGGCCAAACGCCCCACTCAGTCTCTCTCTGCGTGTATGACGAGTTGGTCGATGTTTGCAAGGCCGGTGACCGCGTTGAGGTGACTGGTATTTTCCGGTGCAACCCTGTCCGAGTCAATCCGCGCCAGCGCACACAGAAGACTCTGTTCAAGACATATGTAGATGTCTTGCACGTCCAAAAGGTTGACCACAAGAAGATGGGCGTCGATGTGTCGACTGTTGAGCAGGAGCTGTCAGAACAGGCCGCAGGTGATTCCGAGCAGACACGGAAGATTACCGCCGAGGAAGAAGAAAAGATCAGGCGAACTGCCAGCCGGTCAGACGTCTACGAACTTTTGGCCCGATCCCTGGCTCCTAGTCTCTATGAGATGGACGATGTTAAGAAGGGCATCTTATTGCAGATGTTTGGCGGTACTAACAAGTCCTTCCAGAAAGGAGGTAACCCGCGTTATCGTGGTGACATCAACGTGCTCCTCTGCGGTGATCCATCCACGGCTAAGTCCCAGCTTCTCCGCTACGTCCACAAAATTGCCCCACGAGGTGTTTACACCAGCGGCAAAGGTTCATCGGCCGTCGGTCTTACAGCCTATGTGACCCGTGATCCTGAGACTAAGCAGATGGTCCTCGAGTCCGGTGCTCTGGTGCTCTCCGATGGCGGTATTTGCTGTATCGACGAGTTTGACAAGATGAACGAATCGACGCGGTCTGTTCTGCACGAAGTGATGGAACAGCAAACCGTGTCCGTTGCCAAGGCAGGTATCATCACCACTCTGAATGCTCGGACCAGTATTCTTGCCTCGGCGAACCCTATTGGCAGTCGGTACAATCCGAACCTCCCGGTTCCGCAAAACATCGACTTGCCCCCGACCTTGTTGTCTCGGTTTGATTTGGTCTATCTGGTTCTGGACCGGACGGACGAGCAAGAGGACCGCCGGTTGGCCAAGCATCTTGTCAACATGTACCTGGAGGACAAGCCCGACAATGCGAGCAGCGAGGAAGTCTTGGTAAGTTAAGAAGTATGCCAATTGTGAAACACTGCTGACCGTGATTGCCCTACAGCCTATCGAATTCCTCACGGCCTATATCACCTACGCCAAAACCAAGGTGCACCCCGTGCTTACGCCGGCTGCTGGAAAAGCTCTCTCCGATGCCTACGTTAACATGCGCAAACTTGGTGACGACATTCGGTCGGCGGATCGCCGTATTACCGCGACTACTCGTCAACTGGAGTCGATGATCCGACTGTCGGAAGCCCACGCGCGTATGCGTCTGTCCGAAGAGGTGACGGCCGATGATGTGGAGGAAGCTGTGCGCCTCATCCGGTCGGCGATCAAGCAAGCCGCCACCGACGCCCGGACTGGTCTGATTGATATGGGACTGCTCACTGAGGGCACCAGCGCCAGCGAGAGGCGTAACCGGGAGGCAATCAAACGGGGAGTGCTTTCGATGGTGGATGAGCTGGCCGGCTCAGGTGGTACAGCTCGCTGGTCAGAGGTTTTCCGTGTTCTGAACGACCAGAGCAGCGCTGGCTTGGATAATAACCAGTTTACGGATGCGGTCCGTGCCCTGGAAACCGAAGGCCTCGTCAATGTTCTGGGCGATGGCCCGCGGCGGAGCATCCGACGCGCTGCCGGAGGGCTGCCGTGAGCACGTTTTGCTTTCTGGTGATTAGATGATGAGACTACGATGCCATGGACTACATAATTTTCGGATGGGTGCGATTTCTGTTCGGCACTGGCTAGCTACCTCTGGGGGAGGAACGGTGTCTGGTGTTGGTTCCATACGTATGCAGCAGAGCAAGGTATTTAATGCACATTAAATCCACACAAATCTTTTAAAACTTTCATTTTTTTTTTCCCGAATCGAAGCAAATATAACCGAGAGGGGCTAGCCCCGTTAAATCCTGCTGCCGACTCGATCATCTCTGTAAGTCTGTAAAGTGTAAGTATGTAGCACACGCACCACCTGAAGACCATCTAGCCTCGGCCTCCCCGACCACCCCCATCGCACACGTTGCAGTGGGGTCTAAATCGACTCGGATCTCGCCCGATCTTGCATGCGCACTTACTTAAGTACATCGCATGTAGGTGAGAACTTTGACGGGTTTCAACCCCCCTCCCCCATCCGGTTTGTTTTGGTCATTTCTCAGGCGGATGCGATATGTCCAGCAGATAGATGCCTGCAGGATCGAGATATGCCCCACGCCACCACAACGAGCACCACGAGCCATTCAATGACGATCCTGCTACGGAGTACTCCTTACTACTTACTGCTCTAGAAAAATCCTGGCTAGAATATCAGAGTTGGACCCTACGGCGCCACCCGATGCAAAAAAGCATCGGTCTACGGTGGGCATGCTGATTACCTTAGGCTGATGTGTATTTCGATGGTCACTGGAGGGAGTCCAAAGGATCGACCATGGGCTTTACCTGGCAATACTATATACCATACTGAAAATTTGTATACACAAACATTCGAATACTAGGTACCTTACCTACCTAGGTACCTGAATAGTATCTTTGCAGTTTGATTGTTTACGCACCTATTTTGGTCTGTCATTAACAAATAAACACAACTAAGGTAACAACTACCTTAGGTACCTCCCTAGGTAGGTACCTAGATAGGTACGGTAGTAATATTGGTAGATACACGACGACTGAGACATACATACCTACTAGGTACTATCTCTAGGTATCTACCTGGTAGAGACTTAGCACAGGCTAATAGCACAAAGATCCAATGATTGTGGGCTGACCAGTATGAAGTACTAACCATGACCACTTCGAGCAGCCTAGCAGGGGTTTGCGCTTCCGGCGCCTAGTAGATACAGTACTAGATACTACCTTAGTTACAGAGTACAGTAGTAGTAGGGCTTTTAGCCCACGACCTTGCAAGGGACCCCTGTCAGCCTACGCATTTTTCTGAGCTAGGATATATAAAATTACCGAAACCAAGCTTTCGCAGAGCCGTTAGTGGCAGCCATGACCGCAAATGAAAAGAACAGCATAGTACCAACAAGACCCTGTTGGACTTGTAAGGTTGTATTTCTCCTTCAATTGCCGCATTCAGCCCAAGTCAAGTAAGGAGGGTTATATTTGCGGCAAGTACTCCGTAATCGCTGGAGGTACGTACGCACGGTAGGTAGACAGTAGACACTAGGTAGACAGCCCGTGTAAGTGCCACCCCATACCGACGATCCGGGATGGAAGTATGGGTTTCATCTCAACGCCTTATCTTCCGGCCGTGGCGTGGCAGCCGATTGGCCGCGACAGAAGACACCAGTAAGTACTTTGTACCTCGGTAGATAGACGATAGACTAGGTACAGAGTGCGAGTACGAAGGACCTTCGACCTAGTTTAGTAGTAGTACTCTAAGTCCAGCCTGGATGTTCCTGCACGATTAGGTAGCCAACGGTGGCGCTGGGCTGCTTGGCCGGGTGTTACATGATGCTGCGGGCTGTGAGACTAGTCTGTGCTGGTCTGGATCGGAACCAGGGTGCCTTTTCCGGATTGCGAGCTGTCGCCAGAGAGGATGGCCGGTGAACGGAGGTCGGAGAGGTGAGAACTGAGAAGGGGGACCAGGACAGAGTACGGAGTACGCTAGACGGGTAAATTGCGTTTAGATTGTTGGGTAGTACCGGGTATTCTCAGGCGCAGACAGATACCTTACCTACTGTTAGGTGGTGAGTGGTGGTAATGTCGAGATTACCACATCGAGTTACTCACTCACTCGAGGTGGATGGAGAGGTCCCGTCATCCTGGACCACGAAGGGAGGCGGTATTACCAATGGCGGTAATGCCAGGACGAGGCTAGGCCGAAAGCAGGCAGGCGGCATGCGGTAGGCCAGCACCTGCTCAATCGAGTGGCTGAGAGGACATCAAGCAACGACCCCCCGGGCCGGCTAGTGAGAGCAGCTCTGGGCTTAGCGGGTTTAGCGGGCTGCCGTCCCTCGTCGAGGCTGTAGCACAGGCTTGGACGGAGCGTGGACGGGCAGTCTAGCCGGCCTGGCCTTCGAGGTGCATGTTCCATCCCATCATTTCCAGTTTCCACCTGCAAATGGGCCTCCGTCAGGAATCCACCGGCCGGATGCGCCAATGGCAGGGGCACGGGGCCGGATCGCAGAGTATTACCGGTACCCGACAGCCCATGGAATTGGAAGCAAGGGCCCCCGATAGCCGTGAGCCATGGCCCTGTTATCGGGTCGAGTCACGGGTTGCCCTTCGCCATTAGCATCATGAGCTACCACGGACTCATGGACTGTCCTGCCTGCCCCCCTCCCCACTGCCTGCGAGCGACGCCGTTCGCCTAGTCATTAGCATCAGTTCTCGCCGATTAGGCCCTTAGCTGTCGGAGACTTTGCGTGCGCGCGCTCTCTCCGCTCTCGTCTGCGTTTTTCTCACACGACCTCCTCCTGCTTTGCTTTGCTTTGCTCTGCTCTCACCATGAGCTCTACCTCCGCCGTCTAACCAAGCTCCCCCCATTGTCCCCCAACCCACGCCACCATCTCTCGCATTAGTTCGCCCTGCCCGCCCGGTCTGCCGTCGCCCCAGTTCTGTCAATTGAGTGATTCACCATGAGGTTCGTGACACTCCCACCCCGTCCTGCAGGGGCTGAGCAGCTTACCCCTTCGTCTCACTGCCAGGTTCGGGGAACATCTCCGATCTTCCATGATCAAGGAGTACTACTGGTACTACATTGCCTACGAGGACCTGAAGAAAGCTCTCAAGACCGGATACATCGCGGAGCCTACGCCCGAGAATGCACGACCCGACCGCCAGCCCTGGTCGGAGGATGACGAGAAGCACTTCGTGACCCTGCTAGAAAGCGAACTCGACAAGGTCTTCAACTTCCAGAGAATCAAGAGTGCCGAAATCGCCCGTCGCATCCAGTCCAGCGAGGTCGAGGTCACCGATGTAGTTTCGCGCCTGGAGAATTCCTCGGTTTCTCGCTCTGATAATGCTTCCAACACGCGTTCCAGTCGGGCGCCGCCCTCCGACGAAGACTTCTTGATGCTCGAACAATCCCTCAGTGACATCATTGCCGACGTCCATGACCTGGCTAAGTTCACCCAACTCAACTACACAGGCTTCCAGAAGATCATTAAGAAACACGATGTAAGCGTTGCGGTCCTCGTTTTACACCGTCCTCCGGGTCGGAAAATAATCAAGCTGGGTGCTAACTGTTGGGTCTAGAAAGAAACCGGGTGGCACCTCAAGCCAGTCTTCGCTGCGCGGCTTAACGCTAAGCCATTCTTCAATGATAACTATGATGCGCTTGTGGTGAGATTGTCTAAGCTCTATGACCTCGTCCGTACCAAAGGAAATCCCGTCAAGGGTGACTCGTCCGCCGGAGGTACCCAGCAGAACTTTGTCCGTCAGACGACCAAGTACTGGGTCCATCCAGACAACATCACCGAACTCAAGTTGATCATTCTTAAGGTATGCAGCATACTTCTGATAAGCCCTCCGTACTGTATACTAATCAAATCAGCACCTTCCCGTGCTCGTTTTCAACTCTAGGAAGGAATTTGAAGAAAAGGACTCTGCTATATCATCGATCTACTACGATAACACCGACACTTGGGAGTTATACCAAGGGCGTCTGAAGAAAACAGAGGGTGCTGAAGCTATCCGACTGCGTTGGTACGGTGGCATGGAGAGTGATCAGATATTCGTGGAGAGAAAGACCCATCGTGAAGATTGGACTGGTGAAAAGTCGGTCAAGGCGCGCTTCGCCCTCAAGGAGAAGCACGTCAATGCTTACCTGTCTGGTCGTATGACGGTGGAGAGCATCTTCGAGAAGATGCGCCGGGAAGGCAAGAAGAGCGAGGAGGAAATTAACAGTCTCGAACAGTTGGCGCAGGAGATCCAGTATCGGATCATCTCGCGAAAACTGGTACCGGTCAACAGATCGTTTTACCATCGGACCGCCTTCCAGCTTCCCGGAGATGCTCGAGTGCGTATTTCTCTCGACACGGAGCTGACGATGGTGAGGGAGGACAACCTTGATGGCCGCCAGCGCGCTGGTAATAACTGGCGACGGATGGATATCGGCGTGGACTATCCTTTCTCCCAGCTGCCCGCAGAGGACGTGGAACGGTTCCCCTACGCCGTGCTGGAGGTCAAGCTTCAGACCCAAGCAGGCCAGGAGCCTCCTCAATGGATCAGAGATCTGACAGCCAGCCACCTGGTCGAAGCTGTTCCAAAGTACAGTAAATTCATTCACGGCACTGCCACACTCATGTCCGACCGCATCAACCTTCTTCCCTTCTGGATGCCGCAAATGGATGTTGACATCCGCAAGCCGGCAACGCGCAAGTTTGGTATCCAGCGGCCTCCGGCCAGCACAACATTATCCACCACGGAGACCCCGGAGGATGATGAATCGGATGACGAAGACTCCAATGAAGCCCGTTGGGCTGAGGGAGTGAATAGAGCCCAGGCTGCTAACCAGGAAGCTCTGTTTGCGGACCCGGATGGAAATGAGCTTGATGTCGAAGAACGCATCGCTGCCATGCCACTCCCAGGAGATGAGGATTATCCTTTGTACGACTCCGATGCCGAGTCCGTTGACTCCGATGAGCTGGAAGAAGCGCGCCGTGTTGGTGGCACATATTACTACAAGAAACTGGCCAAATCATACTTCCATCAAGCCGGACACGCTATGGTAAACGGTCTCCTGACACTTGTGCCACGACCAAGACCAACCAACATGCCATCCCCCGAGCAGAACGGAATTGCCGTAATGGGGAACAAGCGGACCGTCAAGCGATTCCATGCCCCGAAGGGCAAACGTAAGTCATCCCCGCATTCCAACCCACGGCAAAGCAGTCTTCTAACCCAGCCCAGGCATCTACGTCCCTGTCCGTGTCGAACCCAAGGTTTACTTCGCCGCCGAGCGAACCTTCCTCTCCTGGCTGGAATTCTCCATCCTCCTCGGCACCATCGCCGCGACCCTGCTCAACTTCGGAGAAGACTACATCACCCTAGCCTCCTCCTGGGCCTTCACCATTCTCGCCGCAGTTGCCCTGGTCTACAGTCTAATGCTATACATCTGGCGTGTCGACAAGATCCGCAAACGCCGCGACGTCAGACGCGTCTACTACGAGAAATGGGGCCCCACGGTCGTCGGTCTAGGATTGGTGGCCATCGTCATGGTCAACTTCGGTCTACGGGCTCGACAAGCCAACTTTTTGGCCAGAGATGGCGATCTCTTTGACCCTCCGCACGGAGGGGACCTGTGATCTATCTATTCTTCCAAACCGTCATTCATTCATCGAATGCCTTTTTGATTATTATATGAATGCCCTTGCCCGCTTGGTTACGTTGGAAACAAACAATTTGTTGTCTTCTTTTAGACTCTTTTCTTTTCGGACTGTTGGTTCCTGTCTTCTGCCTCTTCTTTGTTTTCCCTCCCTTGTACGTTGTAGTGAGAATGGGTGTATTGATTATGATTGAGTGTACAAAAGCATACTTGCATGAGTCAAGTTGAGTGATTCTTTATGTCTTGTTCCTGTTTCTGTTCCTGTTCCTCTGTGTTTGTTCAGATACCAGATTCTGCCTGTCCTACGATGAATTGATTACTCCGATGCGAGGTGGATAAAGGAGTGAGAGTGAGAGTGAGTGAGAGTGAGAGTGAGAGTGAGAGCGAAAGCGCGAGCGAGAGGGAGATTGGTGAAGTTATTTTATAGCGGTCGATTAGCTAGCTAGTGTATCACTACGGAATAAATTATGGTTATACAGCATACGGGTTCTTTTCTTTTTTTCATGAAAGTTGCATTACATTTAAATGCATGAAGTACTAATTAGACGTTAGAACATAACAATAGGTTTATTCATCATCATCATCATCATCATCATCATAATCATGGATTAATGTTGACAACAGGATTGATCGTATCCTCGAGACTGACTGCCTCGGGATTCGACTGCTCGACGCCAGAGTACCGGTTCAGCCAGCCCAGGACCTGCTGGTGCCAGACGAGGCTGTTTTCCTGGTTGAGCACCCTGTGAACCACAAAGTCAGTTTCTTATCTGTGATATGGACCGTCCGTCGACTGGAGTGGTTCTATCGTCTGTTTTTTCTATGTGTGGGAAAGGCAAGGGAAAGGGAGGGAAGATAATAGATAACACGGTAACATACCAGTGATCCTCATCAGGGAAATTCAGGAACCGACTCGGCACGCCCCGCTCTTGGAGAACATTGAAGAGAGCGATGCCCTCGGAGACAGGGATACGGTAGTCCTTGTCGCTGTGGATGACGAGGTGGGGGGTGCTAAACTGGAGGACTCGTTCGGGGCCAGAGGGGTCCCAGTTGTGGTAGTTGTCTCGGGTTGTCCAGAAGGTTCCGTTGAACTGTTGGATGTTATGGGTTAATTTTCACACTGAGAGGATCCAAGGGGTTGAGAGGGGAGGGGGAGGATTTGAAGAAGGGAAAGGGTAGGTAGGACGCACGTCATGTTCAATGAACCATAACTCGTCCGTAGCGATCATGTCGTCGGCGACGAATGCGCCGTCGTGGGAGACAAGAGCCTTGAATTTCCGGCCGAATTCGCTGCCTTGGATCCAGGTGATCATAAAGGCACCGTAGCTGGCTCCTGCGGCGACGCTGTGGTCTGTGTCGACGAAGTCGAGGTTGTCGTGGACGTACTGCCAGGCTTTGACTAGGTCGTCGTATGGAGCTCCACCTGTTGGGTGTAAGTAAGTTGAAATGACTTGGGGAGGTGTGAGGGCTTGGCTTACCCCAGTTATTCTGGATCGCATCGGTGAGCTCTTGACCGAATCCAGTGCTTCCTGTGGGGTTGGGCGCGATGACGACGTATCCCTGGTCGGCGAAGACCTTGGGGTTCCAGCGCGTGCTCCACGAGTCGGTCCAAGCTCCTTGAGGACCGCCGTGGATGTAGAGCACCATGGGGTATGTCTTCGTCTTGTCAAAGCCTTCGGGGTAGATGATCCATGAGTGGAGCTGGTTGTATCGTCAGTATTGTTGTAAGATAAAGACACAAGACGGGAGACATACGGTGGTCCAGTTGCCCTCGTAATAGAATTCGTCGATGTCGGCCGGACTAAGGCCGCTGAGCTCAGGGTCGATCTCGTTGGCTGATGCCAATGTTTTGATAGCGCTGTTGTTGGAGCTCGTCGTATAGACATTCCAGTTTGTCCAGATAGCACTCCCGGTTACGAGAATGGTAGAATCGGGTAGAACGTAATGAGCGGTCACAGAGCCGCCATCCGTGAGATTGGTAGGCTTGAAATCATTCCCAGCAGTCAGCGGGATGGAGAAGAGCCTGGCCCGGGCCAAATCCTCGCTGGTGACGACCAGATTATCTGAATCGACCCACTTGACGGTGTCCGGAGAGCGATCCCAGTCCCTAGCGAGACCTGGAATGGTTTCATTTGAGCCAATAGTATAGACGTACAGCGTGCGGCGGTCCGACTCATACTCTCTATCTGCCATCTGGAAATATGCCACTTTGTCACTGTTCGGAGAGAAGACTGGATTGCTCGAATCACCCTCAATGCCTGCAGGAGTAGCAGCGCTATCAGGTCCGTTGAATGCGAATGCTTTCGCAGATCCATCATGCGGGACGAGATAGATGTACGACGCAGTGTTGTTGGCTATAGGTAGCTGCGGGGCCTTGCTCTTGAAGACGACCCATTTTCCGTCAGGAGAGAGATCATAATCAGAATTTCCTCCAAACGGCGGGAATGGGCTTTCTGCACCCTTGACTGGATTGACCAAGTTCGTCAAAGCCCCATCGCCGCTAAACTGAGCTTTACCGTCCTCTGCAGGCGCACTTTGGAGTGTGCCCGAGAAAACAGCATGTGAGACCGGAGTCAACCAAGTATCCCAGTGGCGCGGGAAAATGCTATCGTAGATGCGAGCCGTGCTTGGTAGCGTTTCCACGAGTTTATCATTGTACACGGTACCGTTGGGATGCGACTTTCCACGCAGGATGTATCGCACGTCGCCAGAGTCGGTCACAACGGATTTAATGCCGAGAAGGGTGGCTGGCAAGGACGCTGCCTTGTATCTATAATGTATATTATCAGCAGGTTCCTCCGTTGTGCACTGGAGGCAAACATTCGAGCTCACCCATTCGCAAAGTTGGAAGTGTCCGAGATCCACAGCTCCACAGCTCCGGGGATTTGCGCATTGGTGCTGTTGATGTAAAGGAGGGTAGAAGCGTCGGAACCTAGCCATATGACCTCCGAGACATGGCTGTCATTGGTAAGGGTCTTGATGTCTCCCGACTTGAGGTCGATCAAGCTCCACCATGTGCTACTCGAGTGAGTGTCGAAAGAGTATTGCGACGTCGAGAACAGTCCGGTATCCTGGGTGGCATGTCAGCAAATAGGTTACCCAAGTAAGATCTGGCAATGCGACATACTCCCCAGGGGTTAGGAATGACTTCAGATCTCCGTGGAGCGCTGATGAGCTGGCTAGAGATGGACCCGTTAGAAACCTACAACTGCAGAATTTGTGAGAATGGAATTGGATATTCAGCGACTCACTCCGGGGTCAGAGCAGAGACAGCGGATGCAGCAGCTGCAGCGACGGAGAACCACCGTAGAGCACCCATAGCGAGGGAGAGCGTGGGGTGTTTCACAGACCAGGAATGAGGCCGGGGGCCCGGTTATTTATGGCCGGCCAGGAGGGAGTCAGGACCTGCCCAATCGGGGACCACAACATAGAGCACTGACTCCCACTCCTCTGTAATCTGCACTGCACGGAGTCCTGACAGTACTCCATAAAAGGCCCACGCAAGGGCGGAGTCAAACAAGACGAGCCGGCCTTGGGTTGCAATGCCAAGCAGCAGAGGCAGAGCCCTCATTCTTGGCCTCCCCTCTGGCCCTCTCGGAGATGGCGTGCTTGCCTTGGAGCTGGCTTGGACCCCTCGTTCGCCGCGAATTGGGACCAGCAATTGTGTCGAAGTGGAATGGCTGCCATGCCGTGTCTACCTGGAAGCCGTGGATCGTGGATGAGACAAGCTGTCAAGGAAGGGGTACCTTTTCCAAGCAAGGGAGGCTTGCTAGCTAATCTGAGCTTCATCTTCCCCTCCCTGGCCACAGATTTCACAATTCCCCGAGGCCCACAGGTGGAAGAGCTGGAGGTGCATATTATAGATATGAGATAGTATTGCTTTTGGGCCGTCATACATGCAGTCATGAATAGCTGAGTCATAATAGTAAACCGTAACTAACTACCGTATATGCCTAACTAGGCTAGCTAGGCTAAGGTGTATATGCAATACTGCAATAGAATAGTATGGATCCTTTTTCACACCTGCCGCTGAATGGGTCCGGAGAATTGTAAACCCTGTGGCCAGGGAGGGTAAGATGAAAGCTTGATAAATGCTTGGTAGATGATGGCAGTAGATCCTCTGCGGGGGTCGGAAAGGAGAACGAGATGAAACACCAGTCGAGACTGGTTGAAACCTACGGGTGGAATGTGTGTGCCCTTACAGAGGCAGATCGGTCTTGTGCATTATGCCGCTCCGAACCCTAATAATGCGATCATGAGAGACACCAGGGCGGTATCCAGAACCCCAACCAGACATTAAATGTACATAATAATACCTCATCTAATCCATCAGAGACATGCAGGAACTCCCGCACCTCAGTATTCAAAATCATCATCTACACCCTTCTTGCCAGCACTCTCCTTCTGCACCGCCTCCTGCTTGCGATACATCTCCGCCACGGCCCGCGTGGTAGTCGCCTGCTCGGGCTTCTTGTCGTCTCGAGATTTGATGAACCGCGGGAATCGAAGGGACACGCCCTTTCCTCCCCCGGTTGTCCCCATGAATTCATCCGCGGCCGCCTGGTAGCGTGGGCTGAGCGTCAGGTCCGCAGTCTTGACCTCCCAGACCAGTCGGGGTTCAAACCACACGTCGGGTTGATCCTTGGGGACAGTCGAGTGGGAGTAGAACGGCTTGGGCCGATCGATGGTGAGGGGGGAGAGCTCTTTATAAAGTTCCTCCAGAACAGCTTCCGAGAATCCCGTACCGATGTTGCAGATCGTCTCATACGCCTGCGTACTCGAGTTGTATGCGGCCAGGAGGAAGGCTCCATAGACGGAAGTCCGCTTGCCTCGGCCATGGTATGCACCCAGGACTACAAGATCAAGAGAGTCGCCGACTCCACTGAGATAATCCTTCTTGACCTGTCCCCGCAGTTAACAATTGAACGGCAAGTTAGAATAATGTTCGGATTCATGGGCCCACCTTCAACCAGTTCCGACTACGCTTGCTGGGTTCATAGCCACTTTCCTCGGTGTCCAACATCTTGACCATCAACCCTTCACATGATGCCTTGACACTGTCATCAAGTAGAGTCTGGATCTCATCAAGTATATTGGTATTGCCGTACTGGGCGAACTGGAACTCGCCCTCCGTAATTTGGAAGGATTCGTGCATCAGTTCACGGCGCTCTCGTAGGCTTTTCTTGACTGTAGGCTATTGTGGGGGTCAGCAGACGAAAACACCAGTATAAAGGGAAATGCTCGTACCTCTCCATTCAGAAACAGCAGGTCAAAGGCGTATACGCAAACCTTGACCTTGATATCTTCTGCCTTGACGTCTTTTCTTTTGCGAGTCATGAGTTGCTGGAACGGCAGGACCTTCTTGTTCACTGTATCCCAAGCAACTGTCTCACAGTCCAGCACAAAACTCGACACGCCGTCCTTGATCCAGCTATCAAGTTTGGCTAGCACATCAGGGTACTTCTTCGATAAATCTTCGGAGTTACGCGAAAAAATAGCGCTGAGGCCCTTGCTGTCCTTTTGCAATGTGGCCGTCGCCCCCGGGTACTGGTGGATGGAGTCAGGAGCAACATAGTGGATCTGTGCTCTCTCTCCATCATACTTGTACTCGCAGGTGAACTCCTTCCCTTCGAACCGGTCAAGCACCTCGGTGATGGACTTGGTTGGCTTAGCAAGCATGGGCTTGAGAGGAATACCTGGCTGCAGCTTGCAAACATCACGCAACTTGGATAGGCCATGCTCGAGAATAGCGGGGACAATCACTTCGTACGCTGGTAGTTCGCTGTACACGGTCTTCAAAATCGCTTCACCTTCCGCCAGTTTCTCGGCGGAAGGGGGTTTCTCACCAGCCACAGCAGCTTCGTGTGTGACTACGGCCTGAGCAAGGGCAACAAGCACAGTCCTTTCCGCCAATCCGAGTCTCAGCTTTCCTTCCAGGAATCGAACAATAAATTTGGCTTCACTGGGCCCGCCTTTGTCTTTCGTGATATCAATGCCTTTGCTGCCTTTGCCCGCTGTTGCTGCGTCGGCAGCGGAGAGGAGCTTTTTGATACCGGAAATCTTTTTGTCCTGAGAGCCATGACCTTGAACCTTCGCAATGACGAGAAGACCTTCATGCACTCCTCGAACTGTCAGCGGCTTCGGCTTGAACATGGTCGGCTGGTTGGAGCGACTCTTGGCAGCTACCAAGCCAAGATCACCGATTTCGTGTTGGTCTGTCTTGATCACGGCCAGACTGCGTCCAGTACTCTCGCCGATAGCCTTCATGATCAGGGATTCGCCAATACCAAGCTCAATTCCTGCGTAATCCGCGGCAAGCTTGTTGATCATGAGTTGCACCGTAGGGAGTAGATCCTGGGGTGTCAAGCGCATTACTTGGCGAAGGAAAAGAGAGCAATGGGCCATGATCACCAATCGTTTGGTGGTCATCTCGATCAGCGAAAAGGTAAGGCAGAGGGCGGCATAGGGGACCGGGTCGCCGGCCTTCCAGTCGGGGTAAGGCTCATTTCCGCTTGCCTGCAGAGTCGCTTGTACCTTCGCAATCTTTTTCTTCTTCAACTCAGGCTTCTCGTCCTCATCCTCGCTGGCAGACAATGCATCCTCCTCAGCTTCCTCCTTATCTGAGGCCTCCAGGTCTTTCTCGGGTGTCTTCTCTCCGGACTCTTCTTGAACGGCGGGCGATAGGGTGAACTTTTTCGACTCAACGCGCTTCTTGGGACTCTTGGGCGGCAGCGAATTCTTTTTCGGGGAGGTTGTTTCGCGTGTGGTTTTCCGGCGACGCTTGTTTGCAGGCTGAACATCACTGTCTTCCCCTTCACTGCTATTCTCTCTCTTTACCCCAGTTGTGTCTCGGGGCTCGTCTGTCTTGGCGGCGTCTGGCTTAGAGCTTACAGATTCCGCAGTGTCAGCATCGCCGTTTGCTTCCCCGTTGGTCGCATGTCCGTTGGTAGACGTAGATTCCTGCGTCTTTTCTGATTCAGTCTCGTCCGTCTTCGCTTTGCTCTTCTTGTTGCCAAAAGCTAACGTGGTCTGCTTCTTGGGAGCTTCTTTGGATTCCGCATTTGAACCAAAGAATCGTCTGGAAGCCGAGAGGCATATGTTAGCATCTTCAACCATAAGGGCAATATGGATGCATCCGAGCTCTAGCCTATTTAGACACACCCAAGAGTCGACTGGGAGTCCCGAACATACCCCAGAGTAGCTTGCTGCTTCCTGCCTTTTGAGTCTGCCATTGTAAGAAATATCCGTGGCGTGGTCCGATAAACACCGTCAGAAACCCTCCTCGTCTGTGTATAGACTCCAAATCGCCTCGCTGGCGAAGACTGTGGTGGCGATTTCAATCCAGGTAATGCGAAAGTCGTGCCGCGAAGAATCCGGTGGTAGTTGATGGGAGCTGGAACCCAAGCGGCAGGTTTTCTGCAAGGGTATCGCAATGCTGGCGTAACAAACGCGGACGAATGAAGGATGGGCATAGACGTTATATGGAACGTCCTCGACCCAGAGATGGCGGAAATGGGGGGTTAAATGCAGCGATTTCCGAGTCCCATAGATCAGGCACACCACTCAGTCGGAGCTGCTGCCTTCAATCGCAGCCTGGGCGGGAGCGCGACGTGACGTGACGTGACGCGAGATTAATTGAAGTCACGTGATGCACTCTCCGGCAGCATGTTGCCGCAATGCGCAGTGACGTTTATGGTTCATATGGAAAGTAACCATAGCAAGTAGATCCAAGGAGCTCCCATTATCCATAGCACCCAATTGGTCTTTCATTATATCCGGAAGAGATCTGATGCATCCCAAGCCATTGCATGCAGTAGCACGGAGTGGAGAACTGTATCCAAACAGTGCAAACGTGTCTTGAGCTACCGCTCGCATCTGCCGGCAGAACGCGGGGAGCCACAGGAAGGCGGCGAGGGGCTAACTATCGATAATGGCCTCCGCCTCTGCATGTTGGACCTGGACTCCATCATTGGTGCGGAAAGCTTCAAACATATTGGATGCATGTCAGATGGCCGGAAAGGCTCTTCATGTTTCCTTTCCAGATAGCACCCACCTGTTCTGTTGATCATGGAGGTCTCTCGCCAGGAGGCTTTCACCAAGGTACGAAATGAGCTGACATCGTAATGGTTCGACCCGCTAATAAGAGCCGAAGCTCAAACCAGTATGCGTCGAGCTGAGTGCTGTGGGGTTGCGGTTTCGTGGGCACCAGGCAACACCAAATGATGTCTTCCAAGCTCTGAACTCTGTGTACAAGGTATTGGACGAGTTGGCTAGCAAGAACTCACTGGATGAGAAGCTGGCAGAATATGCTTTCTTTCCACTGTGCCATATCTTCAACGAGACCCAAAGGACCCCCGTCAACTCCCTAGAGGTTTCTGTCAAGTGCTTGCGGATTCTTGTGGAGAAAGGATGGCGGAAGCGGCTATCCCCTCCGATGGGCAAGCAGCTCATGATCTTACTGACCTTGATTGTGGGTGGGACACCGAACACAGCAGGTGGGAAACAATCCCCGCAGATTCGATCACCCGAGCTCTCTATTGCGGGTTATGACTGTCTCTTGGCCATTTTCAATGCCATGGAAGGCTCCGAGGCGACAGAGACCGTCTACCATGAAATGGGCACTGCAACCGTCGTTGACCAGGTGGTCTACCTCTTACTTGAAGGGATTGCAGATGATGGGTCGGATGAGCTTTGTATCTCCGCGGCGAAGGCACTCCTGGCGCTCTTTCAACGCATCACAGATCGAGTGGTACTTGCTAGCATCATGCCGCGGACAGTCTCAACTTTGACGAGAGTCATAAAACCGTCGACTCAAATAAGGCGCTCGTTTAAGCTCCTCTCGATTTGTCTGCACGTATTCAACTATCTAGTGAAGATGGTGTTGAATGACCAGGTTTCAAAGGTTCCTCAAAAGTCGGCTCCATCCAAAAACGCAGATGATCAACTCGTGCTTGACGGGTCTTGGTTGAAAGCCACGTCTACACAAATTAAACTTGCTCTCACAAATGTGATCCAGATAAGACGACACGACCGACCTGAAGTACAGGCGGCGCTTCTTGAACTTTGCCTCATGGTGATAGAGGATTGCCAGAATACGCTACAGGAGGCACTGCCTATTATTGTCGAGACTGTCGTTGTGCTGGCGGAAGTGGATGAAAATCAAACGCCGAATGAGGCTTTCCTGGCCCTAAAGCACCATGCAACCACTTATACAGCTGTGGTGGACTCTTTGAAAAATTCTCTTCATACATGGGTTACTTCCTTTCCCAGGACCATGCAGAGCAACGATGAAACAGCAAAACAATGGGCAGTGAAGCAGATTTCAACTGCGTTCCAGATACTATCGCAGATTCAATCAGGATCCGACATCCTTGTAAATAGCTTAGCCTCAGGGATATGCGATAGTGTTGCTGCCGCAGTGAGCCAGACCACGAATACCCTCCAACCTCTAAGCTCGGGTCTTGGGAGCAACCAGACTCTGGAGGTACTTCATCATGGAAGCGAGTCTGCCTCGTTTCCGCCAGTCATTCTTGAGCACAGAAGCCAACAACAAACTCTCAATGACCTCCAGTCCATGATTGTGAAGCTCAATGCATCCGAATCGGGAAACGAGATCACATGCCTGATCATCAACCGAGTTCACCGCGAGCATGGAAATTCCCTTGTCGCACCCTTCTGGCTCGCATTAAAGTTTCTCAACAGTAGCACACAACTTACATCAATATTCGATGATTTCATATCAACGGATGAGCTCGAGCCTTCAAGCCAGAATTTAACAAGGACTAGCATGATTGAAGAATTATATTACGTTTCACTACCTATTCTGAACGATCCCCTGGCGGATGAGTCCAATGACTGGCGACTACAAGCACTTGCGTTGGAAGTCGTCGCCCTCCAAGCGCAGCAGCTTGGGAAGGCATTTCGACCGGAGCTGATGGACGCCTTATACCCCGTCCTTCAATTACTCGCATCCAACAACCCGAGCCTTCAGAAGCATGCTATGACCTGCCTCAACATTCTCACCACCGCCTGCAATTACGGAGACGCTAGCACCATGATCATTG
Source organism: Aspergillus ellipticus CBS 707.79 (assembly GCA_003184645.1). Taxonomy (NCBI): domain Eukaryota; kingdom Fungi; phylum Ascomycota; class Eurotiomycetes; order Eurotiales; family Aspergillaceae; genus Aspergillus; species Aspergillus ellipticus. The sequence continues at coordinate 30,547 of KZ825843.1, read as the reverse complement.
AAAACGTCGACTACCTTGTGAATTCAGTGGCATTGAAGCTAAACACCTTCGATGTATCACCATACCCGCCACAAGTTCTATTGATGATGGTGAAACTATGTGGTGTGCGGCTGGTTCCCTATCTGGATGACTTGGTAGATTCCATATTCAGCATCCTGGACATGTACCATGGATATCCAAGACTGGTCGAGATGATGTTCCGCACCTTGGCTGCTATTGTCGAAGAAGGCACTCAAACTCCATCCTTCCTAGCGATTGGTGATGGCACGGGTGTTGATCACCGCAAGAAGCAGTTCGAGAGACTTCAAATCTCAACGCTGGCCGAAGACATCGCGCGTCGGAAAACAAAACGTGCAAAACTAGCGGAAGAACTCGGTGACGACGACGACGAAACAATCTCACACCCGAAAAAGCCTTGGACGAGAGAGCCCGAAAAGACCGAGCAGGAAGACCCCAACCTCGACTCCTTCTCCGACCTTCTAAAGGAAGAAGAAGACAACGACGAACCACTCCCCCCACCCCGCGAACCCGAAGACAGCGAGAAGCCCTTGACCAAATCGCACACGCTTCTCCTCCACATCGTCAAATCCATCCCATCCCACCTCTCATCCCCCTCCCCATACCTCCGCCGCTCTCTCCTCTCGATCCTCATCGACGTCTTCCCAACCCTCGCCGCCCACGAGAACAGCTTCTTACCCCTAATCAACGACATCTGGCCCTCAGTCGCAGCAAGAATCAGCTTCCCAACCTCCTTCACCAACCCCTCCTCCACCTCAACCACCCTAATGACAACCACAACCCGCACCTCCGACATCGCAGACACCCGCCTGAAACAAAACGCCAGCGAATTCGACTTCCAAGAAGAAATCTTCGTCTCCACAACCGCCTGCAAAGCCATCGAGACCATGTGCCGATCCGCCGGCGACTTCATGGCCTCCCGTGTAGAAACCGAGTTCCCGCGCTGGGAACGCCTGTACACTCGAGCATGGGACAAAGTCCGCCAAGACGCCGACGCAGCCATTGAACGACGGGCTGCGAAAGCCACCCAGTCCTCCTCTTCATCCCTAGAGAAGCCCGACAACCTAGATACATCTCTCTCCCTCGCATTCACCCAGTCCCTGTCCCTCACCACAACTGGATCCCACGGCACCCGTGCCTTCACTCCACACCACACCTTATGGCGCGCCATGGTCCCGCTCTTCATCTCTCTGCTCACCCACGTCCGTCTTCCATTGTCCGTGGGTGACAAGATCTGTGAGCTCCTCGCAGCCTGGATCGTCCGATACGCAGGACCGGAGTACTTCTCGTCTCGCTCGCAAGTACAGAACTCTCACAATAAGGAGGATGACTCCGGAGTCTCCTCCCTGCAGGTGGAGATCGAGTCAGTCGAGGGCGTGATCCACGCTATGGAGACATGGAATGCGGATTTGACTTGGTTTGTTTTTCAGGAGCAGAAAGCTCGATTGGTGAATACATTGGCTAGGACTAGGAGGACTACTCCTGCTCCTGCTCCCGCTCCTAAGATTGTGGATCTAGATGAGGAGCCATTGAAGTCTTGGTCGATAACTGGGACTCAACTGAGATTCGCAGAAATGGTCTTTTAAAACGGCTATTGGGGTTTCTTGGATGAAGGTATGGTACATATGGATTACATGTCATATTGAGTGAGGATAGATCTGCGCGTTCTAGAACAGTCACAATATTACAGCGAACGGCAGGATTATGAAAATAAATAAGTTAATCTAACCTTTTGAATGTATACTGTATTTGCCCTACGATGGAGGATACATACTACAGAGTACTACTACGAAGCATTACAGGCTTGGGTGGACATTGTTGGGCGAAGGAGAGATGGTTCATTAGTAGCTAATTAAGAAACCCAATGTTTTTCTTCTTTCTGGTCGTCATTTTCAGACTTCAAACTCAAAACACAAGAACAGTAGGCAATCCTCAACTGTGCCAATTCGAAATGAGTGAAATCAGTAGGAACAGACAAAAACAGTTAAAGGGCAGTTTCAACTAGAGTCCCGAAACTGTCTGCTCAAGAAGCAGACAGGCGACCTTTTCCAGGCTGGGTCACTAATTTAGTCGCTCTCTTCTTCGCTCTCCTCCTCGCTCTCAGCATTCTCGAGCCACTCCAGGAAGGGCTGAGCAGCCTTGCGGACCTTCTTGCTGGTCGAGATGTCGACGTACTTCTTGCTGGCCTTAGAGCCCCATGCCTTGAGGGTCTCCTCAGACACAAGGTCGTGCTCGTAGTACTTGAGCAGAACAGCAGGGATCTGGCCGATGAGCTCAGGGCGATCCTTGCCAACGAAACGCTCGGTTCCACCCAGGAAGGCCTTCTCGTGGCGCTCGGAGGTGATCATCTTCTTGAGCAGACCAGCACGGGAAGGAATCTGCTTAGCGATCTTGTCATCGAAGATGGTCTGAGCGAGAACGGCCACGGTCTTGTGCTTGTTCTCGATGCCGTATTCCTTGGCCTTCATGTAGATATCCACATCGCTGATGACAGCGACGCCGCCCTTCTCAGTAGCAGCGTTGAGGATCCAGCTACCAAGCTCATCATAAGCCGAAGGGCCATCGGCACCATCCTCCTCGGCGTCCTCGAGGGCAAGGCTGCGCTTGAGGTCATCGGGAAGCTCCTTGGCACGGGCCTTGACGGCTTCCTCGGACACGTCGACGGCCCAATCGTCGTCGTCAATGTCATCCTCGGCCTCGATGCGCTTGGCATCAGCCTTGATACGGCGAGTAAGCTCATCGTCGCTTCCTGCTTCCAGGGCGACTTCGCCACTATCGTCATCACCGTTCTCGGAGTTGTTGCTATCTCCAGGGCTGCCATCTTTGTCGCCATTCGCGGTGTCATTCTTATCTTTCTTTTGCTCACGACGGGCCTTCTTGTCCTTCTTGTCCTTCTTGCCTCCCTTGGTCTGGATGTTGCGGAGGATGAACGTGCTCAGCTTCAGACGAGCATCGACCTCGGAGCGCTGTCCACAGGCCTTGCAGTCCAAGAAGATTTTTTCGTCCTTGATCACGACGTCCGTTTCCGGGTTCTTGCACTTCTTGCAAAGCACAAACTTGGAGATGAAGCCATCCAGGTAGTCCTGCAGCTTGGGGGCATCATGGGCGCCGTTGATGATCCAACGATCATCAGTCGGCTTGGCGTTGGCCTGAGCACCCAGCTCGAAGCCAAAGTACTTGATGACGTAGGAAGCAGGACGGCTAAGGGACTGAGCGACCGAGTTCAGGTTGACGATAACAGTCTTGATGCCGTTACCCTTACCTTCAATCTTGGATTGCAAGCGCTCCATCTTGTAACGGTAGAAGGGATCGGAGACATCCCGACGAATGTTGACAGTGGCCATGATGACGGTTGAGGGAGTGAAAAGACTTCACGAGACTTTTTAAGCGAGATGGTTATATGAAGAGGCGGGGAGGATTCTGGACCAAGGATATCTTGAAAGTACAAGACATGCGTGGGATATTTCCTAGATTTGGAGGAATGGTGGCGGTTGGGAATCGTTTCAGGGGAACGATAGACACAGCGAATAAGGCAGCCCGAGCTTCAGCCACAGGACTTCGAATGTATACTACAAGGTTTCGACGTGAAGCGAAACGATTGCAGCTTGAGCGGCAGGTGGTGATCGAGATCTCTGACGCAGGACGAATACATAGACAAGTTCCGGACCGACTCTGTTTCAGTGGCTTTCCCTGGCAGGTAGAGAGAGAAACCAGCGGGTGGTTCTTCTGTGGGAGGGCACAAAGAGGACACGGTCAGCTTCGTAATACCGAGGGAGGAGGAGTGGCAGAAGGAGCCGGGACTAACCAGAGTGGTTTGGGCGTGAACAAAATGTGAGATAAGGAACCAGCAGGCGCGTGGAATAGCCTGACGGAAGAGATTCGACGAGGCAACAGCGTTCAGAGCTGATGGACAGGATATGGCAAGCCGGAAGATGGATGAGTTGGAAGTGGGTGGAAGAGGAAAGAGAGCGAGAGAGCGAGAGGAGGGAAGCGACGAAGAAAAGGCCCAAACAAAAAAAAGCCCGAGCCGGCTGGCGCCAAGCCCTGGTGGCCTGAAAGGGGAAGGCACCGCCCGGCGGCCAGAGTAAAATTTTCTCTTCGCGGGTGGAACTGGCACGACTGTGGAACTGGAAGGCGCGACCACAATAGGCTGACTCAGCACCCGGGTTTGCCGGAGCGCCGGCGACTTCCCCTCCGGCTTCACGTGCTCGGCTTCATCTCGGCCGGTTTCCCTCTGGAGAAGGTGCCCCGACTTCTGCCTGCCACTGCTCCTGTGTATCTACAGTTCTACACTGTACACAGTAAGTGCTGAGGCCGGCTCATCATTCTCTTCATGCTGATGCGGATGCGGATGCTCAACAGCCCCCTCGTTCAGTCTTCAACCATGGACAGTTCCCATCGCGGCCTCTCATTCTCTGATGGCCTGTGTACGGAGTATCGCGTACGTGCTCACTACTAACCAGTAGTACCATATTTTAGCCTGCAGTGGAGCCTGATGCCAGTCAACCGTTTCAGGACCACTGCCTCGGGTCTAACTAGCGTACGGTGATTTGCAAGTCCTATGCTTCATTTCGGTTCCCCGGGCATCGGGGAACACGACCGCCGGTTCCTGTCTCAATCAGGAATGTGACCCTGCACACTACCACACCCCAGCATTGCCCTCTTAGGGCCTTAGAACATAGCCAGTGACTCGAAGCCCTGAGGGGTTGAGTATCTGAGTATCGGCTGCTAGGCAGCAAAGAGGTCCGGACAAAACAGAAGGGGCTTGAGTTTGTCTGTACACAGTACGACTTTTCCGAGACTTTCTTCGGGATCTATTGGTCCAGTCTCAAGGGGAGAGACCGCGCCAGGTGCCCCAAATCTGGAGGGCCGCTGTCATTGGAGACCAGAATTCTAATTGCGACGCGGACGGGGAAGTACATGTGCTCATTGTCCAATGGCCATCGGCAACCGAGGCACACTATAGAGCCTGGCTCTGAGACTTTCACTCACTGGCGTGGATCGTTTCCCGACGACTTCATTTCTATGAAATTGGCTAATCTGGGCATCTGATCAGATGTAGTCTAGTTAAGTAGACATAGTATCAAGTACTCCGTACTCGGTAGACTTCGCATCTATTGAAGTATATTCATTTCGATCCCTGTTCCCAGCAAAATTGCCTGAAGTAAAAAGCCTTTTGACTGCTCCGGAATATGTAACTATGGCCCTGTTGAGTGGAAAATGTGTGGCATAATTACAGTCACAAAAAATCATCCAAAAACAATAGCCTGTTGGCATGCAAATCAAGTCCAGGGCAGCAGCTGGATTCGAGCCGGGCCCGATGATGTAGTGGTGGAAATGACTAACTTGGGCGGCCCCCACCCCTCCCCAACACCACCGCAGGCTCTCTCGCGCGCTGTACGGCACTCTGTGGTTGAGGTACTGTTGCAGCCACCGTGAAGAATCGGATCGTCGATCAAGTGTCTGCCGTGAGTAACTCTATTTGTGTTTCTTTTTTGAAACCCCGAGGTGTGATGTTTCGAGGCCTGTCAAATTTCGCATCCACCAACCCCACGTGTGCCCCTCATCGCGCTGCGTCTCGTTAATCTAACCACACCCTATAGCTCAAAGACAATATAACCTCACAAAATGACACTAAATCTCTCAGTGTACCTGGTCACGGACTCGACCCCAGCCATCCTCAAGGGCCGTGACCTGTGCACTGTCGTCGAGGAAGCTCTGAAAGGAGGTGAGTCACTTTTTTCGCGGCCACTTTCCTGACTAACAATTGGCTCGCAGGTGTAACGATTGTCCAATATAGAGACAAAAAGAGTGACACGGGTGCCCAAATAGAGACGGCCAAGAAGTTGCACCAAATCACCAAGGCATACGGTGTGCCTTTGCTGATTAATGATCGTGTTGATGTCGCTCTTGCCGCCGGCGCAGAGGGTGTCCATCTCGGTCAAGATGACATGGGTAAATTCTGCATTCCCTCGCATTCGCACTTTGATTCTGACTGCTTGCAGCTATCGAGGAAGCCAAAAAGCTTCTCCCCGAGAATGCCATAATTGGCATTACTGCCGCCTCCATCGACGAGGCCCAGAAAGCCATCGCCGCGGGTGCCGACTACCTCGGGGTTGGCACCATGTTCGCCACTCCAACGTGCGTTACACAACTTAGGATCTATCGATTATGATGTATCAACACTAACCTCGACCAGTAAAACGAACACAAAGTCTATTATCGGCACGGCCGGTACCCAAGCTATTCTCGATGCTATCTCAGACTCAGCTGTCGGAACTGTCTCCATTGGCGGGATCAACGCATCTAATGTCCAGCGAGTCCTCTATCAGTCCCGTGCCCCACGGAAGAGTCTCGACGGGGTTGCCATTGTCAGCGCCATCATGGCCGCGGACGACCCCAAGGCCGCAGCTGCCGAGTTCACGAAGCTCGTTTCTAGCCCCCCTCCTTTCGTAAGGAGCCAAGAAGCTCCTGTCAGTACCACTGCGGCGTTGCTTGAGCAGGTACCCCAGGTTGTCCAGGAAGTTGTCAAGGCCCATCCTCTGGTGCACAACATGATTAACTACGTCGTCGCAAACTTTGTGGCCAATGTTGCTCTTTCAATGTGAGTTCCTCGATCTCTTTGATAACTTCAGGCATTAACCAATCCAGGGGCGCATCACCGATCATGTCTCCGTACGGAGACGAAGCTGTAGACCTCTGTAAATTTGACAGTGCTCTGGTCATCAACATGGGTACACTCACGAGTGAGAGCATTCCCAACTACCTGAAAGCCCAAAAAGCATACAATGTTCGCGGCAACCCCGTGGTGTACGACCCGGTAGGCGCCGCAGCCACCAGCATTCGTCGCGGGGCCGTCGCTCAGCTTATGGCGGGAGGATACTTTGACCTCATCAAAGGCAACGAGGGGGAGATCCGTCAGGTGTTCGGTAGCAGCGGCGTCACCCAGCGGGGTGTGGACAGTGGACCGAGCAGTCTTGACAGCCAAGGAAAGGCCAAGCTGGCGCGTGATCTTGCCAGAAGAGAGCGTGAGTATTACTGCTGTTGAATGGACTACCTTTACTAATGCAGAGTAGGCAACCTTGTTCTCCTCACTGGCGCCACTGATTATCTGAGTGATGGAGAGCATGTAGTTGCTATCGAGAATGGCCACGAATTGCTTGGCCAAGTCACTGGTGTAAGTTCGGCCGACAGTTACAAAGAAAACACACTGACAATTACCAGACTGGCTGTGCCGTGGGCACCGTATCCGGGGGATTCTTGACGGCGCACCCCAAGGACAAATTCCTCGCCGTGCTGGCAGGTCTCCTCATGTACGAGATTGCCGCTGAAAACGCGGCGTCGAAGGACCACGTCCGTGGACCGGGCAGCTTTGTCCCGGCTTTCTTGGATGAGGTGTATGCTATCCGACAGGCGGCTTTGAAGGGCGATCACAGTTGGTTTGCAGGACGGGCAAAGGTGCGAGCGATTAGCCTGTAGATAGAATATACCCACTGTATGGTATGGTCCGTTAGGTATAGACTTGGCTTTGCAACATAAAAAGATTCACCATTCAGGATAGCCATCACTGCCATTTCGCATATAATAAATCCGTCAAATTAACTCACTCCAAGCCACCCACCATATACCAATCCCTCTTAGTCCTTCTATAGAAAAGACCCCTTTCGTAGCTATGGACCCTCCCCCCAAAATCATGCCTTAGGAACCAGGCACCCGTCCGTTTCCCCGCACCGGACAACCGCCTTCCCCGCTCGCCCTCCATTTCTCCATCCGTCCATCACCGACAACTCAAGTTACAACATCACCACCACAACCATCGACCTCCGAGTCACCCATACACAACCACAACCACCAAAATGGCCACCATCTCCCGCACAGCCCGCATCCGTACGTCCTTCTCACCCCCATCTCCATCTCCATCCATCCCTATCTCTCCCAACTCCCAACCACAACCACAACCACAACCACAACCACCAGTCGCAAACTAACCCGACATAAAACAGGCAACCCAGCGCTCTTGTACGCACCCATCCCATCCAACCCCCCATCCTAACCTAACTCACCCCCGCAACCCAGCATCTGCGACCTCCAAGAGAAATTCCGCACCGCGATCTACGAATTCCCCAAAATGTACGCCTCCCAAACCCCCAATCCCATACC
>KZ825843.1:10439-22254 GCA_003184645.1 Aspergillus ellipticus CBS 707.79 | reverse complement strand
CCCTCTCAACCCCGGACCTAACCACTCCCCCTCACACAGAATAACAACAACAACGAAACTCCTCCGCGCCACCGCCCCCCTAAAAACCCCCATCTACATCACGACCCAATCCGCCACCAAACTCGGCCCCACGGTGCCAGAACTCACGCCATACCTCACCTCCCCCACAGCAAACATCGCCGCGAACGTCGACAAGACGCTCTTCTCAATGATCACGCCAGAGATCGACGCCGTGCTGCCGAACCCCGCGACCACGGGGGGCGTGCTAGATGCGATCATCGTGGGGATTGAGACGCATATCTGCGTGACGCAGACGACGCTGGATTTGCTGGACAGGGGACACCGGGTGTATGTTGTGGTGGATGGGGTGAGTAGTGTGAATGCCGAGGAGAGGGGGGTGGCGTTGCAGCGGTTGAGGGATGCGGGGGCGGTGGTGACCACGAGTGAGAGTTTGTTGTTTGAGATGTTGGGGGATGCGGGCCATGAGCATTTTCGGGCGGTCAGTGGGGTGGTTAGGGAGACGAAGGAGGAGACGAGGGGGGCGTTGGAGGCGTTGGCGAAGATTTGATTTGATTTGATTTTTTTTTAAAGGGGGGATGGCTGGGGGGTTATATGCATATGCTACGGGGGGATATATTATGGCGTGGGATTAGATTGGTAGACAGGTTTATGCTGGCACGTAATTTCTTATTGATAAGATCCATGGCGGTTTGCTCATCCCCAACGTATAGTAGACACATGATGGCATCAAGCTACAAAACAGAGCGTGGCAAGGCATCGCCCTAATCTATTTCATTTAGGGGTGCTCACGGTGCGGCCCGCCGGCTGAGACGTGTTGAGCCATCCAAACGCAGACGCGCCTCCAACGGGGTTACTGGGCCACTGCTTGCTCGTGCGAGTCCCGTCGGGCGACCCTCGCGTTGACGCGGGCTGCGATGATGCCGACATCCCTACGTAGTCCGTGCCGGAGCTGCCGGGTACTGTCGTGGCCGGGGCCGCTCGGGCAGGGGCTTTAGTGGGCCGCAAGACTTTCATAGTACGGCCGCGGGTGGCCTTGCCTGCCGCGGAAGCGTTCGGATCTGACTTGGTATCGCGTTTCCACGAGCCCCAGACGCCAGCTGCTTCCGTCTTGACCGGTCCGTTGACCTGAGCAGCGTCGAACGCCACAGCAGGCTTCTGGCCTCTCGGGATGTCCGTGTCCGGGAACGACTCCTGCGTGTCTGAAGGACGGGTCTTTCGACTGTCCTCGGACTCGGCAGTGGACTCTCGCGCGGACGCAGAGGTGGATGTCGCCCGTCGGGTGAGACTGGCAGGGCGTCCAATCACACCATACGTTGCATGTCCGTTTGTATCCGCCTGGATGTCCTCCTGGACTGAAAGGGGGTTCCGTTCGGTACGGGAGGCATCCGATGCGGTGTACAGGGACTTGAAGACCGAGTCATCTTCCGGACGCACAAGAGGGATGGAGACCTTGTTTCGCTCGTCGTCTACCATGATGACCTTGTCCTGGGAGAACAACACGTCAGCGTTGTGGGAGCGGAGGACGTCACTTCCGAGGACAATCTGGATCGAATTGTCGCTGGAATCGACCTCCCGCACCAAGAACCGGATGGTCAAGGTGGGGACCTGAGGCTCAGGGCTACTGGACCGCGAGGAGGCTTGGTGCACACTGGCTTCCGGAAGGTACATCGGAAGCTTGATGTACTGCAAATCCCCCTCGTGCATGACCTGATCCTCCAAACTGAACCTCCGTATCATCGGGTAGCCCAGGGAAGAGGTATAGGAGCCAGAGCAGACGGCAGCGTACAGGAGAGAATCGTTCGAGAAATTGGTCGTCAGCCAACACCGAATGATGCACGGCACGGGTCCCAGGAGGAACAGTCCGGGCGGAGGAATGAGAGGAGACCCGCCAACAGAGCTCATCATGCGGCTGGTCGTCTCAAGGCCCAGACTGTTGGTCCGAGCCGAGTGGTGCGAGTGTCCCGACGAGCTCTGCCTTCCATCCGATCGATGGGACAACGACCGCTCCGTCAGAGGATGACTACCCAGGCCGCTTCCGGTCCTCAGCGGCAGCTCGCTGTTGGATCGGCTGGCCTGGCCATAGTACCCGTGAATGGCACTCTCATCGAACCGAACGCTATTTGCCCTGGAAGTACCCCGTCGCGGTTCGTCCTCGCTATCCAGACCCATTGTAGTGACCGCGCCGTGATGGTGCCCCTGATCAAAACCCTTGAAAGCGTCCGCAGGGTTATGGAAGACCGGCTCTGCAGGAAACCAGCATATTAGCCATGCCCTCAAGCCAAAAGCTTGCTAAGACCCAAGAACTGTCACCCACCTGTGGGGATGGTGCCCCCAACGGAGGTCGGAAAAGGAGACAAAGGACCCCAGACACTTTTCAACCTCGCATCCTCGTCCCTCCGCCGTTCTAGTCTCGCGATCCGCTCCGCCTGCTCGTACTGCGTCGCGTGAAGCTCCTTCAGCTCTTCAAAGACGCGCCAGATATCGTCGCGGGATGCAAAGGGATACTGGGCATCCATATCCAGCCGGAAATCAAATCACGGACTATGTTTGATGGCGACAACGACAAGAGAACGTCAAGTAAATGAGAGACCTGCCAGTTGACCACTCTTCACGACAAAGACAACCTGACCCCTTGTACCCGAACTGTGCTCCTCTCTCTCTCTCTCTCTCTCTCTCTCTCTCTCTCTCTCTTTCTCTACCTCGGTATTTCTTCACTTCAGCCTGCTGCTTCCGGTAGCCCGCTGTATCCTCAAATCCTCCACCCTCGTGCTGTGTGACGGCCACACGGCCGTCCCCCCGGTTTGCTAAAAACGAGTATCTGTGGATTTGTCGCAGGACATATAAAAAGGATATTCTGTTGTACGGTGGGAAAGTTGTCTGGACGGTCGTGCCACGGAGACTACGGCGGCGGGAAGGAAGAGGCGGAAGGCTTTGGTATATCCGGACGGAGGTTGGTCGGGGCGGGTTGAGCGGCGGCACGACAGACAACACAGGCGGCAGTTCACCTATTCAAGAGTCAAGTGTCGAGTACGAGAGAGCTGTAGGTATGGTGATTCAGTCTAGACCGGTAACTAAAAGGAGAGCAATGTGGGTGCGTTCTGATCCGCTGGTGTGAAGGGGTTTCGAGGGAGGCGAGGAATGGGGGGGGGAGGGAGGTTTGGGTCGAGTGTCTCTCCGAGGGAAGAAGGGATTCGAAGGGAAGGAGGTGCTAAAGGATGGTCGCAAATACGTTGGAATCGTGATGGGATAAAACGGGGGAAGTCCTTGGAAGGCGCCAGAGGGGCAATGATGGGGGAGACGGGAATGGGGGAGAACGGAGAAGAGCCGTCGGACCGGAAATCATGAGGGGATCACCAACCAGCGGCCGCACAGCCAACCAGCGGCCTCCGTGTGCTGGATCTAGACCGCTTTCATTCAGCCATGGGTACACAATAGGTTGGCTGTCGGCTATGCATGAGTACCTGGGCAGTCACGACTAGTGGTATGTAAGGTCTATTCAAGGGCCAATCCGGTGCTGTCCACCGTCACTTTGACCGGATTCTACCTGCATCTATTGCCCTCTTGAACCCCAAACTCTATATACACTTGTCTTCTGTGTTCACACTGGGCGGTCCCCGAGCCGAGTCTTTATCACCCCTCCTCCTAATATACCCTCTATTTCGGCGCCAGCGGCCACGCCGGGAACACAAAAGGCAGGTTCTCGGGCAGCTGGTTGGGCCAGTACTCCCGAACGGTGTTCATGATCACATCAAAAACAATGCGATACCCATTGGCCGCCAAGTGCAGGCCGTCCGTGAACAAGCTCGCAAACTTCTCATCATTGGGCAGATCCCTCGACCCCACCAGAGGCTGGCCCTCTTTCCACCCAACAGACCCCATAAACGCACTCCAGACATCCGCAACAGGCACATCCAGTTCCGCACCGACTTCACGGGCAGCCTCCACGTACTCCTTGGCATGCGCGGCCGTCCGAGTCGGGTGCTGGTTTCCCTTCATGGCGTCGAATCCGGCCAATTGGTATTCGTTGATGGGGGGCGGGGTGATGATCATGATCCGGGGGTTTTGGGCAACAATCAAGGGGTGTTGGATGATGCGCTTAAGGTTCTGCTTGTAGGTTTCTTTGGGGACGTGCTGCTCGAAGCCCGGGAGACTGGAGTCGTTGGCGCCGAACCAGATCGTCTGGGTGTTGTTAGCGTGGGGCTGTAGCATGCCAGTCGGGTGCGTTTGGTGGTAGGACTCACCATGAGACGGACATTGGCTCTTTCGGGAGACGGGAAGCACTTCGGGAGGACCTTAATCGCATGGAGAGAGTTGTATCCGCTGTGGGTTGAGTGGGGTGTCAGTGGTTGTTGATTCGACTATTGAGGACGACGGACGTACGCTAATCCACGGTTCACGACATCCAGGCGACGGCTGTAGGCTATCAGGAGTCAGCATGGAGCTGCATTTGAGATGTATGGGTTGGTTGGGAGACCGACCATTCTGCAGCGCAGCGCTGAAGCCAAAGCCCATGTCCTGGCCGCTGGAGTATTCCGTGATCGAATCTCCGAAGAGGAAGAACTGGTCGTAGGGCGTGTAGACGCCCTCCTCGGGAGCTGTGTTAGACATGGTGAGGAACGCAGAAGCTATGTCTAATGTCTATGGTCTCTTGAGACAGTGATGAAGCTTTGGTGGGATTTGTAGCAAGGGAAAATGAACGGCAGACGGAGAGGTGGAGAGTCTGGCGGGCGAGTGGAGGGGTCCAGAGAGCTCCGATAACCGATAAACGGAGGGGCGCGGCTGGCCAGTTGGTGGGAGGGAGGGACGCGGATCCCCGGATGAACTACTAATTATTGGGTTGAGGGAATGGCTGGATTCGGTCACGTAATTCCTGGCTATGACCAATTATTTGATGGTGAATTATCAAACGGAGACTTAGCTCGGGTCAACAGCTCGAATTTATCCACCAACGAGCGCCACTGAAGCGCCCGGAGAGCAATTTATAGTGGTTGGTCGGAATATCTTCGTCCTTCGTCAGGAAGTATTGCGCGTCCTATCGGATATTTTTTCCGTCTGGATCGGACGCGCTTTCCAATATATACAAACCAATCTCCGTGCAATGAAGCTTAATTAGAGTTTCTTACATTCCCAGCTGTCTGCTGCATTGACATCGCCCGTGCCCTTGTAGTGAGCCTGAGCGGGATGAACACACAGTGGCCGTTGGCGGTACACACCCTGCCGGGGATCCTTGTCGTCCGCGAACTTCGTCGCGATCAACTCACTCGGACTAGTCCCATTTTCAACCCAGTTCATCATTGCCAGGACAACATCGTGCTGTGCATCCTCGTACCCAGGCACACTATGCACGCTCCCATCCTTCCCGAGCCTGGACGATTGTCCGTCTCCTGCAATGACCCAAGGGGCTTTCATGAGATCGGATGTCCCCGCACAGTGACTGATGATATGTTAGCAAGGGATTCACAAGACAGACAAAAGATAAAATGTATGCTTACCCCATTCCAGGGACCAGGAAGAAGCGGTAGAAGTCATCCAGATCTATCCCCTGGGGCTGCAAAGCCGCCGTGACTTGGTCATAGAAATAGATGCTAGACCCAGTGGGAATGGACCAGTCGGACCAGCCGTGATAATGGATGATCTTGCCGCCCTTATTGTAGAAGGGGGAGAGGTCATAATTATCCGCCGTGGCGTTGCCTGGGTTCAGCTCATCGGACAGCTTGATCAAGTCGGGGCTCCAGTCCTGCCATGTCCAGTTGCCACCCAGTTGAAGCATCCATTTCACATAGTCGGTTCCCAGGTTAGCAGGCGCAGCAACCAAGCCGCGCCAGTCATATTCGCTGGACATGGTTAGATGCGGGAAGATGTACTCGCCATCTTCCACCCAGTCGTTGTGAAGCTTGTGCACCGTCTTGACTTGCTGCGGATTCAGGCAGGTCGATGTTTCCGTGACATCATCGGCACACAGGAGCTCCTCCGGTCGGAAATCGCACGCATATGGGTCCATGACCATGTTGTCCTCTACCCCGTCCTGCGCGTCACACTGACGGATGACCTCCTTGGCCAAAATATCGAGATGCTCGTTGGAGAGATGATGCGGGGCGTCTGCCGGCGAGTTCCAGATCCCAACGATCATATTCCACAGCTGCAGCCGACTTGTATGCCACGCAGGGGCACCGACGATCACTCCATCAAAATCGAGGATTTCCAGCTCCGCCTCCTTCAAACCTTGCTTCCCGCCTGCGGAGCATCCGCGGTAGTAGCTGTAAGAGATGTCCTTGCCGTAGTAGCTCTCCGTCAGGGATTTGCCATTGACGACCGCATTGTGCATAGCCCGGTAGCCCCAGTTCTTGAGAGCTTCTTCGTTGTGGTAGGCCCACTCAGCGCCGGAGCTTTCATGGCCAGTGTTGGTGGAAATGGCAGCAAATCCATACCAGGCAGCATCAATCTACGCATAGATATCATGAGATTAGCTCGATCGTGAGAGGCGTGAGCAATATGGGAGGAACTCACGACAGAGCCCCAGCTAACGCTTCCGGAGAAACCCCCATTTCCTGCTGTCCTGTATCCATATTAGCCGATGATACATTCCATTAAGGTAGGAGAAACAAACATGAACCTCCCATTCCAATCATCCGGCAGCACCACACCCACACTGTGCTGCGTATCCCCGGGGAGGGTCAAATTGGCCTGGAAGACACAAGCGCTCCGCGGGAGGACAAACGACGATGCCCTCCAAGCCCCAGCATTGTGCTCCGGGGGCGGCGTGAAGGTGGCATCAGCCTGGTAGTGAGAAGCATAAAGGACCTTGGATCCAGCAGGCAGCAACGACTTGATGGAGTCCACAGAGCACTCGGATCCTCCCACAGCGGACCCAGGATGTGTGGCCGGAAGATAGTTCACCAGCTGGGCCTTCCAAAGAAGGACAGTCTGGAGGAGATCGAGTATCAACATCAGCTACCGATCGACTCGGCGGGGAGTCCGGCGATGTCTTTTACGGTGGTTTGCAACGGTTCATGCGGTGCAGCCATACCGTCATAGCTGAGCTGGTCTGCTGCCTGCTGGAGGCGATCTAGGTTCTTTCCCGCCTAGCCGTTCTGGTCGCTTTCACCCGATAGGCGCCGTTATCCCCGACCCCACTCTCGGAGATAAGCCCGGACTGATATGTAGAGTTCCTGGATACGAAGTACTAGGTAGTCAGTCGGACGTCATGTATGATGACCTAGCGGAGGTGTAATGAGGTATTTTACCCTTGTTGATGTGCAGGAGCCAAGAGGTCGATCGCTGTGCAGTGAGTGGTGCGGCTCATGCTTTATGCGCAGTGTTGGTTGAGTACGGGGAGGAAAATGCGGGGGAGCTGTTTTTTGCTTTCTGAGAAACATGGATCTGGGGATAGTCTGAGACGACCCTCTCTATTCTCCGCTTTTCCGCTGTCTCACGGGGGATGGTGATGGGATTCGGTGTTTCTGATGTGAGTGTGGAGATGCGTGGGGTGTGGAGAGAGGGAGAAGGACGATCCTTCCCCAGAATGCTTGCAGGCGAGCCTCGGTTGATGCGCGGGTTGTTGGATCACATAGCCACATAGTAATAAGCCCAGTAGTTTTAATCATTGCAAGGTTAAATGCTATATAGGAAAAAAGAAAGAAGAGAGAGAGAGAAAAGAGCGTTCGACCAACGACACATAATTTCCAACTGACGAATACCAATAACCTAGTATGAAGACAGCCACATTTGCAATCCCACCAGGCTGAACCCACAGCAAGAGTCAACACTGACAAACAGTTACAACAAACAAACCTACTCTCTAACAAACCCTCCCCATAACAACTCCCACCCACACACAAAGAGCCAAGTTGAACCCCTTAACCCACAAAACACCTTAATCTTGCCGTCCCCCATCTCGAGCAATCTAGATCCCAGCCCTTGCATACGTAGGGTCACATCAGTTAATCTAGCTATACGAACTGTGGAGACTGCCTTCAACAGCTCGAACCTATACAATACCTCCCAACCAGCCACAGCGAGCGCCCCAGCAAAGACCGTCTCCCCACAGTCCCGTTGCCCCGAGATAAGCCTTCACCGGTGTGTGTCCCGTGGGACAGTCCACACGGCTCCCACAGTTCTGTGGGAGCTGGGTGGATTGGAAATAGGACGGTCACGGTGGCCCACACTATCTGACTGCTGCTGACTTGGCAGATGGAGAGTGGGAGGTCGGTGTGGGTGGGCCCTTTCATTTTGTGGCTTTCAGGCGTTCGTTTATGCTGATGGTGGGAGGTACTTTGTGGGTTTGAGGAGGGGAAGGCTTTATCTTTATCCTGAGTTTCGATGGTGCGGTAGGGCCTTTGGTGTTGCATACGTGTTGGGGTGTATACTGTTCGTCGTGGTGTTGTTGGGGTGGGTATAGGGCAATTCTGGCCATATTGTGGGTATGCTTTTTTTTGTGTGTGTACATCGTACATCTTTCTTTTCCCTGTGAGCACGTGCTAGTAGCTTGCTAGATTTGTACAATATACTATGAGTCTACCTTGATAATTCCACGGGTTTGTATCATATTTGTATAATGTTTTTGTGCTAAGTGGAATATGCCGGCAGATACACCTTTTTCACCCTGCATGATCATACACAGATACACTACTGGAAGTAACTCCCGGCTACCTAATTAATGCAGTATTTGCTAGAACAAGGCTGCGTGGAGATCTACACACTTGAAGATTTACAGTACTACGCATTATTGGCGATCAAGCAATTCCACACTATTGGTGAAAAGTAAATAAATTAGAGTTTCGCTTATAAAAGTAGTCGTTATAAAATACATCATATCTTAAGCAGCATGTCGCCACTTCCTGCCAAACATGTGGAGTGCAATGACAGGCAAGAAGCTGACAGCAAATATCATCGCACTTGCAACTCCTGAACTGGCTGCGACACCAACATTGTCAAACATGTCAGGGAACCTGGTCATTGTTAGCATGTTTATAGGCCTGGATATTATCAAGGGACCGTACCAGAAAGGACCAATGAAGCCCCACATTTGACGGACAAATGTGATGAAGACACCAACACTTCCCGCATCCTCGTGATAGCAGTCCACTGCATAGGTCACCAAAACAGTGGTGACAAGCTGGTTGCCAAAGGCAGCAATAGCTGTGCCCACAAGGGGAGACACAACCCAGTGATCTGTAGCAGCCTGTTGAGTGCACACCAGGAAGACAATTACACCGACAATGGTCAGGATGATGCCGGGGTAGCTAAGCCAGAGACGGTATTCGGGGTTTAGTTTTTGTTGTGTTTTGCGCGCATGACGCTTCATCCAGTAGTCAGACATGGAACCGCCAAGCTGCTCGCCCAGAATAGTACCAATGATGACTCCGATGAATTGAAGACCAAGTTGCTCGGCGTTGAGACCAAATTTGACTTGTAGAAGCTGAGGAACTTCTACTGTGATCATCACACTGCCGAACAGGAATACCATGGCATATGCACAGGCGGGGATCATGACGCTAGGGCGCACAGCCATAGTCAAGGGATGGAAGAACTCAGATAGTTTCAGAGGGGCGGGGTCGATCCGGCGAAGCGACAAGTACTGGGCCTTGAAATCGGAAATGCCCTCGGAGCTGCCGCCAATGTATCGGGTCTCAGGCCCAAAGAAGAGATAAAGGATGAACTGGACACCATTGGTGATGGCCAGAACCCAGAAAATCCAACGATAGCCTACCCGGTAGGTGATGAAGCCGTAGATCAATGGGCCTAAAAAGAATCACATTAGCTGGGCTTAACTTACACATGTCCGGCAGGAAGAACCGACCGACGGGAACACCCAAAGTGACCATCAATGTCCAGACACCCAGATAACGACCTCTCTCTTTCTTAAAGAAGGTTTCTGTGACCACAGCGCTTCCAATAGCCGCAGCTGGCGAGATGAAAAAGGCCGTCAAGGCTCTGCATGCAGCCATGGATGCGTATGTAGGACTTTTCGCACAGCCAATGTTGCACACCAAGCTGAGGATGAGGGAGAGGAGGAAGATTGGACGACGTCCATAACGGTTCGACAAAGGCTTCCAGAACAGGGGCGCGCCTCCTAGAATTGCAATCTGTAGTGAGGTGAGGTAGCTTGCCCTCTGCATGGAGACCCCGAGGTCCTCGGCGATACTCTCATAGGCGGGGATGATCGATGCTGTAAATGTGGCCATACAGGCGTGGAAAGCGACGAGGACGAGGTTGGTCAGTTTCTGGAATCGGAAGTCCTGCTGTCAGCAACGGAAAGAGAGAGAGAGAACAGAAAGATCATGAGCATATCCATACCTTCCAGGTTGGCCAGTTGTACGGATCTGCATCCGATGGGCTCGGAATGGGATCCAGATCTAGGGTTCCATGGCGTTGGAGGAGGAATTCTCGATGGGAGGGCGATAGAGAGGCGGCAGCAATCTCGGCATAGGAAGAAGGACCCTCTTCTACCTTTTCGAAATATTCGCTGCTGTCTTTCTCGATGTGGGGCGCATCTTGAGTCTTTGGAGAAGGAGTAGGCTGAACGCCTTCCGACATCTCGACAGTAGACATGGTGTTTGCAGCAAACAAAAATCTCCAACAGATTGAGCAGAGGTGCTCGGGGGTAGAAGATGCAGGGTCTTAAGAGTCCGAAGGAGGGAGCTTGAGACGTCTTCCGGGGGAGTCTGACTGAAAAGTTGGGAGTCCCAGCCAAGGGACGTAGGGGTATATAAGGGATAGCGACATGACTGTCTTGTTTCCTCCGCCAGGTCCGGAGCTAGAGCCAGGTCAATCAGCACTAAATCGCCGTTAACTGCTATTCTAGCCTCCGCCACGAGGAGAAACTGGGGGGGGGGGGGGGGGGCGTACGTATGCCGTGGTAGCTATCTCTGGGGTAATCGACCATTGAGAGGACGCGACATCTGGGCGATTCTGTGGGGAAGACGTGGGGATCTCACGGCCCCCACAAACATGAGCGCCACGGCCGGCATGGTAGCGAGCCAGCTAAGGCGTGGATTTGGGGCAGCTGAGGGATGGCCCGAAGCGTTGGGTGGCAAAGGGCCGAGTGACTCGCTGGACTCGCTGGACTCGCTTAGGACTCGCGAGGTGGTGGAAGCGTCCACGGGCTGTGGGGATCTGGAAGGGCGCAGGCCGCGAGGGCCTAAGCGGGGGGGGCCTCAGATTGGAAACTGGAACGGGGTTAGTCTACGTTAGTCTCCCCCGGACAGCCGGCATTTTGGATCGACTGGGGGTTTTCTCCGGGGTAGGCAGGGTCGCCCGCCCTCGTGGAGCCCACCGCGTCAACGCCCAGCCTCCAACTCCAACTCCAACTCTTCCCGTCTCGCTCGGAGATGAGTGTTCTTCGTGCCTCTCCCAACTCCCAAGTCCCACAATCGGGGCGTGTTAGGCTGTCAGCATTGCTAAGCTTGGCTTCCCGATCCCCACCAAAGCTTGTCGTCGTCGAAATAACTCGAAAGGGTGGAAAGTCTCCGTCAGATCGACGGTGACAGGGCAGACAACCCCCTCTCTCCGGTCTCCACTACTGTCTCCAACGCTGACAGGTATCGCTGGGCCTTGCCCCTTCCAGCCGTGCGGTCGGCCCTCCAGCCAGGTGACTGGTTGGGAGGCGGACGCAAAGGCCCCGTGCCGGCGATTGATAATCTGCGGACGACGGGGTCCGGCGCCGCACATTGGCTTACGTGCTGCTTACTTAGGGATTACTACTTACTACTGACTACTGACTACTGACTACTGACTACTGACTACTGACTACTGACTACTGACTACTGACTACTGACTACTGACTACTGACTAC
>KZ825843.1:0-10429 GCA_003184645.1 Aspergillus ellipticus CBS 707.79 | reverse complement strand
ACTACTGACTACTGACTACTGACTACTGACTACTGACTACTGACTACTGACTACTGACTACTGACTACTGACTACTGACTACTGACTACCTAGTACCTAGATATGCTAGCCCTCATCAGTCCTGCGATGTCGATCATCTAGGGGTCTTGATACGTTTGTCTTCCGGCCCGACTTTTAGACAACCGGAATCCACATTAACAAAAGGCTTATTTTGTTCAGTCTATGAGATACAATTGTGGAGTTCTCAGCAAAACCTCAGCTTTAACGAATGTTGCGGCCTGAGATACGGAGTACAATAAAGCCACATAACGGGGGGAAGGCCAAGAAACAGAGTTAAACACCACAGGAGACTCGGGCTCTAGCGAATGTCTGCTACCTACTAAGGTAACTAGTCGCCCTAGCAAAACCATCAGGCAGGCCCAGCCGCTGCGCATACCCATTCAGTCCAATCAAAAAACGGACTCTATTGCCGTCACCTAAAAGTTTCGGCCGACACAACAGTCGCTCGGCGATTGATGGACTATGCCGCTGTTGCAGTTGCAGATCCGGTCACTGGCGTACCAGACGCGGTGATCGTAGAGCTCGATTGGACAACGGAAGCCGCTTCGGGGATCAGAGTCGGTCCAGGAACCTCGTAAGTTGACAAGGACTGGTAGATGTTGACGAGGATCCCAGGGTCGGTCGACGTGTACAGTTCCGTGCCTAGAACGCCCGAAGGGTCTGCAGTCCCCGAGCCGGTAATCTGCAGGTTGAAACACTGTGGATAGTTCTGGGCTCCGTCCTCACTGCCTGCCCCATGCAGAGCAATCAGCTCGTGCCGGAGAACATAATATCCGGGCGCGATATCTGAGGGAATTTCGACCAGCCAGGTGTTGTTGTCTGCGATCAGCAGGTCGTCTCCCCAAATGCCGGGGACTGTTGTCTCGTCAACTAGACCAACACCGTCGATCTTGAAGAACTCAAGGGTTGTTTTGTCAACCGTCTCACAACTCGTGCCGCAGTTGGCAAGGTGATCAATGACCGGCCCATGGTGGCTGTCGGGCCAGGTAGACCATTGAAGACTAATCTTGTCTCCAGCCGCAATCACTGCATGGTCTCTGGCGTTGGTGGCATCAAGGTGGCAGATTATGTCGTCAGTGTCATATGCATCTGGCGAAATAAAGCCATTCGCAGTGTTTGGGGTTTGCCACGCAACCACCACGGGGGGGTCCGAATTGTAAGGGTCCGAGTTGATATCCCAACCACGATAGGAGACGCCATTAATGACAATGTTAGTGATATGGCCGTGGGCAGCTACCTGCGCTGCGGCTGAAAGAATAGCCGCCAAATGGGCAAGAGTCTTGATGTGCGTCATCATGAAGTTTGAGAGGATAGAAACGTGATATTCCAGATAAGTACAATGTTTGATGTGCTTGCTTTGATGGCTCTTTACATTCTTTGGAAGAGGTGAAGCTGATTTTATATCATTGTCTTCTGTCTGGAGCTCAATCAATCTTGTTCCAGCATTACCGAGCAATATTGCCTAATCTCTCCAACCAACGAATCTCAAAATTGTCACCGAGCATACACTGACATGGCATCGACCTATCTGGGCAGCCTGCCTTCGTTGTTTTACGAGTATAGGCAAAATTGAGGTCTTGGAAAGAATCACTAGCGAATAGAGATTGTGCTCGTCTTGACGATGTAGTAGCCAAGATCACAGAATACGACCATATGCCATGTCGAATATCTGAGGGTGGGATGGTATGGCGGTTACGAATAGAAAGCGACAGGAAGTGTATACATCAGCGGCAGTTTGGAGCATATTAACAGAGGATCATCCCAGTTACTTTAGGGTAGCTATACTCATGCCCAGCAAGCGTTACTCAAAATGAGAATGTCCTGCAGGACTATTCCAGTTTCCCCACGGAAAGGCATTGCCAAGCTGCATCTGCGGAGGACAAGGGAGCGTCAGGTCCGCATCCAGAAAGGAATGTACCTGCATCTAAGGATTTTGCCGGTCAGGTTACCTTTACTAGCATACATTATCCCAGGTTCAACATCTGGTTGAAAACGAGGTAGGAGACAAAAAATTGTTGATTCTGTTTTAATTCTTAAGCATGGCTGCGACAGTTCACATCAAGGTGGGGACGAGCATGGGACTTACTCAGGGACCGAGTAATGCAAATCAATTCACCTTCGCGATGAATGTATGTCATATTTCTCGATACAAACTATTATACCATCTCATCACAAGATACTTTGGAGGAGAGACGGATGTGCGGGGATGTGACCCGGGCGTACATTAATTCGATGTCTTGGCCGGGGAGATGTCGGTCATCTGATCTTACGCAAAGAGCCTACATTGCAGACCATGTCAACTCATCAATACCAAACACTCAAGATGCCAAGCAGGAAATACTGGCTTAGTATTTCGGGTAAGAATCATACTTGATCCAAATTCTAACCCCTCCATGCTGTTGATTCGAGAACCATGGTGTCGTGACTTATAGAGATGATATCTTTCTTTCTTTCGGCACACGGGAGAACTCTACATTTGTGTGAGAAGAATATACGACCTTTACGCCAGAGTGACGAGGAGATTATTTACCAGTATATCCCAGGATGCGATCTTACCATTTCCCAACTCCTCGCGCATAAGTCAGAGCCTGATATACGTCATTTGAGAAAGTGTAATGATAATTATGATATTGTGACGCTCTTAAGCGCAGACGAGAATATTGCCGGAACTCTGGCCCGACTTTCTTGCCTCATGATGATATCTTGACGCTCTGTCTTGGCTACCTCGCCAAGTCTTCAAGAGTCACATTCACTCAAGCATCTTCTACAAGTCAGACCAACCAACCCAATCACACTCCCTACGCAAAACACTACAACATAGACCCCGGACAACCTCATCGGGCCTTTTACGTTACGGAGGTTCTCGAGACAATTCTCCTACAGGTAGACATGCGCACCTTACTGACCTCGGCGCAACGAGTCTGTCGCCATTGGAACAAAGCCATTCAATCCTCTCACCCACTTCAAGTCGCTCTTTTCTTCGAGCCATCCGCCGAGCCCATTTCGTCGGATCGGGATCGTGTACTAAACCCATTGACAGCCGATTCATTTCGATGGAGAGACTTGGTAGGCCACCAATTTTACCATCGACCAAACGTCGACCCGGCTTTCGAGGGAAGGAGTGGTCCGCACTCGATACAAGATGGTTATACTCACCCTGAAGCAAACTGGAGACGTATGCTGTTCAAGCAACCCCCCACATCTCGCATAGGCATCCTCACAACCCCAAGTGGGTTTTATGGGCTTTCAGAGGTCACATTTGACCTCGAGAATGATGCTCTCAGACACGGGCATCTAATTCTCAGTGATCTCTCAAACGATCGTAACCTATGTTGCAATTTTGGAATGCTTATATGCACTCGTTCGGATCTGGATAAATTTGACTGTGATATATTCATCGATTTTCTCAATTTAGATGACGACAGACGGCCAGACCGGCACAATGGGCTGCTTCACTGGTTGGATGCAATGAGTAGTCTGAAGCCTGTCCGACATCCACGGTAGCTACTTGCTATGGATGTTTGAATTCCTTTCTATTCCTTCTATCACCCTTGTTTTTCTCTTGTAAGTCCAATACTAGGATAGCAAGGGCGACTATAATACAAGGCTGGTTGCATTTGCTTCAATGACCCCGTTGCCTTTTAATATGTATATACTCCGTAATGGATCATTCTTTTCAAAATATTGGGATGCTAAATTCTGTAAGAGTGCCTTGTCTGTGACTTATGTAGACAACCCGATATTTAACGGCGGTTGTCGCATTTTTATCAAATAGAGCCCTGGATATTATAATAGAGCTCCAGTATTAGATTTCTGACTCGATAATAGCGGTGCAGATTATTATCTCGGAGCTATCAGCGGGACTAGATAGCCATGGTGTTTTGATATTAAGGTAGTCTAGATCTATAAGAATGCGAAACTACCCTTAAAAATCCAGACATGAAATATCATTCTTCAAGACACCGTCAGGCCTCTTAATTAACGCATCGGCTCTGTAAGGTAGTATATACTACAACCGTCCAAAACTGATCCGTCTTTTGTGAACTCTGGGCTGGTTCGTTTAGACAGTGGGAGCCGGCACATTTCCACCTGGCGAACACCACTCAATAATGTATACTATAATAAATACAAATATTTTAGTTCGATGCTAATTGATCAAACACCCTTATTCAATATCATTATATTGTCACAGCTTTCTACGTGATACGATTTTGAAGTTGCAAAATTTTGGAATCTGGAAATTGCATTTATGTATATTTATGAACGATATGTACATATCATAAGTTGAGGGGTCCTGGCAGGGAAGGTTTGAGGGGGAGCTCTTATGAGGGGAAGTTTGTTCTCCCCGTCAATGGGTAGTAGTGTTTTATGTGTCAGGTTCCTTGGTTGGTTTTGAGATACCCGTGGTTTCATCAACAGCTTTGTTTCAGGGTCTGACAGATATGTGAATGGGTAGATAGGTGGGACTTGATTCAGACCATTGTTGTGACAGGTCCCATTTATGGTCTCGGGGTCTGGCATCGTGTGGCAAAACTCTTCGAGCCAAGTCTTTGATATTCCGGTTGGATGCTAGCCACGATGGTGGGTTTAAAGTTCATTCAGTATGGTTTCTGCGCATGCTTCTCAAGCTACCGTTAGGCATTCCACGTCAGCTAGCATGTAGATCTGATAGATCGACTGAGGTAGATACGTCATGTCTAATGCTCTCCAAACTGTATGTCCAATCGCGGTATTGGGTTGGCAAGTGGAATATGATCTCTGCTGCTGTCCGCTGCTGCAGGCAAGAAGTACGATGCAGCCGATGCACACATCTTTCCAGAGATAGGAGGGATTCGGGATAGTTGAATAGTCGATGGGCCGTGCATATGCAAAGGTGGAACCACGTACTATAAGACGCATTTTAGCTCAAGGACGCCATGCGGGGTAGTGGCAACGTTGCTTGATTTAGGGTTAGATGTTCGTTCTGCGCGAATATTGAAGCTTCATCGAGGACAAAACTCGGCATCGACGGTCGGGTTTCCTGGTTGCAGTTAATACTTATTCACAGAGTACTCTGTAGAAGAGCGGTCACTGGGTGCGGGGCTGTTGGATATATCGGTGAGCGAGTGGGCGGGAGACTGGCTGGCTGCCTGGCTGCGGTCGGTTTGCGCCCGACTCTCTCATCCACTGGCATCGATTCTATTTACCCAGTCCGGCGCAACGCCGCCGTGACACCGATAAGGCTTATGACTGCGTGCCAACCAGCCTGGCGATGCTTGTGTCATACCCCACCCAGATTCGCCTCCGACATCCTGGACATGGAGATCCCTCAACGTAACCGGCGCCCACCATGCCTGCCCGCCGTCGATCTGGTCGCCTCGCCGCCTCGACGGAACCGGCTTAGCCGTCGATGGAGGGACGGCTCATGGAGGGGTCAGCACGCCCGTCATGCACCGGGCCAGCATTCCCAGGCCGGAGGGATATCTGGGGTGCAGCGGCTAGTCGGAGAGAATGGCAGCAATGGCAGCAATGGCATGTTACACGCCGCCATAGTGTGACGCGACACGTGCCCAGGGTCAGCCCCCCCCGGGCTTCTTTATTTATCTGATCACTGTCATCGCCCTCCTTTGCGTCGCAAATCAAGCAGATCCGCGACCCCCAGAGCCCAGTAACCGGATACCAAGGCTCCTAGGGTCGGACGGGCACTGGGTGGGTGACCGACCATTGACCAACGGCATCAAGGGACCACTCCGTTGTCCGATCGTCAGATGATGCGCCTTTAGCCCCGTTTTGGCCTCCCTCCCCCTCGGTGGCCCGTCGAACCTCTGCGGCCATGACCGCCTCAAATGTCGTGCCCGTCGCTCCCCCCCCCTTGCATCGCTTTTCCTCCCGATCTTTCCTGCTAAGCCTCGGTCCTTCTCCTTTCTGCGTGTTTCGCCCTCTGTCCTACCTACCTACCTACCTACCTACCTACCTACCTACCTACGTAGTCGCAACTCGCGATACCCCTGACTCCGTCACTTATCTCTCGACCCGGAATTGCGACGGCCGTGTTTGTTTATCTCCTACTCCTCATTTCCGCAACTTCACCGCCGTCGGGCGTTTTGGAGGTCCGTCCAATCTAGGCGAAAGACCCCACTGCTCGATTTCGCGATTTCGCGATTTCTCGGTTTTTAAAGTCTGGATGGAAATGCTTGTTGCTGAGGGTGCGTTTTTTTATCTTTTTCTTTTCCTCTCATCCTGCTGGTCTGCATTTCGGGGACCTCGGGAGTGGCTGGAACTGACCTTACTTCCAGGCCACCACTACTAGTTCCGAAGCATTCCTGCTTCCTTAATCTCCGAACATGCCTCGCTCCATCCCCCCCAATTTCCATGTCGCCATCCCGGAAGCAGATCCTCCACCCACCGGGAATGACGGCCGGAGGACGGCCTCGCGAACAGCTCCCCCCTCACCTTCCGCGGTCAGACGAACCCATAGCCTTCTCTCCGAGGTTCAAACCGCCCATGAGCCCTTAGAACCGCCCGTGGAGGTAAGCGAGACAACCAGCCTGCTATCGAAACCCCCTGAAAATCGGCGGGGCTTGTCGTACCGGTCGTATACCAACCTGTCTGGAAATTCGGGCTCCGACCCCAACTTCAGGCACAGCTTGATGGCCGGTAGCATCCGTCGGTCCCGACATCACAGCCGTGCAAACTCGCAGGCGCTACGCTTTAGTCGACGAAGCAGTTTCGATGCAGAACCCGCAGAGAGCCTCGCTGCGTCCGCCAAAGATGGCATGACCGCCTCATTCATGGATGAACGAAGCTGGTACGATCAGTTTACCTCCACCGACTGGGTGCACGACAGTATAGCCGATGGAGCGCGTCTTCGAGAGCTGCGCCGGCGGAAGGACCTTCGTGGTCGCCTGTTGGCATGGCTTGATGGTTCCCAGGGTTGGGTCCTGGTCGCTTTGATCGGCTGCATTACAGCTATGATCGCCTACTCAGTTGATGTCACCGAAGTGTTCTTTTTTGATATAAAGGAGGGCTTTTGCACGACACGCTGGTTTCACAGCCGTCAGAGCTGCTGCACAGGTGGTGAAGATTGCCAAGCCTGGCGGTCGTGGTCTAGGATCTTCAACCCGTCGGGCATGGATAATCCCTGGGTTGACTACGGCATGTTTGTCTTCTGGATGGTTCTTCTTTCGGTCATCTCATGCCTCCTGACGCTGCTCACGAAAACTGTTGTTCCATCCTCTGTTTCTTTGACAACCTTAGATGAAAATCTAGGGGCTTCTTCGTCGAGCAGCACGAGAGGACACAATGGAGCGGGGAATTCTCCTGATTCTTCTTCTAGTCCGCACGCGCTTGGTTCTACGATCCCTACCCGTCCGGCCATGGTTTACTATTCTGCAGCGGGAAGTGGAGTAGCTGAAGTCAAGGTCATTAACAGTGGTTTCGTTCTGCACGGCTACCTGGGCTTTAAGACTTTGCTGATCAAGACTGTCGCTCTAGTCTTCAGCGTCTCATCAGGTCTCAGTCTGGG
This sequence comes from Aspergillus ellipticus CBS 707.79, assembly GCA_003184645.1. Taxonomy (NCBI): domain Eukaryota; kingdom Fungi; phylum Ascomycota; class Eurotiomycetes; order Eurotiales; family Aspergillaceae; genus Aspergillus; species Aspergillus ellipticus. The sequence continues at coordinate 2,865 of KZ825843.1, read as the reverse complement.
CAAGGAGGGCCCCTACGTGCACATCGCGACATGCGTTGGGAACATATGCTGTCGAATCTTCTCCAAATACAACCACAACGATGGCAAGAGGCGTGAAGTGCTGAGCGCAAGTGCTGCGAGTGGTGTAGCGGTGGCTTTTGGATCGCCTATTGGCGGTGTTCTCTTTAGTTTGGAGGAGGTCAGCTACTACTTCCCTCCCAAAACCTTGTTCCGAACTTTCTTCTGCTGTATCGCGGCAGCTTTATCTCTGAAGTTTCTCAATCCGTACGGCACGGGCAAGATCGTCTTGTTTCAGGTCCGATACCTGGGTGACTGGGAGATGTTTGAGATGGCCATCTTTATTTTCTTGGGTGTACTTGGAGGCGCTTTGGGAGCCCTTTTCATCAAAGCCTCGAGTCTCTGGGCCCGATCATTTCGACGCATTCCAGTCATCAAGCGCTGGCCCATGCTCGAGGTGGTCCTGGTTGCTGTCTTGACTGGTTTGGTTAGTTTCTGGAACCGTTACACTAAGATGCCTGTCTCTGAGCTCTTGTTCGAGCTGGCCAGCCCCTGTGACCATGAGTCGTCATCACCGACAAGCTTGTGTCCGCATGAGGATGGCATCGGAGAAATCATCCGGTACCTGCTGGTGGCGTTTGTCATCAAGAGCTTCTTGACAATAGTGACATTCGGCATCAAGGTTCCCGCCGGTATCTATGTCCCGTCCATGGTTGTCGGTGGCCTCATGGGCCGCATGGTCGGCCATGTAGCACAGTACTTGGTTATGAAGTATCCCACGTCTTTTCTTTTTGGAACCTCCTGCCCATCCATCGCAGGTATGGAATCCTGTGTGACCCCTGGAGTGTATGCAATGGTCGCGGCGGGCGCAACCATGTGTGGCGTGACCCGTTTGTCTGTTACGCTTGCTGTCATTCTGTTCGAGTTGACCGGCAGTCTGGACCATGTCCTCCCATTCTCTGTCGCTGTTCTGTGCGCCAAGTGGACTGCGGATGCCATTGAACCTCGCAGCATCTATGTAAGTTACCCCGCAACGCCCCGGTGTGGAAGTCAAGCTAACCAACATGCACAGGATCTGCTGACCGACATGAATTCTTACCCGTTCCTCGACAGCAAACTCCAGCCGGTGTCAGATGCGCAGCTTGGGGATCTCGTTCGGCCGGTTCGATCGAGCCGAGTCATTGACATCTCGGACTCATCCTTTGTGCAAGCGAGAGAGCTGCGTTCGAAACTGCAGAATCTGCTCATGGCCGGCGAACTTGACGGAGGTCTTCCGATCCTGCGTCATGGTATCCTCACAGGGCTTATTCCGGCACCCGATCTTGAATATGCGCTTGACAGCCTTGGGGACGAAGAAAACACATTGTGTCTGATGAGTCTGGACACCTCATCGGTTGTTTCCGACAGCGAGGATGAGGGCAATACTGACCGAGTCGACTTCAGTCGGTTCATTGACCCGGTATGTAACCCTCGAGCACCCCTCCCGCTCCATGAAGCTAACATTGTCTGCAGTCCCCCATTGCCTTGGATATCCATTCGCCTATCGACCTTGTGTACCAGTGTTTCGCCAAACTGGGCCTGCGCTACCTGTGTGTGCTGCACGATGGCCTGTATGCGGGCTTGGTGCACAAGAAGGCCTTTGTGAAGTACATGAAGGAGCACGAGTGATTGGATCATCATCGTTACGAAACATTTGACATTCAACCCTTACGATATTCGCCTGGTAACTTGTTTTGGCACGTGTTATGGTTACTGACCCTGTTGGGTCGGTCTGCATGGATGCGTGGCGCATGGTACTCCGCATGCCTGTAGATTAGCAAGGAGTTTTTGATTTGGTGGATTTCTGACGTTGTTTCAGCGAGAGCATACTGATTTCACCAGCATCGCTATGGCGGCTAGCTGGCTTATCTAGACTGTACAGATGTCTGTTGACGTGCACATATAGAGTATAGATAGCGAGTCTGCATTGCAGATCTGTATATGAATCGTTTCCAATTACCTGGTATAGCCTACATCCGTACGCCTGCGCACACTGCACCTATACACCATTCTTCTACCTTAGACTCCTAATCCACCCGCTCATACCCAACCATCTGAACCCTGACCTCGCCCTCCTCCCTCCACTCCCCCGTGACCGTCTCGCCCACCCACTCCGTAACCTCCTCGGGACTGACCCTCCTCCAGCCCCTCTCCTCCAGCAATTCGCGATCCACCGGGAAAAATGTATCACACTCAAACACATCCCCCTTCTCGCGATACCCAATCTTCTCGACATTCGTCATCACAATCCTAACCTTCGCCCCTCCCGCCTCCCCCCTCGCAACAGCCCCATAGATCTCCGCACCCCCAATCACAAACACATTCCCCAGTCTCTCCGCATACCGCCCCTCCAACTCCCCCATCGCCTCCACCAACCCCGAACAAACCACCGCATCGGTCTCCGGCTCTCTCGCCCCCGTCGCAGACTCCCCTGTACCCCCTGCAGCCCCAGCCCCAGCCCCAGCCCCAGCCCCAGCCCCCGCAGCAGCACCAGAAGCAGCACCAGAAGCAATCCTCTCCCTCCTCCTCTCCAACTCCCTCCTCACCCTCTCCCTCACGCCGTCCACATCCCGCGTAATCACCGTATTAATCCGTTTCGCCAGCGGCCGCAGATTCGCAGGCACAGAGTCGTACGTCTTCCGGCCCATGATCATGGCGTTTGTGCGGCCCGGCACGGGCGGGCGGGACGTTACCCGCGCGAAAAACGACATGTCGGCTTTGATGCGCGGCCAGGGGAGCGTGCCGTTGAGGCCGATGCCGAGGCGGATTTGGGGGGCGGTGGTCGTGGTCGTGGTGGTGTTGGGGGTGCGCGGGGGGAGGGGGAGGGGG
>KZ825842.1:106079-215231 GCA_003184645.1 Aspergillus ellipticus CBS 707.79 | reverse complement strand
GGAAAAGGAACCCATACCATACGGCCTCAGCAAATACTGCTGGGCAAACGCCTTAAAATTCGTCCTCTCCTCCTCGGCCTTACTATGCAGGGCCCAATCCTTGGTCTCGAACCTCAGACGGCCAGCCTTGGCCGTCAACAGCACGGGGGCGTACGTCTCGGGGAGGGCAAACACGGCAAAGACGGAGAACGAGTAGGCGGCGATGATGACGATCCACAGGGTCCAGCGCCAGCCCAGGTAGCTCTGGGTGATGAAGTTGCTGAGGATGGGCGAGATGACGGGTCCGATGAAGGCCGTGGCGACGAACGAGTCCAGCGCGATGCCGCGGCTGATGGTCGTGTTCCACACGTCGGTCAGTGCGCCGCCCGTCACGGCCATCGACGACGCCCCGAACGCGCCGCTGAAGAACCGGCAGATCAGGATCGTGTAGAAGTTCTGGGCCACGGCGACGGGGATCGAGAAGGTTGCGAACAGGATCACCCCGGACAGGATGGGCCAGCGCCGGCCGTATTTCTCGGACAGCGGGCCGAAGATGAGCGGGCCGGTCACGAAGCCCTAAGATGGGGTTAGTAGTATACTCTAAGAGGGCTGAGAACGATAATTGATCGCTGGGGTATAATTGGAAATGTAATATGCCGTGGAAAGTATATTCCGGAATACGCAAAGAGGGTAAAAAGACAAGTAGGACATACAATCAAAAACATAGTCGTAGTACTCAAAATCACCACCTCGGTGCCAATATGGAACTCCTTCTCGAGATCCGCCGCGGTGCCACTCATAATACTCGTGCCGATGTTCACGATCAGCGGCAGGGCGACCAGCACGCCCGACACAAAGAACTTGTAGCGGATGGACCAGTTATGAGGGTTCTCGAGGTCCTCGGGCCCGTCCCATTGCACGACGCCGTCGGGGTACAGCGGCGGGGCGGGCTTCTTCTCCACGTCCGAGTCCGTGGCCATGGGGATGCTGTCGCTGGAGGACATGGCTGTTTTATTTCTCTCTCTCTCTCTCTCTCTCTCTCTCTCTCTCTCTCTCAATCTGATTTCAAGAGCGGATCTTACTCTCAATCGGAGGAAAGAGTTCGACAGTGAAAAAAAAAAAAAAAAAAAAAAACTACATCCCGGGGTGGAGAGTGCTAGCCGATGGGTTATATGAGGCATCGCGCCGGGGCTCGGCAGCCGTGGCCGCGGGAGCATGTCGCAGCTGTGGCCCGACGGGCGGATGGGGCCTGGCGGGAGGATTCTGGGCCCCCCGAGTGAGGGCGCCGGGTGTTCGGCACCTGGGAGTCGAAAAGGAGGGAGCTTACTTAGGCTTACTGAGCTGGTGGTGGGAGAGACTACCGTAGAAACGAAAGCTGGTGCTGTCTGATGTGCATACGCCTATCGTGCGGACTCGGCGAATGGGGGGGTGCATCGCTGCAGAAGCCCCCTCTTGGCTGCCGCATTATTAATGGCATTTTCCGTCTGCAGCCCGTGGATCGTCGCCTGTGTTGCCGTCTGTGCTTGTTTTTATCCGACTGGGTGTTGGGCTTGGCTTGTTTTCTCCTGAGTGGTGGTGGTGGTGGTGGTGGTGGTGGTGGTGGTGATCGTCGTCGTCGTGTTAGGGTTCGTGGCTGATAAGCTCGGCGGACATCCCGTGCGGATCCACGGTTGGATATTGGATCCCATCCTGTGTCACTGTACTCCGTATGCAATAAAAGTGAATTGTTTATGTACATCATCAACATGGAAATCATCAAGTATCATACACCCGCCTACGCCATCCGGAACTGGTCCGCAAAGAAATTCTCCATCATCACCGGGTCGAAAAAGAACTCCGGCACGTTCACCCCCTCGAACGGATTCGCCAGCGGCTTGACCAAGGCCTCGTACCCCGGGTCTGGCACCGCGCAGGGCAGCTCGCTCTCCAGTCCTACGCTCGTCGCTGGCGGTGTCACAATGTAATGCGACTCGGACGACTCCGGCGTCGACACCGCCTGCTTGACCAGCTCCATCAGATCCGTGCACCAGCTGACCCCCTGGTGCAGCTTGACTACGTAGTTTGTCGGGAACTCGGGGTGCCGCAGCGTGCCCAGCTGCTCACGCACATCGTCCAGCAGGCTCACGTACGGCGCCACTTCGTCTGCATTGGTGCTGATCAGGTAGACAATACACAGGTCGTGGAAGGAAATCAGCGGGTAGTTTTGGAACATCCTGGGCCGGTCAGTAGTGTACACCCAGGCAGGACGACAAAACCTACCGGCTAAGAACCGCACAGCTGTGTGCCGTTACCGGTGCATGGAACACGTCGCTCATCGCCCGCAGTGCCTGCACCGAGTGCTTACGCGAGTCGCGCCGACTCTCCTCCGATTGATCGCATCGGTAGATGAGCACCTGGCCCACGTGGTAGCAGTACTTCAGCTCCAGCTGCATCATGCACAGCTCTGGCGCACGCGCCAGGAACGACGGGCTGAGCAGCTCTTCCTGCTGCTGCGTGAAGTCCTCGTACATGCGCCGCAGCGCCCGGATCTGGTCCCGCCGATGCTCCGCCCCGAAGCGCGCAGCCCGCGACGAGTACAGGCACAGGTAGATCTCCTCCCAGATCGTCATCATCTGCACCGCGGCCGACTGCAGCTGTGAGGCGGGGAGCATGGCGTTGTTGCACCGCCTGGGCTGGAAGTCCGAGTCAAACAGATACAGGTCACAGGACTGCCCACTCAGAAACACCCGCTGCTTATCTAGAGAGTACAGGATCCAGAATAACCGCTGCCGGGTGCGCAGCTGCGCATTGTCTTCCATCTGTTCCAGCGTCTCGACTGATCGGTTAAGGCCCATCGACCGGGCTACCTGGCAGGCCGTCTGGCACACCTTTTCGAACACTGCCGTGTGGAAGAAATCGCGGGCCACCAACGTCTGACTTGTTAGCATCGAACTTTAGCTAAAATTTAGGAACATACCAAAAGGATCAAGGCCTGCACGTTGCCAAGCGTGGGTTGTGACAGCCGTTCCAGGTCTGCCAATCCTCGGCGACAGTTCGCGAAAAGCAGCGCCGTCATTGCCTTATTTTCCCACGGATCGATCAGGGCAGACCCCAATCGCTGCGCCGCGCGTGCTTCCAGATTCCAGACCAGAAGGACAATGGAGTTGAAACAGACCGCCCACACGGGATTAACGGGCACATTGAGGGCCTGGTAGCACGCCTGGATCGTGGCATGCAGGGAGCCGGCATCGAAGACGGGAATCTGGGCATTGATACTTTCCAGGTAGCAGGGGATGGCGGCTTCGAGTACGGCCAATGGTGGTAACGATATCGGAGCCTGGTCGCTCGTGACGGGCGGCTCCATACACTTCCCTCGGAATGGAAAGACCTCGGAGTGTCGCACCAGCGAGGGTCGCAGTGAGGAACGGTCGGCTGCCATCGCCAGCGCCCCTCGCATGGGTGTCATGTTGGGATAGCCTCCCAGGGCGGTCCACAGCAGCTTCTGGGAGGCCCGAAAGAGGCAGAGCGCCGCGGGGTATCCATAGACCCGTTCCCCGCTATCCTCCGTCTCCACAATCTGCTTGGTCGTGACCTCCTCCGCGATCCCATCTTTGGCTGTCCGGGACTCGGTCATGCTGGTTTCTGGAGTTCGGATCGCCCCCGACGGCGAGGACAACGAGTCCACCTGCTGGGACAGTCGCGCGAGGGTGCGGTCGACATGATCGAGGCGCGAGAGCACGGCGGAGAAATCATGGAGCCTGCGACAGTCAGCGAGGGTCACCCTGCGAGCCGGGAGTACTACAGTTGCTTCGCGGGGTTGACCCGCTTGAAGGAGGCAGAGAAGTCGCACGGCACATTGGCCTTGCGACAGGTCGAGCACTCGGGCTGGACGCGATCACAGCGGACCTGACGGCGTTAGACGCAACGCGATGATGAAGCTGGGAGGGCTCACCTTGCGCGAGCGGCATTGATTGCACGCGGGGAGCAGGTCCGCGTCAGGACTGGAGCGTGGGCGCTTCTTGGGGTTCCTCTGCATGGCGTCGAAGCGGATACAGCGACAATGTGTTCTTTCTGCAGCTGGACTTCGTCAGGTCTAGCTAGTCGGGAAGATGGAGCGCTGGGCCATGGCGGAGACATGGAGGAGCGACAGTAGTGACTCGGGGCGCGGCAGCCGACGCCCGGCCGGTCCGCACGGATCAGGCTGGGCTGTCCAGGCCTGTCAGCCCACCGTTCCATGGGTCGTGCCTGTTAGGCTGTGGGGTGGGCCTGCAGGATCGCGGCATCCCAGACTGGCCTGGATGAGGAGTGTCGGTCCGATGCGATCAGCCTCAGGTCTGTTTCCTGGCCTGAGATTGGCTGACCCGGGAGGGTGCTGGAGTGTCTGCTTGCCGCATATCCGGATGGCCAGTTGACCCTGAACAAGGGGGAGCTGTTTGATGTTTCCCACGTGTAGGAAAGATCGCAGATGGGGTCGATGACTAAATTGAAGGTGGAACCGACGATGAAACGAAGACGTGATCGAAAACGAAAGCGAAGACGAGATGAGATCGCGATGGTTTGTCGGTCACGAGACTCCCATGACTCAGCCATGCCCCCCAACACGTCCAGCAACTGGCCGGCCATCCATCCTCTTTCTCATCTGTCGGGAACAAGCCTACGAACTCGACTATTAAGGCGTCCAGACTCCCCAATAGGGCGTGGTTGCTCCTGCATTCTTCGGTATCATTCGTCATCGTACTGCAACGGCATCACCTACCCTCTTCAATTGCCATCTATCTACTTCAAGCATTAACCGAGGAGTGGTTGCTTTTTACAATGCTCTTGGACAGGTGAACATGAACAAATGACTATACAATTCACTAAGAAAAATGATGATCCTAAACCATCTATCCAGATCCGCCTCAAGAACACCCCATCTACTCGACCGCCACACTCGAGACCGTCTCCACATGGATATGGTTCCCATTCGCCTTGACCGGCGCCGCGCCATTCTGCTTCTGCGGCTGCAGGCTGGCCAGGTACTGCGCGCGGGACACGCTGTTGGGGTCGAGGAAAGGCTTCTCGCCGATGGACAGCACGCGCCATCCGCGACGCTTGCCGACGTGGTTCTGGATGGGGGCGTGGTAGACCGCGCGGTTATCCCAGATGGCTGCTCAGTTAGCATCCAAGTTTAAACTCTCAAGAGCATCAAGTGTATGTCTTACCGATATCCTGCGGGTTCTCCCACCGGAACCGCACCTGCAGATCCGGGTTCAGCGCCACCAGATTGAGAATCTTCTCCAGGATCTGGTCGCTCTCGGGCTTGGTCACGTCGTTGATGTGGTGGCAGTGCACTCCCAGAGCGAACACGCCCTTCCATCCGGTGATGGGGTGGGTGCGCACCACCGGGTGCACCGAGCTCAGCGACGTGCCGCTGTTGGCGGGCGAGCCGCGCGGGCCTGTGTAGATGGTTGTCCCTCGGGCTTCGGCGACCTTGTTCAGTGCCTCTTGCGAGTAGGTGGCGGTCAGGGACTCGAAGAACTTCTGGTACGGGGTGGTCAATTTGTCGTAGACCTCGTAGGCGGATCCCCAGAGGGTGTCTGCAGGTGTCTGTGAGCGAAGCGAATGGACAGACAACCTGGGAAAGAAACCTACCACCGCCACCGCCTGGGGGCAGGTCCACCAGCCGCAGACTGCTGTAATCCGGCGGGTTCTGCTCGAAGGAGATATCTGTGTGCCACTCGTTGATGCCCGTCTGCTTCTTGTCGCCCTCGGCCACCTTGCCGTAGACCTTGATGACGCCCTCCGGGTTGAGCAGCTGGAGCTCGGGCTCGGGCTCTCCGCGCACCTGCCACAGCGGGTGGACATACAGACCGTTCTCCTTGGGCTTGCCGCCCTGGACACCGATGCGGTGGATGAGCTCCTTGTGCTTCTCGTTGGTGAGGTTATCCTGCTTGCGGAAGAAGACCACGCCGCGCTCCGCAACTAGGGCTGTTAGGAGGGCGGGGATGAAACAACAGGTCAGCAGGCAAGGGACGTACTCAGGATGGCCAGGTCCTCCAGCAGACGGTCGGAGTCAGGCCGGGCAAGGATCTCGGCGAGGTCGGCATTGCGGAATTCTGTGCCAATGATGGGGGTGAGATCGATGCTCTCGAACTCGTTGAGCGCGCCGTTGCGGCGCCTGGGCTGGGGGTACTCGGGCATGGTATCGTGGCTGGCCTCGTAATGATTGGGTTTGATCTGATAACCTGAGATGGAAGCTCCTGCAAGCCCCGTGGGGTTTATATCTATCCGTACATCTGCAAATGCGGTGTCTGTCGCCTGCAGCAATTGGGGTTGATGGCGATGGCTGTATAGCCCGGGCTTCGGCCGCCGTGGTGCTCCGCCCCGAATCAGCCCGCTGCAGCCATGATCAGCCCTGGGTGGTCTGATCAGAGTATCACAATTCATGCACGTCCGTATAATATGAGCGGGATATGATCCAGTAGTCCTGGGGTGGCAAGCCCTGTGGGGTACGCATCCCTGCGTGTGGTTTGGAGAACTAGGGCGAGGCTCGCCCGGTCTGCAGCATGGCGATTGCTTTGGGCCAAGGTAATGGCATGTGGTGTTTTGTTTACTCCATATCAATTATTACTTCTCTAACTGCCGATCCAATTATGAAGAAGTATGCATTCCAGCCCCTTGCGGTCATCTAATCGAACCAAGTTAGTTATCCACAGGTTTTCCTACGTGATCAGTAGCCTCCCCGACCTTTCTCCTCTACTTTACAACAGATCATGAGCCTGTAGACTTGCTCCCCTAAATGTCGTCCAGTCGGATGCATCAGCTATACTACTATTTACCAGTTCCATCCAAAACGAAGCCATCCAGGCCGTGCGCTGTCTGCTCTCCAAACCCACATCCACAAATTCTTAAAGTGGAGAAGGAATCCTCCTGATCTCATCGCCTGGTAAATCCGACCGTTCTTCTTAGTAAAAGTGTATTAATATTAAGGTTATTAGTTTCTCAGATATTTTTCTATTCTAGGAGGTGTTGGATAGTGGTCTCTACTCTAATCATTAAGTCGGCAACTAGTCAGGTAAAGTGGCTGTTGGAACAACGAGTTTTTGTACAGAGGCATAGATCTGTTTATTTCATATGCGGAGTTCCCTGGGTATATTGTATGGCTAAATACTAAGGGGGTCCTCCAAGTCTCTATTTAGTAAGTTCGGATGGCTTCATGTTGTCCCGAACAAGGGAGTGTGCTGTATTCACTGGAGTAATCTGCACATCACATTATCTACTTCTCAACCACCAACCTAGCACTATCTAACACATCTACAAGCCAACCAGTTAATCCCACTGATTCCTTATTCATTTATGCAGTCCCCCTCCAGAGTAAGCATCCTCCCCGCCCCGGCCCATCCGAGCCCTAGCCTCACCACCGGAAGCACTAGCCGGGCTTCGGCGGCCGTAGAAGCAGCAGCGCACCGAACCAGCCCGCCACAGCACCCAACAGGCCGATCCAAGGAGCAACAGAGTTCATGCACGTCCATATAACGCCGACCCATCCACCCAAACCTCCAATGAGCAGGCATGCCCAAAGCACCAGCCCGCAGGTCGGATATCGGTTAGGGGAGTTCCGGGCTGAGGGCGCACCGACTCGACCGGCCCAGATCTGTACAGAACGGCCGATGGACGAGCCGGGGTCGATAGACTAATCGATATATCGGCGTAGGATGGGCTCGCCTCCGAGGAACTAGAAGGACATACGATATATCGGGGACCCCCCATTCTCCTCTCTGTCTGGTTGACCTCTCGGATCCTCCTCACATCACATCACACCACACCACCCACCCACCCACCCACCCACTTACCCCCTACCCTACCCACACCATGGTCACAGCAGTGCAGACGCAGACGGTGGCTTCGGCTCCGTCGAACGGCACTTCGTCCAGCCATGCGAAGACCGCCGACGTCGACGCGTCTGTCAAGCCGACGTACAACGCCGACGGCGGCGTCACGAGCCAGCTGTGCAGCTGGATCGACGGCCTGACCCTCGAGGATATCCCCGAGGCCGTGCGGACCCGCGCCAAGTATCTGTTCCTGGATGGACTGGCGTGCGCGCTCGTCGGGGCCCGCGTGCCCTGGTCGCAGAAGGCGTTTGATGCTATGCGCAACTTTGAAGCGCCGGGGAAGCATGTAGTCATTGGATACGAAGAGGTACCGTCCTACCTACCTGCCATCACTGTCTGTCTTCCTCACTGACACTCTCCAGCGCCTCGGAGCCGTCGCCGCAGCCACGCTGAACGGATCGTGGATCCAGGCCTGCGAGGTCGACGACTACCACAGCGTGGCGCCGCTGCACTCGCAGGCGGTGGTGATCCCGCCGCTGTTCGCCGCGGCCGTGAGCGCCAAAGACCATGCCACGGCGCCGCGGGTGGTCGACGGGTCGGCACTGCTGCTGGCCTCGGTGGTCGGATTCGAGGTCGGGCCGCGAGTGGGCATGGCGCTGCACGGCACGGAGATGCTGGCGAAGGGCTGGCACTGCGGGTCGATCTTCGGGGGGCCGGCGGCGGCAGGCAGCTCGGCGAAGCTGCTGGGGCTGTCGGCAGGGCAGATCGAGGACGCGATCGGGGTGGCGTGCACGCAGGCGTGCGGGCTGATGGCGGCGCAGTACGACGGGATGGTCAAGCGGATGCACCACGGGTTCGCGGCGCGGAACGGGCTGCTGGGGACGATGCTGGCGTGGGGCGGATACGAGGGGATCAAGAAGGTGTTCGAGCGGCCGTACGGGGGGTTTCTGGCGATGTACGGGCTCGGGTCGAAGAACACGCCGAGCTCGAAGCCCGAGGAGGTGTCGAAGGACCTGGGCGAGTTCTGGCACACGGCCGAGTGGATCCGGCTGAAGCTGCATGCCTGCTGCGGCGGGATCCACGGCACCATCGAGTGTCTCGCCGAGATGCAGCAGAAGTACCCGGATCAGCTGAAGGGCGAGGCGCAGCTGGCCAAGATCAAGGATATCCATATCCAGCTGAGCGATGCCGTCTTCCACCACTGCGGCTGGGCGCCCGAGACCCGCCCGCTGACGGCCACGGGGGCCCAGATGAACACGGCGTTCGTGGCCGCATCGCAGCTGGTCGATGGCCAGGTCCTGCTGGATCAGTTCGCGTCGGGGAAGCTGGATCGTGATGAGATCTGGTCGCTCGTGGATAAGACGCACTGCTCGCATACGGCGGAGCTGGACCAGCCGAATATCGGCTGTGGAGCGTTCATCACGATCACCTTGGAGGATGGCAGCCAGCTGTATAATTCGCTGCTGAAGCCGAAGGGTGTCGATGAGCCCATCACGAACGAGGAGATTCTGTTGAAGTTCCGTCGCTTGACGGGCAGCTTGATTGATGCCGAGAGACAGGCCAAGATCGAGAAGGCGGTCTTGGATATGGAGGAGTTGACGGATGTCGAGGACTTGATTAATTTGTTGAGTGTCGAGGTGGTGAATCCGTTGAGGTAGATGTTGTGTTTCATAGATAGATCGGTTGTTAGAAAGTTTTGAGATCGTTCATTGAGCCTGTCGGTATTGGTTTTCTGAATATAGCAGTGGTCGTTGCGGGTGTGTAGAATATTGGCCATGTCAACTCTCTGATTTTGCGCATCAGCAGAACATACATTTGCCTGGACTTCCAGGCCAATTCTGGTTTACCGACAGTGATAAAAAAAGTACCCTTTTACACTATTCTGACATCCAGGAACACTCAACCCAAGAGATCTATTTATGAATCCAAAAGAACATCCTGAATTATGTAGAACTAGCTATATGCCATTCCTAACTCAGCCCGCCCATCCATTAAACTATTCTCCAAGAGATCATTAAGTCATGCGTTTTAACCCGAAAATCACAGTCCCCCCCCCCCCGTTGACAAACTAAACAACATTCCTTCAGTAAATCTACCTTACTACCCCATCCATCAAGACCTCCAAGTCTGTCTCCCATATAAGTCCCAGCCCCCCAAGTGGATTCCTACCTCCAGCCTGCAGCTCCAGCTCTGTCTCTATCTCCAGAGAAGAAGTCGATAGATCCCAGTAGGGATCGAACGTTGAAAATGTCCCACTTTTCGTGATTGCCTCCAGGAAGGTAGGTGTAGATGCAAGTGGAGGCTCAGATACAGGCGCAGAAACATCGCTCTGCTGCTGCTGCTGCTGCTGCTGCTGCTGCCGCGCATAGCCTACCCTTGTAATGATATCACTACACAGCACACTCACGTCCCGGATGGTCGACGCATATGAGCTTTTCATGGTTCGGGTCGCGAGACAGTCTGCGCGGCTGGCGAAGAAGGTGAGGTCGGCTGTGTCCGGGTCTGCTTCTGTGTTTGTGGGTGGCTTGGCGCCGATGCTCGTGAGTGCGTGGATGTATATCTCTATGAAGAGGACCGTTGAGTAGCGGAGAAGAAATCTTGTCAACTGGGTTAGTGTTGGGCGTTCTATGAATAGTGGCATGGGTGGTGGGAACCAACCTTTCGAAAACAGCCACTGCGGAGATCCCGTCCCGGGGCTGATAGCCCTCGCACAGCTCTCGGAAGACTTTCATTCCAGTCCGCGCGTGCTGCAGGCGAAGCTGCCCACTCTGTGGAGCGATGACGCGGCGTTGGACCAGCACCCGACAGATGCAGAGGGCGTAGTGCAGTTCGGCGGCGCAGAAGGATGGTTGCGCGGATGATGTAGCTGGGGGGTTGAGAATACGCGTGTGCTGGGCTGTCCAGTCGTCTAGGCGGCGGGACAGCTTGCGGGCGCGGCGGCTGAGGTGGTTGCGGTCTAGACGGGAGACTTGGGCTGAATACAGGCTGCGGTGCAGCTCTTCTTGGATGTAGGCGAGGGAGATCCGTGCGGTGAATTGGTCGATGCCGGGATCGCTGATGGGCAGCGGTATGCCGCAGTCATAGGAGGGCAGAAGGCTGGGTTTGCCCGTTATGAGGGTGGCGTGTTTCTGATTTTGTTTAGGATGTGGAATAGTGGTATACCTGAACAAGCAAAGTACTCACATCCGTGATGAACAGAGCCCAGAAAAGGTTCCGGCACTCTGGACCCTGCTTCGCACAGCTCTGGTGGAGGCCGATGGATGTGGCGATCTCGCAGGCCTGTGCAAAAACAGTCTCGAACATGGTGAAGTCGAAGTATTTGAGCGCGATCAAGGCCTGTAAGCCTGGTTAGACACGCATTTGCTCATCTAGGACCGTGGACTTACCATGCTGAGGAGGGCCTGCACATTAGCCAGGCGAGGTTGGAGGAGGTGCTGGAAGTTGCTGTGATTTCCCGGGCTGCGCTGCACGGGGCATCTAGTGTTTGCAGCAAGATGCTATTGAATGACACAATCCAGGCAGGGTCTGGGGAGTCCAGGCTAGACTGGTACTCGCTCTCCATGGCGGCCACTACGCTGGACCAGTCATAGATCGGCAGCAGCGGGCTGAGCTCCGTGAAGTACGTCTCGACAAAGACCTCCAGTAGTGCGCGTGGTGGGAGGCATGGAGGTAGCCCGTCATAGGGCTCTGGGTCTGGGTCTGCTGGCGTGGGACTGCCATTGGCCAGGCGCTGGAAAAGCGCACCCGCTTCAGTGAGCTGTGCTCGCAACACGGATGCCTGGGGTGACGTCCCTTCATTGATTGGTCTCTCGGAACTTGAATCCTGCGACTGGGGTAGTGATAAGGCGAGGTAGTCGCTGACAGCTTGGGCCTCGGCGTACAGGGAACCTATCGAGTTGGGCCGCTCACAACCCTGGTCAGATAGACTATCCGTCAGACTATCATCCGAGATAGCCGGACCAATTCGTGGATCCACCGGCACGGCTATCCAGATATTTGGCTCTTGGATGCTTTTGGATGGTGTCTGTGAGACCTCCACGGCAGACAGGCACCCGGTGGATGGCTTCTTCGATCCTCTCCAGGCGACTTCCAAGCTGTTCAACATCGGTAACACTAAGAATGGAGTCAGGAGGAGTCAATCCCCGCGAGGAATATAATCTAGGACGAACAGCTTCTTTGTATGGTTGACTCGCCTGCCCTTGTTGGTAAATTGGCAGACTAGTCCGGATTTGCAGCAGCTCGAGCATGCCGGTTCAGCCTTGTCGCAGCGCACCTTGCGTATCCGGCATTCATCGCAGGCAGGTTCGGGGCCACTCATGGTGGCGATAAATGGGACGAGAGGTCACAGAGACACGCAATTGCCTGTTGAGAAATCCAAAACGATCCCGACACTTTAAGGCAAGACCACCACCCGGCACTAGGTTTATATTATAGATTGAGCATCGTACGCAGCATCCTTCCTCACGATAATTTGCAACGGACAGGGCTGTTGCCCATCCGGATGGCTCTCTGCGGTTAGATGCAGATCATATCGTCATATTAATTAGAGCTCTCTGGTCTCCCCGAGAAGCATCCAACAAATAACCCTGACAGGGCAGTTAGGGTTGGTTTTGTCATGACGGAACAAATTATCCACGAGGAAGCCCTCTTCCCCTCTCCAGAAAGATGCTCCTTTGACCAGAAATCTGCTCTTGAGGACCAGCAGAGCTATCGCTCGGATCTTCATCTCTGCAAAGACGATAGACAAATACCGCAGAACGTTATGCCGACTATAATCTCACCGCAGATAAACCCGTCGGATCGGATAATCGGACCAGAACAATCGTGGTGATAGGCTATTGACAGGAGCTATCGTAACCATTATCCGGAGACGTCCGTCGCAGGATCAATGATGTAATAGGCGAGCCAGCCCACCAGAAGCAACGTGGAAGCCATGTTGGCCATCGTGGACGTCGAGGTCCAATCCGATTCGGGCTGTCGCTTGGCTGATCAGAATGGAATGCAGGATTCGTCGATGGATCATGTCCGGCCTGAGATGAGTCGAGGACCAATGAACATCGGCGAAGACGTGCTCTGGATGCAAGGTGGTATCGGGATTGTCGCCTGCGTGGCTGGAAGATGGAAGGATGGAGGATGGGGGATGGAGGATGAGAAAGTCTAGAATGGGCGGGCGGGGATCGACCGGCCGCTACGTTGGATCCCCGACTGGTCACTCACTCGGCCCTACGCGAAGTCGGCGACACGCTCTACACCTCGACAACACTACAGCACAACCACACCGGTTAAAAGTACATTTTGGATGGTCATATATACAAGTCGGGTCGGATTCGCCCACCGACTCAGGGGGTCTAGGTAGGCCAAACGGAAGGAAAGACAATCATGCCGGAGACAAATCGACATGTCAACAAAAGGAAATGGGCGCCTGAGCGACAGGCAAGGAAGGATATAACTGTGCCGTGAGAAGGATATAAATGATTGGGAATTTCTATCGTCTTTCTGACTGGCTGGTCGCACACCAGAACCAATATCTCACGGCGAAGGGGATCTCTCCCTTCGAGATTCCGCCCGTGCCGCTGCTTCTCGCAATTCGTCGGTGTGACTGCTGCTTTCTCGCACCATGAGCTTCCCCTTTCCACCAATTTCGTGTCCCGGAACAAGAGTGAGGTACCGGTCGGCATCGCCGGCACAGTGTGCGTACTCCAAATCTTCCATTTGCGTGGAGATCGTGGTCGTCACCGTGCCATTGCCGTCCCAGAACGTTGGGGCCTGGCTGTGAGTGGACGGAGCTTGGCCGTAGGCTTGGCCATAGGTGTGCCCTCCACTAAGGGTTGAGAGGAGGTGCGGAAGGAAATGCGAAACCAGAGGCCGCAGAGTTGGTACACACGCGCAGATGATCCCGGTGTTGCATTCAATCGCAGACCAGGATGCGGCGCCCACATTGTCATCTAGTCCCACTGGTTAGCCACGCATCAGATACACTGCGAGAAAGGAAACTCACATGTAGCGTCCGTAGAGTCGGCAATCTGTTTCAAGGCAACGAGGCGGCAGACACTGGTCACGCAGACGCTGGCGAATGTTAGTGACGGCGACTGTGAGCGAGCATCTGGCACTTACAATCCACCCAGAGCAAAGATCGAAACCAGCGCCATCTTCTGCTTTCTCGGCAACTCAAGCCCCCACATGGCTGGGATGGGGATGAGAAGGATCGCAATATCAGTGGCGATGTGCATGGACGCGTTCGAGAACCATAGTCCTTCCATGCTCAGACAGTATCCGTCAATGGTCGGGTTCCAGAATTTGGCGACGGGGATGCAGTTGAGAAAGGCGCTCAGGACTGCCCACGATCCATATGTAGCGAGCATGCCGATCATGGTCCAGCAAATGCGGCGCATACGACGGGTTGGGAAAACACGGAAATACTGCATCAATATTGATGCTTTGGCGAGCAGCAATGCGGCATTGTAGAACGGGATGGTGAGCCAAAACGCCTAGGAAGACATACTTGTCAGTTTCTCCCACTCCACACGGCGCGGACTTTCTTACCTTCATCTGCTTCAAGAGGATGGAGGGCGGAATCATGGCCTCATGCATACCCATCCCAGTCCTGGCTTCAACGATGAATAAGCCCATGAAAACATAGGACAAGGCCTGGCAAGTTCATTAGTTAGCGGTGTCTTTGCTTCTGGTTTGCACGGGGAGCTTACCAAGGAAAGCAAGATCATCCAGTCATTCGGCTCCATGCGGCGCATCAATTTGGCTCTCGTGTAGATACGAGCGGACACAAAACAGGTCGCCAGGCAGGTGAAGACGATACTGATTGACAATGCTCGAGCGCCTCGAGAGGACATGTATACATCATGGTCATGCTCAGCCCGAAGAAAGTGAAAGTGAGGGTCCGTCATGGTTGCATTCGAAGTGCTGGCTGGCCAGGCGGTTTCAGTCTCGGGCACGATGCCGCCTGCTGTGCTTCAGAGACGGGAGAGTTGGACAAGGTTCAACGTGGTCGAGGGTTCACGAGTACACGGGCCTCTGTGTACGGAGACCGGCAAGGTCAGGCATATAAGTCCTGGGGTCTACGTGACCCCGACAGGCGATGTAGCACTCTGTGGCATGTCAGTGAGGGGGCACTTGCAGGGGGAGGAAAGGATGGGGATATAAACGTTTTCTCCCTAGGAAACCCCGTAACGGCCAGGCTCATTAAAGGATGGAGATAGACCAACTGCACCAGGCGTGTGAAGATCCTCAGTCATGTCTTATTGCTTCTCCGGATCTGCGGACCGACCCAAGACAGGAGCCGGGTCCAATGGGGATCAGAAAGGGAGCACAGGAAAAGCAAGCAAGGGAGGGTGTAAATCAGCAAATGATGGCGAGGAGCCACCGTTGGTCTGTGGAAGGCTTGGACAAGCTCAGGTCGATAGATAGCAACCGCACAAGGTACGTTGGGTGCCTCGCCTATATTGCCTTCCTACTTAATTACTGGTTCTTTTGACACCCATTGTGCGTTTGACTTTGGTGGAGAGAGACCGGGGCCGCCTCGATGCATGACAGAGGCCCAAGCGACAAGTTCCAGCCCTTTGGTGTCACTAGGGCTAACGATACTGTCGAAGATCAACAACGACTGCCTCCACTGCCATGGAGAAACGGGCACCACTCACTCGAAACGCAAAGTGGGGAAGGCGATGGATCACCGATATGTCCAAAACTCTGCCCTGGTTGGATACGTACATGGATTATTCTATGCGTCGACAGATGTTTGCATGCTGCGTGCGTACACAGTGCGTCAATTTGCCTGTGGCCCAGTTCGATGAATATCGACAGATGAGTGCACACTGCACAGTATGTACTGTGAGCTCACCAAGCACTTGGGTGGGTGACAGTCTGCACATCCGGCAGATCGTGGAGTCCAGAGAGGTCCTGGTTCTGGGGCCGGAGCTGTCAATGGCGCAGAGCCCAAGCAGGCTGCAGGCAGGGATTATCTCCGACCTCTGTCCCCAATCCTCATGGTGACTAAGGGTTACCCCTGGTAGGACATCAGCTGTCTCGCCCTGGATAGGACCGTCTTGGTTGCGTCGCACAAACAATTACCAGCCCCCCAACCATACGGTGTAGGCCTGGCGAAGGGATAGGGAAGGAGAGCAAGGGATGCAGGAACTGCCCATCCCAATGGTTCCCCTTGTCGACGCCTCGTCCAGAAAGATTGCATAGCCTTTGGGAGCCCTTCGTCTTCTGCGAAGCGCATCTTCCAAAGTACGGAGCACCCTGAGCGCACCCGGCTGGCTGATGCGACCTGTCATTTTCTGTTTCGGGATTCCCTGAAGAAGATTTTCGAGCCTGAGAGCCACATCAAATAACGGACATGCAGGGGCCAAAGTACCGTACCGACGGGTGTCCGTGTCGCTATCTACGGCCCGTGAGGGGCTGGACGGTGTACTCATTAGACTAGCGTTTGTCAATCCAAGTTGATTGATTAGTATGGCGTGTTGTTGGTGCGATTATTTGGTTGAAACACCCGACGAGGAGGGGGAAATGATCTATCGCATTTGGACTACTCCGTAAACGCCGGAACCTTCCTCCGGGTTGGCCGTATACAGCCACCCGCAGATGGAACTGGATCCGAGCCGATTAATTATTGTCTAATGATCTTGCGGATTGGACGATTATCGGGGGAAGGGGGAGGAGACATTGAGGCATTGACATTGTCACTTCGACTTGGTCAGGGCGGGCGCGCCTAGGACAGGGCCGCATGCTGGCTGATGGCCGCCACCGCGGCGATAGTACCACGCAGGGCTGCATCCATTGGCTGATCAGTGCGTCGGTTTCCCGGGTTGGTCATGGTGGAGTTTGCATCGAGATCTCGTACCGGTCGCCAGGAGTCACGTAACACCATCGTGTCGCTCACTGGCCCAAACCTGTCATTCGAGGCGATAGCCGCCACCAGTCGGCGCTGAGTCCGGGTGGGATCTCGAGCCAAAAATACAATCCCTCCTCCGGCTGACTCTGACAAGCCTTTCATTCTATCTTAGGTATTCCCCCAGCTCCGCCGTTATAGCAAAAGGCACCCGGTTGCCTAGTGGTCGGGGGGGCGTGTGGACAGGTCGAGCGGAGGTATTTGCTATATATAACCGCTATTAGGAATTATGTCACGCGTACATAAGGCGTAGTATATGACATGGACTGCAGGATTGCCAATGCCCGCACGTGGGGTCTTCTTCATTGCCGTGCTTTTTCCTGCTCAATATTTGTGTCGTCGGGTCTCGCGCAGAATGACTAGAAAAAATTCCTCCATTCCAAGTATCAGCTGGCATTGCAACGCCATCACACCACTGGCCAATTACCCACGGCAAACAACACCCCATCTTTGCGGACCAAGTACTTTTGATATCTGTAGGCCATGCGCGACAGCCAAAGGTTCCCGTCACCTACAGCCGCCTCTCGACCGGATTGAAATCCCTTCGTACCTGTCAGCCAGCCCGGCACTGGCGGCCTGTCAATTGCTGGTCTGTCCAGGATAGCTGCATTAGACTGGAGATAGACAACTGCAGACCTCCCGTATAGGACTTCGTTCCGTCCAGTGTCCACAGCGCTGCAGCCAGACGGAGTACGCCATCCAGGTAGTCCGGTCAGTGCCTCCATCCTGGATCCACCGATTGATCAAGGGTGGGCCGAAACGAAATGAAGAAGAGCCCGTCCGTGGCATGCAAGTACTTTTGCCTGGTCCCCGCGGCCCTAATCGGTCGAGCGAGCGACGGGTTAAACTAATTTCCTGGATATGAGTCAGGCGAGTCATTTTCTCAGCCATGTGAAGTCAAGGCCTCGTGTTTGTTTGCTAGCATATCCGCCATATTATTAGGGGGTATCAAAGCTCGGCGTCGTGGAACCGCGCACAGCTGGCTGGCTGGTTGGATGTTGGGTAGTTGGCCGGTCGGTCGACTCGCAGCCAGGAAGAAGAAAACCCCCTCCAGGCCATATGGCCAACGGCAATCACATGATGCATGGGGATCAGTGACTGTAATTTGGCAAACTGGCAAACGGTAATACTAGGTAGATACGTCCTCTGGACCTGGTAGTTAAGGTAAGGTAGGTATGGCGGATCCGCAATACCTTATCAAGGCTGGATCGGACGGACGTGTCATTGCCATGTGATTTGGAATATACCGATACCTAGACCCCGGCTATGGATGACCTTGATGATGTGCACTGCGGGATGGCTGGGGAAGAGATCAGAAATGACGGGGTCGAACATTCTGAAACCTCCGTGGAAAGAATGTTTATTGTTCCCTCCGAGTCGGCCTGCGGCTTCAGGCTTGGCCAGTTGGCGCGTGCCTCGATAAGCGGCCGCTAAGATAAGTATAACGCACAGACCAGCTAAAATTCCATCGCATTCATTTCCTCCCACGGTCCCCCCTCAGCCAACGACACTCCCCCGCCCGATCTATCTTCGCCTCCATACAGCATTCAGTCGCCGAGACTGACCCAGAATCAGCCCTCAAAATGACGGACACCACGGCTCCCCCCAAGCCCGTCCACACCATCGTGCTCGACGCCGGCCCGATCCTCAAGAATACCCCGCCGCTCTCCACCCTGCTCACACAATGCGAGGAACTGGTCATCACCCCCTCCGTCGTCAAGGAAATTCGCGACCCCGCCGCCCGCCAGCGCGTCGAGACCCTCTACCTGCCCTTTTTGAAGCAGCGCACTCCTTCCCCGAAGAGCATCAGCGTTATCAGCGAGTTCTCCCGCAAGACCGGTGACCGGGCCGTTCTGAGTAAAACCGATATCGAGGTCTTGGCGCTGGCTTACGAGGTCGAGTGTGAGAGAAACGGGGGTGACTGGAGACTGCGGAGTGTGCCAGGACAGAAGCGGGTGAACGGCAAGCCTCCCGTGAAGGAGGAGGAGGCGAAGCCTGAGGGTGAGGGTGAGGGTGAGACCGAATCTACGGAGAAGAAGGAGGAGGAGGAGGAGGCAAAAGCGGAGAGCACTGAGGTGGACGCCGTCGCTGAGAATTTGAACAGCGCAAGCTTGGAAGACAAGAAGGAAGAAGAGCCAAGCGCGCAAGAGACCGAAACGCAGGAGGCTCCTGCAGAGGCCGAAGCTGAGGCCGAGGTCGAGGAGCCATCGTCCCAGGACGTTGCTCCCGAGGAGGAAGATGATGACTCGGACGGTGGCTGGATCACGCCCTCCAACCTGAAGAAGCGGCAGGCCCGCGACGATGCCGGCTCCGCGGCTGCGGCGCCCGAGCCCAAGGTGATGCAGGTTGCGACCATGACTACGGATTTCGCGGTAGGGTTCCCGTCAGCCACCGTGGGTGTTTTATATATACTAATTCTAGTGCAGTGCCAAAACGTGCTACTACAGATGAACCTCAACCTGCTGTCGACTTCCACTCTGCAAAGAGTCCGCCATCTCAAGTCCTTCGTCAAACGCTGCCATGGTTGTTTCTCCACCACCAGGGAGATGGACAAGCAGTTCTGCCCGCGCTGCGGAAAGGACACGCTCACCCGGGTCTCTTGCACGACCGATGCGAACGGGCAGTTCAAGATGCACCTGAAGAAGAACATGCAGTGGAACAACCGCGGAAACGTGTTCAGCGTCCCTAAGCCCACCCACGGTACCTCCAATGGAAAGTGGAAGGGCGGTGGTGGCAAAGGTGGTTGGGGAACGGAGCTGATCCTCGCGGAAGATCAGAAGGAGTTTGTTCGAGCTAACGCGGAGCAGAGCCGCAGGCTGCGCAAAGAACACGACCTCATGGACGAGGACTACCTGCCCAGCATCCTGACCGGAGAGCGGAGCAAGAACGGCCGCATCCGCGTGGGAGCGGGAAGGAACGTGAACTCGAGGAAGCGGTAATGATATGACTTCCCATCGATTTGCATGCACTTGGGTCGGCGTCTGGCTTTAAAAATTCTGGCTGTTCTTGTCTATGGCTTTGATGGATTATGATGATGGTTGAAATTCAACAACTTATAGAGCATATCGTATGTGATGCTAGGCAACGGATATAGAGCAATTTCTTTGAAGGTATAAATATTTGACCATACTAAGATCCCGGCCATGGGCACCGCACAGAAACCAAAAAGAAGTTTCTCATCGTCCAAAGACCATAGATAACACCATTCGCCGTAAATGAATCGAAAGCACCTTTTTATTTATCTCAATCGTGGGATTCCATCAACCAGCCTTTTACAGCTTGGCAGCCTCCTTGTCTGTACCCAACTGTCAGCCATGTCCACCAAGGACGGACGCTTCGTCCGAAGGGGGATTGTATATCACATACCGGCTTGCTGGGTCAGCAGCAGACCGTATCTCTTCTTGAGAGTGACACGGTGCCTGGAAATCGTCCACCGTTAGCCCATCGGTTCTCCAGGGCTGATCGATTCTCTGATCCTGATCCGGGTTGCAAGGACCTACCGGGAGTACTTGTCATCGGGCGAGAAACGAGCCGGGTGGGCACTCTTCGTCACCTGGCCATCGAGGACCTTCTTCAGGGTGTAAACCCGCTTGCCATCGGGGCCCAAGGTGTCTTGAGACTGGGTTAGTTTTGACGGGTCGTCATTGAGGTTGAGTGCGAGTGCGACTGCGGGGACCTACACATAAGATGCATGCTGTGACCACGGAGTCAGAGTCAGAACAGGCCGGGCGAGAGACGGAAACGGAGCGACTTACATGAAGATTAGTTGTCGACTGGGCCTGACCACGAAACGAAGGTGCTGATGCAAAGAATTCCGGCTTCTCGATTCCAATCGCTGAACTGAACTCCGACGACCCGCAGGAAATTTTTGGCGGAAAGCGGCGCACGGGCCAGGCCCGGCTTAGTCACCCGCGGTCCCCATTTAAAGCTGCCCAAGCGAGGCCGAACGGCTTTTTTCTTTCTTCCGCAACCACCACACTCACTCACTCCCAGGATGAGCAGTGCTTAGGATGTTGATGATTATGATGATGCGCATCAATCTCTGCACTGCAACATGACTGCCGAGTCCCCGTGCTAATTGACTATTTGTATTTAATGCACGCAACACTTGGGACTGCTGCCCTCGTGGATTCTGCCCAGATCTCAACCCAGATTTCGGGTAAGCTTCAGCTCAGCTCAGCCAGCAGCTAGTTCGTCGGTCTTGCTGGGAGCGCTTTGCTTTTGTTATTTTCTCCGGTGATGATGACTATCTAAACCTAAGCTTAGGCAATGGCACTTTGATTTCTCGCTGTTGTCGATGAAGGCTTTAGATTGACTACAACGGTATCTGAGGAGAATAATAATGATTGCAATTGCTTCTGGGACGGATGATGGTGGCTGGCTACTTTATTTCGTAATTGAAGAGTTCTTTGCTGACTCTTCACCCGGTAGTTAGACTTCGAAATCAATTCAACTTTTTTAAATATGGCTTCTTCCAGTACCCCTCCTAGTTCTGCTCCAGACGCTGCCTCTGCGGCCGAGCCCAAGGCGCAGAATCATGCCTCCCCAGCCCGTCGTCCGCGGCCTTCGAGGCCCAACTACAGACACATCCATCGCTTTCCTTTCCCCGTCGCAGTACATCCTCTCCCTCCTCTCATCCCCCACAACCCTCTCTCGCTCGTCAGCGTGCTGCTCTCCTACCTGACATTCTTCATCTCTCCCCCGCATCGGGAAACCTACTCTGCCTACTTTGATGGCGCTACCTCTTCCGTCCATGTCACGGACCCCAAGGCTATCAAAGCGCTCTGGGAGATGGGCTTTTTCGGCAAGGGAACCCTGAGTCGAAGTGAGCCGAGCTGGCTGGAGCGTGAGAAGAAGAGGCGCGGGCTTCTCGGAGGTATGACGAGCGAGGAGGTTACACGACAGCGGCGGACTGAACGCCGCGAATTGAAACTGGAACGAGCCAGGATGGAAAAGCTTGCCATTGAGGAGAGACTCAAGGCCGAAGCGGCCGCGAGGGACGGCGACGTAACGCCAGTCGAGCGGTCCTCCCTCTCACCAACCCCGAACGGTGTCCCCGACGGCCCCATACCTGGGACGGAGAAGTTCTCCTTGAGGAAAGCCAGAGAAGCCAAGCTCCTTGAGTCACAGCGCTTAGTGTCACAAGACGGTGAGGCACACGCTCCTGGCACTCCCGGGAAACGACGATCCCCTAGTGGCGGCAAGACCGTGCGGTTTTCCCCAGTAGTCCAGGCCAAGGAGTTCGTCTCCGATTCAGCAATCCTGACTTTGCCTGCTGAGAAGCCTGCTGAGGCGCATGAACCCAAGGAGGAGCCTGTTCTGAATAATGAAGAGCACCTCCAATTGTCCCCTGAGGAGGCGTTCTTTCTCGTATACGGGCTCGGTGCCCTGCGTGTTTTGGATGACACGCGAAAGGAAGTTCTTCCTACCTCTGCCCTGCTCCCGTTGTTTTGTCGACACTCGTACTTCCCCCCGCGGGACCCGTCGGTCGATCTGGCGCCGGATGATTCTTTCATGATCTCGTACGTTGTGTACCACCACTTCCGGTCCCTGGGGTGGGTTGTGCGCTCCGGCGTGAAGTTCGGTGTGGACTATATCCTTTACAACCGCGGACCTGTGTTCTCCCACGCTGAGTTTGCGGTGGTGGTCATCCCGTCCTATGACCATCCCTACTGGTCCGAAACGGCAGACCGCAGAGCACATTGCGCAGAGAAACAAGCACGCAGCTGGTGGTGGCTGCATTGCGTCAACCGGGTCCAGGCGCAGGTGAAGAAGAGCTTGGTGGTCTGCTACGTGGAAGTGCCTCCGCCGACCTCCTACGAGCTGGACACGCCATCCGAGGAGGATATCGGGGCCATGCTGGCTCGGTACCAGGTCCGAGAGATGGTGATTCGAAGATGGGTTCCCAATCGGATGCGGGACTAACCATGTGCATCCGTCCTCCCTGTACAATACCCGTCTATTTCTTGAGTGTGGGCTTGCCTCTGGAAAGACGCAATGCTCCAGGCTCACTGTAACCATATGTAACCATGCTCCTCTCCGGATCGTTGGTCATGATCTCACGGTGTGATGAATGCAACACTACCCTCTCCCTGTGCCTGTTGTCCTGTTGTCCTGTCCTATATAGAGCGGGCAATTCTTGCCCATGCCCGCGAATAGTCCGTAGATCTTCAGTCTTGCTCGTCGATGCTGGCGTCCCGGCTAGGCCCGAAGCGGTCATATTGGATGGTCACGTGAGGCACGCGTTTCGCGTTTTGTGGTTCCGAAGGGGAGGAAGCTTGAGGGTTGAGCAGCCCTGGCAGTGACGTGCCAGGCACTCGCTGCGGGTTCCGGGCCTGAGTCTGCTCAACAATGAGCCATCGCCTGCGCGGCGCCACGCAACGCAACGCACGGAGTGACAGGGATCATGGAGGGGACACAGCAGGACAGTCTCGACATCGCGGAGCTGCAACGCGTCGCGTTGGGTCCAGTGAGTGACGGCCTCGCCCGGTGGCGGAGTCCCTGATCTGATCGGGTCTCGATCGTACTAACACATTTGTCTGCTTTCCCCCCAGGAACCCTCCCCATCGCAGCTCGATGTAAATGGCTCAGGGATTGCCCAAAATCACGTTCATGAACAGGACGCCCAGAAAAACTCACCGTCACACTTCGTTGTCCCGGACGTTCAAAAGTCCCCGTCCAAGCCCGGTCGTGGGCCGTCGTCCTGTCGGTCACCCACGAGACCACAGAATGCCCCAAGTGCGGTAAACCCGAATCCTTCGTCCTCCGAACCCCGTTCTCGAAGCTGTGCCGCTGCGCCGGTGGCACTTTCAGGCAAAATGTCTGCGGAATCCGCCCCTTCGGACACGCAGGTGGTTTCCCAATCAGTTTATGACGAGATCATCCGGAAGAACCATGAGGCTGCGCAGAATGCTCCGGATAGCAATTTGGGGGACCACGCAACACTCATGACTCTACATGAGGGGGATAGTGGTCATCTTGATTTACTGTCTGGCTATGACCATATCCATACCGATGCAGCCAACATGGACGACCTTGACGATCAGAGCAGCTCCAAGCTGGGGGAATCTTCGCCCATGTTTTACCAGCCAAACCTCTTCCCCGAATCGCAGCGCTTTTTGGCAAAGACACCTGTCGCAGCGGTGAAGCGTGCCCATTCTGACGGTCTCGCTACCGTATCTCCCTCAGCTTCACGGAATCCCCTCGCAACGGATGTGGGATCAAGTGGTGGGATTATGGCATTGAGTCAGGTTTTCAGGGCAACTCAAGCACCATCGTCGCCACTAGTGCATGGGCTTAATCTTGATCTCGCGTCAGACCGGCCGTCACCCAACATCCCTATCCAGAGCCATCCGCTTGCTACAACGCTCTCCTCTCCATACAACCGCCTTGCCGCAACCTTCCGGCAAGAGTCGCCCGCACATCGACTGAGTTATATCAGCATGCAGGAGTCGCAGGCGAATCGGGATCAGGCTGCCCGCGAAAGAATGACACGTTCTGTCGATCAGATTTACTCGGATCACAGCGATGGTGAATTCGATAAGGAACCTAGCTTCGTTGAGCGTATGAGGCGGCGTAAGATGGTCGATGAAGAGGCTGCCGCGCAGCTGGTTGCGTGCACGGCGCCTGCAAGACCGAACAATCGGCGGGAAAGACAGACCAGCACGTCGACAGACCCTATGGTCAAGGCTTCAGAATGGACCGATGGGCCTGTCGTGGACGGTGAAGACCAAGAGTCGGGCACCACGCTCCGTCCTGTAGTTTTGAGCGAGGAGGAGACAGAACAGGAGCTGGAGGACGGCCTGAACCAACCTGTTCCACACTCTCAGCCCAATTCCTCGACCGAGGAAGATAAGGAAAATTGCCATGATCCAGCTACGATTGCACCTGCGACTAGTGCACATGACCGTTTGTCTCAAGCTCTTGCCTTACAAAGTCTGTATTCTAGCGATGGAGAGGCTATGGGAGAACACAGAGGGTCACGTCAACGCTCTCGCAGTATTGTGCCCGATGAACAACTGCCTGCGACTGGCCGGTCATCCCAGATTTCGGTCGTGAAGGATTCTCAACGCTCTCGGGGGAACCTTGGTCATGATGACAGAGAGCAGTGGAATATGGGACGGAAACGTCATCCCGGTTCGCAGGTGCAATTGGACCCTTCGTCTGATGTCGAGAGAATCACTTCGTCGCCCACAAAACAAGTCCGTATACGTTCTTCTCCTCCCTCGGGGTCCCAACGCAATAAAAGATCGTTTGAACTCGGTGGTGCCGAGGCTGCAAGCCCGACCGGGTCAGACTCGGGCAGTCCACGCCGCTCTCCAACTCCGAGGGCCTCAGCTTTTCAGGGGAATATGATCCAATCTAACAACTCGGCCGTCCAACGGCCAACAGGTATGGGCGAGAGACCATCGACACACGATTCGCGAGAAAAATCATCATCGATGCCCTCGCGTGTCGTCGAAACTCCTGTTGCTCCAAGGAACTTTGCAGAGGTAGTTCCGATGACAAGCATACCAGAAACCAGTCCCAGTCGTCTTGGTCACCAAGGTTGGGCGAATGATCTGAACGACACAGCGGATCAGGAAGACGACGATCTACCACCTGTCTATGTGGATGCACATGAACGAGGGCCTCATTCCCAGCCGATAATGTCAGATAGCTCCTCGCCTGTGAAACCCTCTTCGTTCCACAATTCGAAGATATTGTCCAGCCCAAGTGGCAGACAGCGGAGGGCACTTACGGAAATTGCGGCTGATGATCCACCCCAGCTGGGAACAGGGCCCTTCAGCCTCGACATCAATATTCTGTCTGCTGATGACCGCGAGTTTCGGTCAGCAGTTGCGATGTCTCCTGCCCCACCAAGGAAGAGGCGCCGCGGCAATGATGGGCAAAGCTTTTATGCCTCTGATCCAGTTCTTCCAGTTACACCTCACCCGGCCACTCACGTCGCGCCTCCTCAGGGGAATAGCATGGCAACTATCCCCGAGATGGAGCCGGCAGAGCCAGAAACCAAGCCTTTGTCAACTTTCCAGAGGCGATCAAGGCCTGCTAGGAGAACAGCAAGCCTGTGGGATATGGATGATTCGCCTCAGTATCATGGCTCGCGCAAAGAAAAATCCAAGCTTATGCCTCGCTCTCGTCTAGTAGGGCGGCAGCCTGCTAAGACCGAACGATCTGAAAAGATTCACGAGGAACAGCCGGTTATACCCGATAATCAAATAGCTAGTTCTGTACCTGAGCCACTGAGCGAAAGCAATGGGCCTGACTCGGCTGAGACAACAGTCGAGAATGAACCTATCACAGAAGAAGCGCCTCGGATTCAACCTCCAGTCCAGGCTCCAGTCCAAACTCCAGTCCAAACTCCAGTGAATACTGACAACGTCCCTATCGCTGTCAACCAAGTCCTTGCGCCCTGGAGTGGACCGAAGCGGGCATATTATCCGGCCACATGCGTTGGCAAAGCCTTTGGGACTCAACAGCCGCGGTACCTAATCAAATTTGAAGATAGTGTCCCTGTTGAGATCCCCCCTGGGGCAGTGAAACGGCTTGAGTTGCGTGTCGGCGATGGTGTGAAAGTGGACATGCCCAATGTCCCCAAGGTCACGCACATCATCTCGGGGTTCGCGAACACGCTCAGTATAGAGGATATCGAGCAGGCAGTTGCTAAAGGGACAATCCCGATGACTGATGTGTATGGCCATCTAGCCTTGATTCTAACCCCCAAGCAGCGCAAGAGTCTCCCGAGCGCCGGACTTGCGGTCACCGAGACGAGGATCACTGTGCCCGTCGCTCATATTTATCTGGACACTATTTTATGGAACCAGCTGAAAGATCGGGCCTTCCGCTATGATTCCGGGCCGGTGCCTTCGGAAAGTCGACTCCAAACACCTGCCGACAGACATTCCACACCAATATCTCCCGGCTCTCGGCTATCACGCAGTATCCGTTTAGCTACCGGCTTATTCTCTGGCATGGTGTTTGCAGTATCGTTTGGAGACAACCAGGATGCCAAGTCGCGTGTTGCGAAGATGATCTCCGAGAACGATGGACGTATTCTGGAGGACGGCTTCAACGAGCTGTTCGAGTTGCCCTTGAACGCACCAGTCGCGACGCCAACCAAGCTGGCTCCTCCTGCCACCCAAGATGGCTACCTTCGGCTAGCCAGCGGTGCTGCCGACGTGGGATTTGCCTGCCTCATCGCCGACAACCACTCCCGCCGGCCGAAGTACATGCAAGCTCTAGCCCTCAACCTCCCCTGTCTTTCAGACCGCTGGGTTGAGGACTGTGTCGCCAAAAAACAGCTTCTCGACTGGGAAATGTACCTCCTCCCAGCCGGCGAATCCACATACCTTAATGGCGCGACTAAATCTAGACTCCTCGCCCCCTACCCGACAACAGAGGCCCGGCTATCGGAGACAATCGCCGGACGCCCGAATCTTCTGAACGGACAATCAGTGCTCCTGGTCACCGGACGCAGCGGCAGGACCGAAAAGGAGAAGAGAAAGCGAGAAACATACCTCTTCCTGACTTATGCGCTGGGTGCTTCCCGGGTCGAGCGTGTGCCCGATCTCAAGACCGCACGGGAGATTCTCAACACGCAGGCCGACGGAGAAACCAACGGTAGCGGCTGGGACTGGGTCTACGTCGACGACGACGATCGGTTGTCCGCAAAGGCTATGACATCCGGGGCCGGATCGAGGAAGCGAAAGCGGTCCAGACCGTCAGAGTCCATGAGTGAAAATGATCTGGGGCTGGGCACTAATGTCAAGATTGTGGGCAATGATTTTGTCTGCCAGAGTCTGATTCTGGGGAGATTGTTTGACCAGTGATCTCGCATCTGGTTAATGCAGCACAGATTTAACTGCTGATTGATTTAGGAAGCTATGGAGTATGTGACGGAACGGATAATGATAAAAGGGATTACTTAATAATGCTTTGATAACTTTGCGAGACTGAAATAGCAATATACCCCTTGGCTACAGCTTCTACATTTTTTGTGCCATTGCCATCATACCATACTCAAAAAAAAAAAAAAAAGGAAGAGTAGTAGTAATAGTGGAACATCTCATCTTATAATACATACATACACAGACAGTAATAAAAAAAAACCCCTAGGGAACCCATAACTAAATCGCCCATGGACCACAATCCATCAGACCGGCCCTATCAATATCAAAGAAGCCAGCCGCTTGAAGCCATCAATGCATCTCTAGCTCACACACTCTCTCTCCTTCCTCATGATCATCTATTTACCTCCCTTCTTCTTCTTCTTGTTACCCTTCAAGCTCTTCATCTGGGCAGCCCGATCAGCCCTAGCCTGTCTCTTCCTCCACGCCAACCAACGATTCTTGCGGTTAAACGGCTGGGCCGTAATCCCCGCCTTCTCCGCCGCGCGACCGATCTGCCAATTGGCCTCACGGTACATATAACCGGGACGAAGCTGGAGGCCCTCGCCAGCATTCTGAGCCTCAACACTACCCACCAAAGTCCCCTCACCATCCACCTTGGCCACCAGATCGCCCTGCACGGCCTGACCCTGACCCTGAGCCTTGGCCAGCTCCTCCTCCGGCTCAAACTTGACCGCCACGCGGCCCAACCGCCGCCGACTCGGCGCATTCTTCGGCACGGGCAGCTTGCCATCCTTCTCAAACACAATGCCGATGTACTTGCGATCCGGATGGCGCTCGGGATCCAGGTAATAGCGGACGTAGCCGGACTCGGAAGCATAGATGGTGTGGTCGCGGCCCATGGCGCAGTTCTCGCCGGGGAACCACTTGGTGCCGCGTTGTCGAAAGATGATGCATCCCGGCACGACGTATTCGCCGCCTGTGCGTTTCGCGCCGAGACGTTTCCCCGCGGGGTCGCGCGAGTGCCGGTTGGCTGTTCCTTGGGTGGCGTGGGAGGCGTGACGGACTTGGATGGATTGTGAGAGGAGCGATGTTATTGACGGGGCGAGGGGGGGGGTGGAGGGTGCGGAGGTGAGGATGGAGGTGGTGGTTCGGGGCCGGAGGAGCGATGTCGCGGCCGTGCTGCGGAGGCTGTTGAGGTTGGGGAGGCCTCGTTCCAGGGCCCGGAGGGACCCCAGCAGACGAGGTTGGAACATCGCGTGGGTTGGGGAGGGGGACGTGTTCCTTCCGGGGGGGGAATTGAGTGGAGTGGGAACACGGGCAGCTGGAGGTGAAGGTTCTCGGACGGGCTTTTTTTCGCTGCTTCCGGGGTTGGCGCTTGGCGGTCGGGAACCCGGTCACGTGGCGGAACGGCCAGATCGTAGGTCCTATCTATACTTCGACTTACTTGCTTTCTCTGGACAGTCTGCTGTCAACATCTTATTTATTTGGTGTTGGTGTTTTTCTTTTTTTTTTTTTTTTGCGCATACTACTGTTTATACGCGGGTAAATTCCGTCTCATCATGTTCAGCTGGATCAGGCTCCTCGGAGCCCTTCTTCTTGCCTCCGTGGCGCACGCCCAATTCCAGTTCTTCGAGCACATGTTCGGAGGTGGTGGTGGGGGCGGCCATCAGCAGCATGCGGCGCAGAATGCCCCCAGTGATAGTTCGCGGTATCAGAGCCAGTGGGGTTCGGGTAAGTTGGGATGATTTGCGGGATGGGGTTGTTGAGTGTGTATTTGGGATGGAAGATGCTAATCGGTTGACTTCCTCTAGCCAATTGCGACAAATACCTCTGCCCTGGCACCCTCGCATGCGTCCATTTCCCTCACCATTGTCCGTGTCCTCATCCCGACGTGGAGGAGAAGATTGAGTTCGGCGAAGGAAGCGCTATCTGTGTGTCGAAGGGAGGCTACAAGGAGGGAGAGACGGCGCGCAAGGTGGAATTGGCTCGCAAGGGTCTCTTGTGATCGGGGTGATATTGGAAGGCACTTTTCATGACTGTGGATATGGTTGTTGATGGCGTATGATTACTTGTTGGGCGATTTGGATGTGAGGTCTCGGCTCTGTGTCTGAGCTGGTGACCTGTCAGGAGGATCCGGTGTACTATATGTGCAAGCACCTCGGCCGTCTACGTCTCTCGGCGCATCCATGATACCTGGGTGTCAATTCATCGGGACGGATATCCGATCAATGCGCGCTGTTTTTAGACGTCTGCCATGCTATAGACAGCATAGCGTGTATCTATTCGTCACTTCGGTCGTGTCGTGATCATGTTGATTAAACCCCAACCATACAACTTTCAATCCATGTCCCTCTCAGAGATTGCTATTATCGTACGCATCCAGGGTATTCTTTAGCAGGACAGAGCATCCCGGCGCTGTACTCTGGGGCTCTGCAGGAAGATGGTGAGGTCCGCGACGATGTCCCGTTGTCGAGCTTAGACAAGAATCCAATCCATTAGCGCATAAAATGCGTATGGGTCTAATCAGAAAGACGGTCAGGGTTGATAAATAGTTCTTTTACTAGGTATAAGTTCTCCAATAACATAGTCGATTACGATTTGAAGTCAATCACCTGTAGTATATCTGGTAGTTATTGGTCATGGTTAGCAACTAATATATATTAGTTTCATTCGAATGCAAGAACCGCGGGACATATCATGGCTGTACCTGGCCATGACACGCAAAGCATTAGAGTATCTAAATCGATATATAAAGCAGAGTATCTACCGCATCCACCGTATTCAAGAAACCTGTTCAGATTGTCCCTTGAATTGGGGGTGGGCATGCCATGGAGAGGGGAGGAAAACACAGAGGGACCCGCTGCTGATCGGCCGGCTTATCGCCGCTAACTCCGCACCCGCAACTTCGTCATCGGGCGTCTCCCGCATGTTTCTTCTCATCTTCAACTCCCTCGATTTTCTGCCACATTGCCACTCTGTTATATCCTTCATCTCCTCAACTACCCACCTACCGCCTCTTCTCGACTGGCAATCGCCGTTAAGCATGTGGAGTGCAACACTCCGAACACCGCCCGCGCGGTGCCTTCGTGCTCCCGGCCGAGCTTTCGCAAGTTCATTTACCAGAGGACGATCCAGCCCCCGTGGACCTCGGAACTCCATTAGGAGACCAGAGCCCATTCGAAAAGACGTCGAACCGTCGCAGCAACCAGAATCCCACAACCCAGACACCCCTCCTTCCGATGCCCTCAATCCAAATTACGATCCCGCCCAGAACACGCTGCTCGCCCCAGTCCATATCCCCGAAGACCCTCATGGCGTAATAAAAGGGACACATCCCGCGACAGGGATTTTGGCGAACTCGGGGCTCGTGATACAACGGCAGCTGGAGCTCATGAATGTGATGATCGGCTTCGAACAAGCCAACAAATATGTGATCATGGATGCCGCCGGTAATCACATCGGCTACATAGCGGAGCAGGAGAAAGGCATGGGCAATATGATGGCGCGGCAGTGGTTCAGTACACACCGCAGCTTCGTGACGCATGTGTTCGACAGACATGAGAACGAGGTGCTTCGGGTAAGTACGCGCGACGCTGACAGATTTTGGCTACGTTACTAACTGTCCAGTTCCACCGTCCGTTCTCATGGATCAACTCTCGCATTCGCGTATATGACCCTCTTGAAGTGGCGAAAGGCACCATTTCCTCGTCGACCACTCTTCAAACTAACTCTGCCGGCTCCCTTGTTCAGGCGTCCGGTGCCTCAAACGCCCGGGTCTCATCCTTGGGATTTGACGAGATGCGAGTCATCGGAGAAGCCCAGCAGCAATGGGCTCCATTGCGACGGAAGTACAATATGTTCACTTACCACCACTCACCAAACCCTGCGACAGACACGAGTACCCAGAAACTACCGCTCGCGCAAACGGGCCTATCCAATGCGCAGCAGATGCAGCTAGCCCAGACATCTCAGGATGGCCAAAACCTCGGCGAATACAACCAGTTCGCTTACGTGGACGAGCCTTTCCTGTCTTGGGACTTTTCTCTGCGCTCTGCCGAAGACAAGCTGATCGGCTCCGTCAATCGCAATTTCGTTGGATTTGCTCGTGAATTCTTCACGGATACCGGTGTCTATGCGCTGCGGATGGACTCCGCCACCCCTGACGAACAGTTCCTCGACAAGAAAGCCGATATGGGCATGACCCTTGACCAGCGTGCTGTGATGCTGGCCACCGCCGTGAGTATCGATTTCGACTATTTCAGCCGTCATAGCGGTGCAGGCGGGTTCGGGTTCATGCCTCTGTGGATCCCTGGATTCGGCGGCGAGGCTGCGGCTGGAGGGGCTGCCGGGGGAGCTGCTGCTGGCGAAGCGGGGGCCGTTGGAGAAGCGGCTGCAGGCACCATGGGCAGGGCTGGAGCTGCTGGCGGAATGGCCGACGGCGCAGCAGCTGGTGTCGCGGGTGCAGGAGCAATGGCCGGATACGATGCTATGTCTCGTGGGACGGGAGGAAACCAGCCTGACCAGCAATCGGCCCCTGTCGACCAGCAACCACCAGCGTCTGACCAAGCGAGTCCTTATGGGGA
This sequence comes from Aspergillus ellipticus CBS 707.79, assembly GCA_003184645.1. Taxonomy (NCBI): domain Eukaryota; kingdom Fungi; phylum Ascomycota; class Eurotiomycetes; order Eurotiales; family Aspergillaceae; genus Aspergillus; species Aspergillus ellipticus. The sequence goes on along the minus strand of KZ825842.1, from coordinate 183,118 downwards.
TGTGTGGGGGAATGAGCCAGAAAACCGATCGGCTCATGAAGAGGATCCGTGGGCAGATGAAGCAGATGAGGACGATGGAGGAGGTGACGATTTTGACTGGTTCTAATGAGGGTGTAAGACCCTGCACATAAAACAAACAAGGGAGTATGAGCCGCAGTCGTGGCTTTGTCTGGGGTCCTTGACTGATACAACAAGACCAATTCCGAATGCCACATCGTTGCTTGATGGCACACGGAGCCATGAGTACAAAAGAGCTCTCTCGGAAGGGGCAATTCGCCTATTTTAGAGTGACACTCTGTCAACGATATGGTTTATATTGGCACATTTGGTGTGGCAGAACCCTTAGACTTAAAGGATGTATAGAAGTTGCCTGGGAGTCAACGTGCCTCCCCCTTATGGTGACAGCTGGACTATGTACTATGAAACAAACAATGACAACAACCTCTCTCAATACCTACCTTATAGATACTCCGTGTACCACAAAGCTACTCAGTTCCTCGGGAGAACCGAGCCGAGGGGCGATAACCGATAAGCCCTGCAGCCTGAGGCCGCGGCGCCCCTCGATGCGGGATGCCCTCACCACTCGGCTCGGGATAAAGACCAGCTCTCCCGATCATTGGCTTCCACCGCACGTCGTGGCGAACCCCTTCTCCAATTCTCTTCCACCCCCCTCCTCCCCGAGAGAAATCTCAACCTTTTAACTCGCCCCCTCCTCCCAGGTACTGTCCACCCACCCAGCCCGTGCCCCTGCATCCTGTCCCCTCCTCTCCACCTCCTCCTCCTCCACCACCTCCCGGTCGAGTCTCCGCACCGGGCCTCCGTTCCCTCTTTATCTAATCGACGCCACCAGACCAGACCAGACCAGACCAGACCACCCACCCACTCACCCAAAACCACACGACTATCATTCCTCACACCCTCCTCGCATTCTTCCACATCAAATTCTTGTTCGTCTCTTAGTATCGCCCAGTGCCCACTCCAGGCCAGCCAGTGCCCACCATGTCCTCCGTCGCGCAAAAACGTCTCTTCCACGAATACAAGAACCTCTCGACCAACCCGCCCGAGGGCATCACCGCGGGCCCCGTCACCGAAGATGACATGTTCCACTGGGAAGCGCTGATCCAGGGCCCCGAGGGCACGCCCTTCGAGGGCGGCATCTTCGCGGCCGAGTTGAAGTTCCCGAAGGATTATCCGCTGAGTCCGCCGACCATGAAGTTCGTGGGTGGTGGGGTGTGGCATCCGAATGGTTAGTTTTTTTTTTTTTTCTTTCTCTTTTTTTTCTATCAGTTTTTTTTGGGGGGGGGGTTGAGTGGGAAAAGGGCTGGGGAAAGAGCTATGTGGCTAATGAATGGATGAATCGTGTAGTCTACCCCAATGGAACCGTCTGCATCTCCATCTTGCATCCCCCCGGTGACGACCCGAACCACTACGAACACGCCTCGGAACGCTGGTCGCCGATCCAGAGCGTGGAGAAGATCCTCATCTCCGTGATGAGTATGCTGGCTGAGCCGAACGATGAGAGTCCGGCTAATGTCGAGGCCGCGAAGATGTGGCGTGAGCGGAGGAGCGAGTATGAGCGGAAGGTTCGGGATGAGGTGCGGAAGGGCTTGGGGTTGTAGGTTGGTTGTGTTGAGTGTGATTGCGGGTTGCTGGGTTTAGATGATGGGGTTGAAGGGTGGGATGGAGGTTGGGCTGTGTATATAGGTGGTGCTTTTGGGCCTTGCTGCCTACCTGTTTGTCTGTCTGTCTGGCTGTCTATAGTGCGGGGCTGACGGGGGAGACATGTGGCATACTACTGGCTTGTTTGGATGCATTGGATGCTCGGTATGGCGTTGAGGGTGCGTTCATTTTTACATGTCCCCTTGTGGATTGAGGGGATGTGGTTCGCTCTTTTTGCAGGATGCTTTTCTTTATAGGAATTGAGTTGAATCTTCTTAGACTTTTATTTTTTGGGGGGAGGGGTGTGGTGTATGGTCTGGGCCGTCTGTTTGACTACTCACTTTGGGGAAGGAGAGATACCATCTTCCGATCGAGCCATCCTACCAGTCCCTCCTCGCTATCGTATAGAATCTCCGTTTCCGCTTTGACATTCAGCATAAGCATCTGTTGAAGCTCAACCCGCCATTCCAGCTCCGGACCATCGACCGCCCAGACAGGGTTATTCGACAACATCGCAATGGCCTTTTTCCTGTCTCTCTTTGTGAGACGTATGAGGGCCTCATCGCCTGAAAGGATCACCCCTGCAATGACATCAGACGTCCGGAGCCCTAGCCAGTGCAGGTCAGGAAGATTGAAGTTCCGGTTCTCGTGCGCAAACGCCATGGAGCCGTACTTGTACGTGGCCATGATGGCCATTCCGTCGGGGTCACTATCAACGAGGGCATAGAACCGGGGTGTTGTGGTAAATTGGGGTCGAGAGTCGAAGAGCTTGCGGATGAAGGCTCGCGTGGATAGATCGGGGTAACCCTTTCCCTGTGGATGATGGTGATGTTGACCTTCTCGGTGCTATGGAGTCGGTGACTGGGAGGCACTTACAGTAACCAGGATTCCTTTTCCCGCTGCAGAGGTGTTGTCGTAGTTGCTGCTCGCGAGTCGACGGTATATAGCCTGAATCTGTGAGTCCTACTCGAGTGGGAGGTTGTGAGAGGGCTTGGGAACTGATTGTACCTCCTTTTCTAGTATCAATACCCATTCGACATCTGTGAGGTCAATGCTATGGATGTCTTGTGTCCTTGGCACAAGAGTATCCTGTTTAGTGTCAGACAGGTCACATCGGGACTGTGACGACTGTGGTGCAGACCTGGCTGGAGAATCGAGCGTCTATCACTTCTTGATGCTTGGTGATTAGCTGGTAGTATCCCACGACGAGACCCTTGGCCGCTGCCTCCTAGTGTTTGTTCTTGGTCAGTGAGTATCTGACAAAGAAGCCTCTCAGATGATACCACGTATAATGCTGCCCTTTCCACGCCCATCGTGTGAGCGAAGTCATCAACCAGTGCATCGACGACTCTCTGGGAACCGAAGCAGGCGGGATCGCTGTAGTAGATGTCCCTTCCGTGTGTCAGTATTATATCCAAGATAGAACCTGTAGCATCAATTACTACTTATACTAGACCACTCACCGTTTAGAAACCATCAGTCCCGCCGACAGCGCCCCCGCAATGGCGGCCAGCACCCGAAAGGCAACGGCTATTCCACATCCCAGCTATTAGAAGCAAGCCATCTATTTGAAATGCCAATGAAACAGATCCCCTACTAAATTTCCACGCTTCAGTGACATCAGCCCCAGGCCATGTATAGGTTATGCGCGATTCTGTCTCAACAGTTTCCAGGGCCTTAGTTTGTGGGTTGATGAACAGTGAGGTCGACTTCTTGGATCGTTGCTTCAGTGTTATGGAAGGTCGGCCGTCCGTAGAGGATAGTTCGTCCAGGGCTGCAGAGAGGGTCTCATGGATGTATCGTTGGACTTGGGTTTGGGAGGTGGTTCTTGGTGGGAGTTCAGAGTCAGAGTCATTGTTCGGTGTCATCTCCATCGAGGGCGAGGAAGAGGGTACTGTCATGCATAGACGTGAGAAGTCGATTGAATTTATGATTTTAATAAAATGGGTAGAATATCCCAGGTCCAAAGCTAGTAATACCGTGTGAGTGTTACAGTTTGCAGGAGAGTGAAGAGAGTGTTAGTTAGTGCTGTCAATGTAATCAGAAGACTCGCCGCCACAGTTTGTTACTACACCAGGCCGAGTTGGCCATTGACGTCTGTCGTGGGTCCTGTTTGAATAGGAATACTGTAGATTCAGGACAGTGAATATATTATAAAGAGATATTATTATTGAGAATGAGTCTTCTTTCTCAATGAAGTGGAGTGATCAGCCAATAGAAACCATCCGAAGTATAGAAGCTGCTGCCTGGAAGTTCAGGCAAAAATGATGCAGGAAGGACAATGGCCATTTTTTTCAGCATTTGTTATTGAACCATTGAAACAATAAGAGGAACAATAAAAACACAGCTTCCAGACCCCTCGTCTGGTATGAAGTTGAGGCTATTGAACCAGCGTTATCGACCTTCACGTGGGCTCTACTGGTTGCCCGTAGTTTTTCTCCGCCTTTCTGCTCCGAAGCTCTCGCCTCGCCGTTTCCGCGTCGCATATCGCCTGGCGTCACAACCACCACCAGCACCACCGCTCTGGGCATTTGACCAGAATGAGCCCGCTCCTTATGAACTGATCCGATCCTCATTCTATCCCCATTACCAACCCAGGGAAGCGACTATCTCCTGATCACCGCAACACGATCTCCCACCCTGATTCCCGATCACCACCTCCCACCTCCGCCCTCTCACATCAGCCTCAGCAACAACACCCACCATGTCGGTCTGGAACCCGGACAACATTCGTGACGTCGCCGAATCTGTCGGCATCGTCAACCTCAACAACGATGTCACCGAAAACCTGGCCCGCGACGTTGAGTACCGGATCGCGCAGGTCCTAGAAGAGGCCCTCAAGTTCATGCGCCATAGCCGACGCACTTTACTGACGACACAAGATATTGCACAGGCGCTGCGTGTGCTGGATGTGGAGCCGCTCTATGGATACGAAGCCACAAGGCCGCTGCGCTTCGGAGAGGCGTCCTTGGGACCTGGACAGCCGCTGTTCTACGTTGAGGACGAGGAGGTGGATTTCGAGAAGTTGATAAATGCGCCGCTGCCCAGGGTACCTAGGGAGATTGCTTTCACAGGTATTTGCTGTTCCGAGACCCGGAAGATTAATTACCATTGGGGCTTTATGGTGCTGACTCGATTTAGCGCACTGGCTGGCTGTCGAAGGTGTACAACCGTCCATCCCTCAGAATCCCACCGCGGCCGACTCGAGAAACCTGGAATTGATGTCGAAGGGTCCCAACTCCAGCTCCACATTGGCTGCCATGAGTGGTGGAGGCAATGTTTCCGTGAAGCCCCTGGTCAAGCATGTGCTCTCCAAGGAGCTGCAGCTCTACTTTGAGAAAGTCTGCAACGCCTTCCTGGACGAATCCAGCGAGGAGTACCGGACCTCCGGCTACGCCAGCTTACGAGAAGATCCTGGGCTTCACCAGCTGGTTCCATACTTCGTCCAATTCATTTCTGAGAAGGTTACCCATGGCATGAAAGACATCTTCGTCCTGACGCAGGTGATGCACATGGCAGAGGCTCTGGTGCAGAATAAATCCCTTTACGTGGACCCTTACGTGAGTTCCACCTTCACATGAAGCCAGCATAACCCCCCACTGACCCTGGTAGATTGCCTCACTGGTTCCGCCCATCTTGACTTGCCTGATCGGCCGGCAACTTGGTGGAAATGCTGAGCTGTCCGAGCAAGTGGCTCTGCGCGACCTGGCGGCGTCACTCCTGGGCCTCATTGCCAAGAAATACTCCAATTCGTCGCACACGCTCAAGCCACGGCTGGCCCGGTCGTGCCTGAAGACATTCCTGGACCCATCCAAACCGTTTGGGGCGCATTACGGGGCCGTTATCGGACTTCATGCGGTGGCCGGTGCGGAGGGGGTGCGAGTGCTGATCGTTCCTAATCTGCCGACCTATGGCAATCTGCTCAAGGACGGCATGGCGGAAGACAGTCCGCGGCGGCCAGAGGCAGAAAAGGTGCTGACGGTGCTGCTGGGAGTCCTGGCCACGCTGCGGGAGGGACGGACAGCGCTTGCCAACGGGCATGGCGGTATGGTGACGGATGATCTACGCGAGCGTCTGAACAACAAGGTAGGCGACTTCCTGGCGGGCAAGATTAGTGACGCGGGGGAGGTTGACATGGCGCATGCAATTGTGGGGCCCTGATCCTGGTGCTTCGTTGCTAGCCTGCTACTGGGGGTTCTAAATTTGCACATAAGTACTATTAAAATGGCGGTGGCAAGCATGGATGGACCGAATCGGCGTTTGGGACGGGTGTTGAATTATGCGTTTTTTTTTAGAGATGGGAAGGGACTCCTGTCTGCTGGCTGCGAGCGGAGTTTATTACATTGCATATCATACCTATCATATCGTACCTACCTACCAAATCATATTACATAGTTAGCACACTACCATCGTAGACAGGAAGTCAGTAAACAGGCCCGTGTGACTGGCTTCCCAATGCGACCACGACGTCACCGGCTTAGGTAACAGCCGATGTGACCCTTGTGCGACCGCCTGCCGCGTTGGCTCAAGCCCGGCTTTTTTCCAGCCTTTTGCCTGCCGGATCATTCCCTCGCGCCTCCGACCCCCCAGAGAGAGAGTCCATCTCACCATCCCATCGCCTCTCATCCTTTAAAGGATTGAGACTGACTCTTGCCCACGGTTCCAGAACGTCCAGGTGTGTGTCCGTTCCTGCATCGCCCTCCAATTACCGAGATCCCTGGCCTGCCCGATCTGCACGTCCCTGGCCGTTTCCCTGCTCTGACCCGTTCCGCCTTCTCTCAGATTCTGCGCTGCACCGGAGCCCAACCCAGATTGGCCTTTCGCGCCCCACGAACTTTTTTCGGGCCCACAGACCGACCAGCAATAATAATCGCTCAAGCATCGTCCGTGACAACTTCTTTCACCCCCACGTTGGCGTGTCATTTCTCAATCCTATTTATTTCCCCTCTTCCGCTCTTGGTCGGGGATTGCCTGTCTGTGGTCTCTTTGACTCATTGAGTGATCAAAGAGCCATTGTATCCCGTCGGTTCATTCTGCCCCCTGCCTTATCGGCCCCCCCCCCCCCGTCGAAAGTCGCCTCGCAGATGTTCAGTGCCGTGGCTTCTCACGACATCGTGCTGTTCTAAGCTCGATCTGTGTTCTGCCTTCCATGAACCCAAAGGATCTACTGCGGTACCTGTCTAAGCCTGCAAAGTACGTGATCTATATCCCCCCCCTCCGGCGGATTGCTGTGGTGCGGCGCATGGCTAACCCGCTTTCCCCCTCTCAGGCCTCGATAACACGACTAAACCCCACCTTTTTTCCACAGTCGCGCAATCTTCCTCTCCATCCCTTAAATTTCAAAAAAAGCAGATTCTCTCGTCTGCTAGACCCGATACTTTTGCCGGTATCGGTATCTTCAGAGCGAGGGTCACAAGCCGATAGCCACCATTCCCTTTTCCAGAGGCTTTTTCCTCCTTTCCCTTTCCTTCCGCCCTCCCTAGCAGCCCTTCAGGCTTCTACCGAAACATCCTTCTTGGCTGAGTGCCAATTTCGAACTAGATAAAGGGCCTACTCTCTCAGACGGACACAGCCCCCCCTGTTCGTCTGGGCAGCAGATAGTGCTTCCTAGGCTCTCTTGTCTACGGTCCACGAATTCAGACGCGCGCGCCTGTTCTCACTTGATCTATCTGCACCACCGGTTCCCTGCTATATAGTCAATCCGCCAGAATGGTTTACATTGGAATCCCCCAGCATTACACGACGTCGCCGTCCTCTTTCATGGGGACTCCGTCTTTGACAATCAACCATGAGGCGACCCAGGACCTTGACTCCACCAACGCTTTCGAAGGTATGTGCATCGATATGCTCTGAGGTATTTGGATAAATCTGACGGGGAACAGGACCCGAGAAGCTTTTGGAGGTCTGGTTTGCGCCTTCCGCCCAGAGCCTGGGCTCTGCCGGTCCCGCCGGCCTGAAGGCCGTGCCTGAAGAGATCTGGAAGGATATGCTGGATCTGGTCAACTGCCAGGTGCTCTCAATTGTCTCTTCCGAGGACGTTGACGCGTACCTCCTGTCTGAGTCCAGCATGTTCGTCTGGCCTCACAAGCTGATCCTCAAGACCTGTGGCACGACCACCCTACTCTCTGGGCTTCCGCGCATCCTCGAGATCGCGGCTCTGTTCGGTGGCTTTCCTCGGGCGACCGCGCCTGCCTCGCGCGGCATCACTGTCGCTGCTGCCCCGTACCGCGTGTTCTACAGCCGCAAGAACTTCCTCTTCCCCGATCGTCAGCGCGGTCCCCACCGCAGCTGGAGGGATGAGGTCCGGAACATGGACCGCCTTTTCCTTAACGGCAGCGCCTACATGATCGGAAAGATGAACGGCGAGCATTGGTACCTGTACCTGACCGAGCCCAACACCTTGCTCACTCCGCCATCCAGCCCCAGAGTGGAGTCCGAGGACCCCGTGACCGAAACCAAGATCCTCCAGGTGCCTGAACAGGCTGTCCGCCAGGCCGGCGAAGACCAGGACGAGACTCTGGAGGTGTTGATGACCGACTTGGAAGAGGAAAACGCCAAGCAGTTCTACCTCGAGCATGCGACTGCCGTTGCCGAGAAGCGTTACCGCAACTTCGAGGCGGACGATGACCATGTGGATGTGTTCAGCAACAATTCCGACATGGATGATGTCTCGTCGAACGGCAGCCGGATTCTGCCTCCGGAGCTGACCACCGAGGGCCACGCTCTGGGAACCGTGGTGTCGGAGTCGTGTGGCCTGTCCGACGTGTATCCGAAGAGCAAGTTCCCCGAGTCTCGGATCGACGCGTATCTCTTCACCCCTTGCGGGTTCTCGGCCAACGGAGTGATTCCGACGCCCGACCAGACCACCGGCACTCACTACTTCACGGTGCATGTGACCCCGGAGCCCCAGTGCTCGTATGCGTCTTTCGAGACCAATGTGCCGCACTCGCAGAACGGCCAGACCACGGCGGAAATTGTGCAGCAGGTGGTGAACATCTTCAAGCCCGGCCGCTTCACCATCACCCTGTTCGAGGCCAAGCCCGAGGCCACTCCCACAGACGGCGACTGGGACATGATCAAGGAGGTCAAGTACCTTGAGCGGCAAGCAGCCCGTCGCACCCGGATGGAGCACGTGGAGGGATATCGGCGGGTGGATCGGATCGTGCACGACTTGGAGGGATATGACCTGGTGTTCCGCTACTACGAACGACTTGACTGGAAAGGGGGGGCCCCTCGGCTCGGAGAAGAGCGCATCTAACGCGAACACGTCGGTCCGTCCTTTCTGTGACGATCGGGGAGGACATGGGAGAATGACAGCATGATTCGTTTTCAATTTCGGGATTTTTGATATCTGTTTTCTGATTCCAGCGATTGAGCTTGGTGGTTTCGAGCAATTGTTCGTGGAGACATTCGTTTGCACCGTAGTGTGCGCCTAGCATCCGCTATGAATTTACAGCAACCAAATTGATTTTCCACGCCTATCATAGAACCGTGACATGTAGCGGCTGTCAAATGAAGTAGAAATAAGCAGTGGCCTGACCCTCCGACCCTGAGGGGGGCCACTAGTTCGTAGTACGTATTCATCATCCATCCATCATTCATCATTCTTAATCTTAGTGTTGACGGCGGAAAGTCGGCCACTCGGCAGACCTGCCGGATGGGGCCGTAACACCGATAAGCACGCGGCCGCCCTTCTCGTTCTCCGTCATCTTTCTTCATCGCATCGGGCTCTTCTCGCCGCCAACCCTGGGTTTTCTCCATCTCCACCATCTCCGATCTACCGACTCGCGAACTCCTCCTCGCGACTAATTTCGACTGGCGCTCTCCGACTGCTCCCGCACCCTGGTCGGGACAAGTTCTGTCTGCGCCGCGAGCCTACAAGTCTCTGAACCACTTCACAAACACCCCTCTCGCCCCCTCCCAATACATCTACGCATCCACCCGTCACCATGTCTTCGCCTCCGCCCCCGTCCTCGAACCCTCTCAAACGCCCCTCCATCTCCTCCGCCTCCTCCCAACCGCTGGGCACGAACCCGAAACGCGCCCGGATGCACCCCCTTCGCCAGACCTCGTTCCCGACCACGATGGACGACTCGCGCACATTCAGTGACGCGGGCAGCGTAACAGGCAGTTTTACGGGGAGTCTGGGCGGCACGAGTGCGGACGGGGTGTTCCTGACGAAGGGCAAGAAGCGCGGTCGCAAGAGCAAGGCAGAGAAGGAGCGGGAACGGGAAGAAGGGATGCTTCGGGGCGGGCTGGATCGGATGGGGTCCGTGGATGCGGAGGGAATGTCTGTGAGGGCTGGGACGGCGGGAGGTGGTGGCGGTGGTGGTGGTAATGCGGGTGGGGAGGACGCGGATGAAGATGAAGATTTTGACGATGAGGGAGAACTGCTGGGGAGGGAAGAGGGGACGACGGATACGGAGGCGGAGAAGAAGAATCTAGCGTATGTGGGATTTTTTGTTTTTTTGCATTCCCTGGGGGGCTGGTGAGTGTGAGTGGTGCTTTTTTGCTAACTGCTGCGGGTATAGATTGCTGGTGGATGCGTTTAATCCCATACAGTCGGAGCGGTACGATCTTTTTAAGCGAGCCAAGTTACGAAAAGAGACATTGCGGCGGATTGTCAACCATGCGCTCTCGCAGTCGGTGCCGGCTAGTGTGGTGACTACGATCAATGGGTTTACGAAGGTGTTCGCGGGTGAGATGATCGAGAAGGCGCGGACGGTACAGGCGGAATGGGCGCTGGCTCATGACCAGGCGGCGCTGGCGGCGATAGAGGCCGAGCAGCAGCAGGCAAGCGCTGGGGGCGTCAAGCAGGAGCCGTCGGACAACTCACCCAACCCACTCCACACACCCAGCACTCCCAACCCCTCCCTCCCTGCGCCAAGAAGGGATGGCAATGCCAAGCTGCCCCCGAATCCCCACCGCGGCCAGCTGTTGCCCTCTCACCTGCGGGAGGCGCTCCGGCGGTACAAGCGGGACGGCGAAGGGGGCGGCGTTGGATTCTCAGGCTTGAGCATGGGCAACCTTGGGGTGCGAGGGTCGGTGACATGGACCGCTGGCAGTGTTGGCGGGCGCCGGATCTTCCGCTGATCTCGGAGGGTTGCGGTCATGGGCTGGCAGCTGATGAGGAGGAGATGCAGGGCATGAGCCATGAGGGCCGAGGCTGAGAGGCCGAGACAGACTGCCATGGCGGGTTAGCTGCTCCGATGCTAAGTACTAAGTATGTAGTAATAATAAGTGAAGCGGCGGCTCGCCTATAATTAGCCACTCTAGCCACCCTGCTGGGCGTTCTTGGCCCTATCACCGGAATCCGTGGAATTGCATATCACATCGCATCATAGGGTTCGGCATGGCGCAATCCAGACCCAAGGATTCCTCGTCCCTGGGGATAGCCGCCTCGCCCCTGGATCGAATAATATCCAGTTTTTGGGTTTCAACGGGCTTGGCCTGGCCGCGTATGCATCGATCTGCTGCCGATGAAAGAATCCCTTGATCCCTTCGGCGTTGTGGTCGGGACTTCTTAATGTCAGGCAGTCCCACTCCCGGGGCCAGCCAGACCCTGACCTGACCCTACCTTCGCCCCGGCCCTATGGCTCCCCTTCTGCCTCCTGCTGCTTGCCCCCAGTCCTTCGTTTGCGTTGCTTCGTAGCTTCAGCTTCACCATGCAGTCCTTCCAGTCGCCCACGCTCTACTCCCGCATCCGCGAGACCATCTGGAGCCCCTCGCAGGGCGACTCCCGCAAGAGCGTCAAATGGATCGATGTGAGTGCCTCCGCCACCCGCAACCCTATCCGCCCTTGATCCAAACATCCAAACATCCACCTTCACACCAACAACCACCCCCAAACAAACAAACAAACAAACAAACACTATACTATACTATATCCTACTATACATACATCCCACTGACAACCCACCCCAGGGCCTGCGCGGAATCGCCTCCTTTCTCGTCGTTCTCACCCATCTCGCCCGTGCCTGGGACTACAACCTCTTCTCGCCGCGCGACAATGAGGAAGTGCCGCCGCGCGTGCTCCAATGGCCCGTCCTCCGCATCCCCTGGCAGGGACGCATTGGCGTGACCATCTTCGCCTTCCTGACGGGCTACGTCTGCGCTCTCAAACCACTTAAACTATCGCGCGCCGGAAACCACCTGGGCGCCTTCAAGGCCATCGCGAAGAGCGCCTTCCGTCGACCTCCCCGCCTGATTCTCCCGGCCACCCTCGCCCTGGTCATTTCCTGGGTGATGGCGCAATTCGGGGCCTTCATTGTGGCCAACCGCTCCGACTGCTGGTGGTGTCGGTATGCCGCGCCCGACCTGGAGGATTCGCTGTACAAGGAAGTCATCCGGCTCGGGACGAACTTCCTCAGCACCTGGACGACCGGGTACATGGCGTATGACGACCACCAGTGGGCATTGCTGCCGCTGCTGAAGGCCTCGATGCTCGTGTACATCCTCCTCAGCGCCACCATGTACGTGCGATTCCGCTGGCGGGTCGTCATCTACTTCATCATGATCTTCTACTTCCACCAAGACGCGGCCAAAGACACCGGTATGTTTGCAGAACCTCCCCAATCCCCAACTCCACTCCCCCATAACTAATTACCTACCAACCCAAACCAGAAACCTTCCAAATCCAAGCCATCTACGGCACCCTCCTCAGCGACCTCACCCACTGCGTCCCCTTCCGCGCCTTCCTCGACACGCACCGCTGGCCGCGCCGCATCACCGCCGCCTTCCTCACAATCCTGGGCCTCTACCTGGCCAGCTACCCGGGCGAACACCCCGAATTCGCCGAATGGTCGACGGACCTCTTCAACCTCTCCCTCTACATCTTCCCCCCGGAAGTCAACATCGGAAAACGCTACACCGCCATCGGCGTCGACCTCATCATCGCCGCGATCTTCATCTCCCCGACCACCCAACACTTCCTCTCGAACCGCCTGCTGCTTTGGCTCGGCAAGCAGAGCTTCGCCGTGTATCTCGTGCACGGGACGTTATTGCGCACCGTGCTGTGCTGGATGCTGTACGGCACGTTTACAGGCGAGCCGTGGGAGGAGAGCGTCGACGAGAACGGCGTGCCGATCCTGCCGCCGTGGCTGCCGTTGAAGGGCCCGGTGTGGGTGGGCGTTTGCATCCCCTTGTGGATTGCCCTGGTGTATCTGTGTGCTGTTGGGTGGACCGGGTACGTGGATCCGGCGTGTGAGAGACTGACGGGGTGGTTGGAGAAGAAGGTCGGGTTTGAGAACGAGGGCGAGAAGGCTGCTGCTGGTGCTGCTGGTGCTGCTGGTGCTGCTGGTGCTGAGGGCAGGGCTGAGGAGGGCTTGCCCATGCAGATGAGACCCATGCCCGTGGCTTAAGTAGATTGGATTGTATAGAGCTGTGGGGTGGGATGGGATGGGATGTGCTGGTCATGGTCCCGGGTGTATATTGCTGGACTTTATAGATATACGGCGTGTTCTGTTTCTTTTGATGGGGGTAGATGATATACAGCATACACTACAGTTATAGTTAAGTAGATGAGATATGCGACATTGGGTAATTCTAGCAATTGATCGTTCCCATACTACAAACTTCTTCGTGTATTTAGGTGTTCTACTATTCCACCATTGGAGATGTCATTCCGTCCGATTAATCTAGAACCCGCTGATCCCAATTTCAAATGACATCCAATCGATCGCCGTTATCGTTGTCTAACGCTCAGGTCAAGGGTTCATAAAACCCAATCCCTCCTCCATCACAGCAGTATACTACCAAGAACCGCGGTTGGATACCATAGGTACATCCCTACATACATAATTACCTACTGACATGTGAATGACTCAGTACCCACATGCATGGCTAAGTAGCCATAGCCATAGCCATACCATGCCGTGCATACCCCCCCCCCAAAACCCTTTAGGCTATCTCCCGAATGATGCTGAAACACCACCGCACCCGCGAAATACCCGCATCCGATGATGCGATAGTGACCGCCCTATTCGCAATAGGGACTCGTAAGCCCGTCCGCCACGACAATAAAACTATTGGGTTGGTGGCGCGGGAAATGTGATAGCCGGATATTAATTTGGTGGGATTTAAATTGAGATTAGGATGTCTTTGGTTGTAGATAACTAGGTGATTAAGTAGCATCGGGGTTGGATGTGTTTTGGGCTGGGATGGGGTGTCGGGTGCGGGTTCCAGGTTAGCAGAGTATAAGTAAGGTAGGTAGATAGTTAATAGGAGGGGTTTGCTAGGAGAAGGTATGGTATGGTTGTATGTTTCTTGAGGTGATATTTTGGGTTATTGTGAGGGAGTGGGTATGGTAGGATCTAAGTAGGTGGTTGTTGCTGGAGTATGTCTGAGTCTGTTGCACATATGAGGATGTGGTATCTGGGGGAGGGGGTGTTAGCAATGGAGCTCCGGGTGATTCGATCAGTTGCTCAGGATCCTACTTACCTTCGGTTCTTTGAGCTTCTTGCTTGGGTTGATCATACCCTGGCGAGAATGAAACAGGATTTATCTGCACAGATGGTGGGTGCTAGATCCAATTGGATCTGGCGTGGAGGTTTCCTTTTGCCGCGGCGGTTGTCAGAGGATTCTGCTCCTCTCTGGTTATTAGGCACCGGATTCAGTTTGAGGGTCAATCGTCGACATACCATCTCTCGTCTACGCAGTGTATCATGGAAAGACGCCCGCAGCATTCATCCGGAGGTAGAGGAGACGGAGTCCGCGGGCTAGACGAGGATAGAATCAGCATCAGCTTGGATATAACCCAACCAGGTGTTCTAAAATGTGGGCTGTCTAGTCTGATACTCGGGCTGGTGTTGTTTTGCTTACAGGTTTGTTTATATTGCTTCCATTGGGAAACTCTGCTGGAGGGTTTGTAATAATCGGTATAGATTCAAGGTGTGAGAAGTACAGACTGTGTACACGACAAGACAACAAGATAGATAATAATCCTTGAATAACAACCCATCCCACTGCAAGACACAGTACAGGAGAGCGACAACGACCAGACAGCCTGAGGGAGTGAAGCTGAGCACACGGCCGTGTTGATCGACTCCCTGGTGTCGTTTGGAGTCCATGCAGTCGACCAACGACTAAGCGGGGTTGAGAAGATGAACGCCCGGTTGATTGTTTTTTGCCTTATTGCATCTTCCATCTTCCGTCTGCCTTTGTACTGTTTTTTTTTTTGTTTGTTGTGTTCTTCTGAACAACTTCTTTTCTCATATTCCCGTCAGAGGTGAACACAATGGCCATCGCACGTTATTCTGATCGACCGCGTCGATGACCTTGTGTTTCTTCATCTTAGCACGACGCAGATGACTGCTTCTCACCTGCTATCTTTCCAGACGTGGAATGTAACGGGAAAGTGACGGCGAAGAGAATACAGGACCTGGAATCGCACCAAGCCCCTTGGCTTGGATAGAAGTGCTTGCATGTCTTCATAGACGCAGCATGTGAACACCATACTTGGAATATGGCTTATCGTCTAATCTATCTGGTCGAACGTGAGTGTTCCAAGCTTTGAGCTTGATTCTTGCTGTCATGCAAGCACCATGTGTGGGACAAGGCACATCACGCATCATTTCTGGTCGGATGTGAGTGTCTCAAAGATCGCACGCTTTTCTTGCTGTCCCGTCATTGATAAGAGCCGTTCTCGGCTCTCCGTGTGGCAGGTAAAGATGGTGTATCGGACATGCCATTATATCTGGTTGAACGTAAGCGTTTCAGAGTTCGCACTTTATTCTCACTGTCCCGTTATTAAGAAGAGCAGTTGGCAAGGCTCCAGATGGAGCAAGTACAGGTAATGCGCATGACATGGCGTGTCGCCCACCATATCCGGTCCAAGGTGAGTGTTTCAATGTTCGCACTTAATTCTCACGGTGCTGTTCTTGAGGCCTTGGATATAAAGACCATGTATGGGACATGGAGTATCTCCTGGCTCAGCGTAAGTGTTTCCAAGTTCGCACTCTACCTTTACTGTCACGTCATTAACATAATCTGTCCGTACCAGATACTAGATGCGCGATGCAGCAAGCAGAGATCATGCTCGGGAAATAAAACCAATATATCGGATTGAACGTGACGGTTTCCACGTTTCAAGGCTCGCACGCTGCCCTCACAGTCACCCCTCGTCATTGACATGATCTGTGCAGTAAGCATCAACCATCAAGGCAAGCATAATCGGGTTGAATATGGCAGCTTCAAAGTTCGCACTCTGGCCTCACTGTGCCGTTATTAACGGGTGCTGGCCATAAGGAGCCGCGGTGTAGACGCAGAGCCACCAGAGGGCTTATTCCAGCGCAGCTCGGGAAGCAAGTGTACTTGACTCTCGTCGAACGAAGTCCATCATAAAACCAAGCCGCAGTGGTATTTCGGCGAATTATCAGTCAGCCAAACACACGCCACATGGGCCACACTCCGGTGCTTCCAGTTACCGATGGAAGATTCCATTTAAGTTCAGGTAAGTCATTCAACTTTCTTCTGGCACACCCCAGAATAAAACCAACCCAGTGTGGAATTTCGTTGAAGTACCAGTCTGAAAAACAAGCGCCACATGGGCCACATCCAGGGGCCTCCAGACACCGGTGCCAAAGTCCACCTGAGTGGAGTCATTCTGACTGCCATCTAACAAACCCCAGTATCGGAAAAAAAAAAACCTGGAGTGGAGCTAGCTGCATAGACATATCAGCCTGGAAAACATGCCCCAGATGGCCCACATTCGGGGCATTCCTGATGCCAGTGACAAACTCCATCTGAGTGGAGTCATTTCCACTATCATCTAGCAAACCCCAGTATCGAACGAACCTGGAGTGGAGCTGCATAGAAATATCAGTCTGAAAAAACTCGCCCCACATGGGCCACACTCCGGGCACTCAAGGCACCAAAGCCAGGAGGTTCTATCTGGGCCCAGGCAAATTCCATCTGAGCCCAGGAAAAAAGTCACATATATCGAGCCCCATCATCAACGCATATGGAGCGAAATGCACCTCAGTCTCGGTTGAAGCTGACACCCATGCCCCCTAAGGACCGCACTCAGGCCCAGAAGAGCCCGAGACCATAGAAAGTCTTATGGCACATTTTAAGTTAGCTGTTTCTTCAGTCGGGGTCTAGAATCTGCAGATCGTCGACGACAGATCTGCCAAGGCCATAGAAAGTGCCATAACACAATTTAGGTCGAGTTGCTTCTTCACGCGGGATCTGGAATCTGCAGGTTGTCATGGGCATATCTGCCACGGCCATAGAAAGTGTCATAGCACACTTCAACTCGGGCCTTTTCTTGAAGCAAGGTCTGGAATCCGCAGATTATCGTCGACAGATCCGTCTTTTCATCGGGCGATTTTCCTTCTCAAGATAGAAAACGGCAACAGGCCGTAAAATAACGACAGCAGGTACATCGGAGCCTGCTAAGGGTCTTCCTTCCATGTTACCTGGAATATATTTGATGTCCAGAGAATATTTAACTCTTACGGTTATGTCCTGTGGAGCAGTCCTGTCAAATGACAGACGGCATTAAAGCCGCAATGATATCGCCAACAGCTGTTCCCTGGCTGCGAGCGCCTTTTGCAGCACTTTTCTAAGTAATTCGACCAACGCACGCCCCAGGTGGAGCCTCTATCATCTCACGGGCTTCTAATCATTCAATCTCGTTAGGCTTTTGAGTGCCAGTGTCTGGTCTTACTCTGAGATATAAGCTGATCCGATAGATTTTGAGAAGCACTTTGCTAAGTGAGGCGACCAAGCCGCCCCGTGGGAGCCTCTATCATCTCTCTCGCTCTAACTAATCAATTCGATAGATTTTCGAACGTTAGGCTCCAGGCATGCCCCGCCAGATGGGGCGTGCACACATAATATATATGTACTTGTCGGGGTTGCGGACCGGACAGTTATAAGTACATCGCTCGCAGTGGCCGCCTGGGTGCCGCTATCGTCTCATTTTCTTGCTGATCAATTTCTGCAGGCTTTCGAATGCAGAACCCCAGGCCTGCCCCGACAAATGGGACTTCCATATATATAATATATGTACTTGTCAGGGTTGCGGACCTTGCAGTTATAAGTAGGTCGCCCGAAGACGACCGCCTAGGTGCCGCCGTCGTATCGCTTTCTTGCTGATCGATTTCTGTAGACTTTTGAAAGTCAGACCCTCCGGGCCTGTTCCGATACATGTGCTTGTATATATAAATATATATACCTGTCGCGCTTTCAGGTCGCACTTTGTTAAGTGAAGGCATTCAAGGTCTGCCTTCTGGAAGGTGCCATATTCTAACCGATCGATTCCGTTAGACTTTCGATTGCCTGGCCCGGTGATTGCTTCAAGATATGGCTCGGATATATTTATATCCTAAATACAAAAGACCGATGTGAAATTCGTTCTAGTACGAACGACCGAGTTCAAACAGCTTGGAAACGCCGCCAGTGTCTTCTGGCACCCGATACTTGGAGGATCTTTTCCTCAGCAATGCCAGCTGGGCTCGGGTTTTTTTCCCTCAGCAATGCTGCTCGTTTTGTCGAGAAATGATCTGAACTGGCGGATTCTTTTTCTCAGCAACGTTTCGGAAGTTTGGATTGAATTGACTTCTTTCTTCTCTCAGCAATGAAAGTTGTCTGAGAAGTCGAGTTCTTCCCCCCAGCAACACCTCAAATTGATGCTTGCCTGCCATGAGCAGCAATTTCGAGAGCTGTGTTCTCTTTCTCGGCAATGTTTCGAAAGTTTGGATTGCTTTCGTCTTTCTCTCAGTAATGAATGTGGTCTGAACCACCGAGTCATTTTCCATAGCAAAGTCTTGTTTACTGGTGCCAGCCCCGAGGAAAGTGTTCGGCAGCTGCGTTCTTTCCCCCGGCAGTGCTGTTCCGGATGCCGTAGGCTACACATCTACCTACAATATGCACAGCACACCCATCGATATGATCGGTCTTTCCGTACTTGTCCATCTGCTAACGAAACCGAGGCACAATAAAAAGATTGTATTGATGGACTAAAGGCCACTCAGCCACCGCATCGGATGATGGTCCAAAAGGAGCCACACTCAAGTGCGGTGGTCCTGTAGTATGGCCCCATTATACAGAAACAAATGACTTCTGCTGGACTAGGACATGTCCATCTTGTATGAAGGAACAAATAAACTTTGTTGGACTAGGACATTGCCTGTCCATGTCAACCCTGTATACAGAGACAAATGACTTGGATTGACCCATCTGTGAGATGATGGGGAGAATACGAGAGAAGAAGAAATGAGAGGAGAGTGAGAGATGAGGACCTTTTTATACCTACGTTTCTGGAGGAGAGGGAGAGGGGGGGGGGGGGGACGTGAATTTCTACGAGGCTTCATCGGCAGGCAGTGACGGATTAGGCGGGTGAGGTCAGTGACGGCTCAGATTGGTAAGGGCAGTGAGGCCAGTGACGGATCGGATGGATTAGGGCAGTAACGGATTAGGCAGGTGAGGTCAGTGACGGCTCAGATGGGTTAGGGCAGTGAGATCAGTGACGGATCGGACGAATGAGGGCAGTAAGGCGAGTGACGGATCAGATGGTCAATTCACGGCGTTTGGCTTCCTCCTGGGCCTCTTTGGCGGGCTGGAAACTGTAGGGCTGTCAGATTAGCACACAGAAGGATTGAAAAGATGTAAACTAGCTGTTCTGAGGTTCTGTGAGTCAAACAGATTAATTGGTGTTTATTTGAGTAGCAATTAAGATCAATGTGGTGGCTGTTCTGCACAGCGCAATTAGTGGTAGCCGTAGACCGGATCACGCTTCAGTACAGTGTAGTTAAAATAAACTCATTTAAACATCAGAAACTACGTCATCTCAGGGGAGGGTGTATAGGGATTGCGTCATGGCTGGACTGCATGCATGCTACGCCAGGCGTGGTAGGTCTCACTTAGATGGATACATTGCTCACGCGCTTTGCAGGGGGGAAGTTTGTTTGAAGGTATGGGAATCACTAAGTAGTCAAATGTTTCTCAGAGACGGATAAGGCTTACTCAGGCGCGTTAAACTCATTCGAGTAGGTTATGTGAGACAAGGGGTTTGTTTGCTGGTGGTGTTTGGGTGGATGGGATTACTAGCCCTAGTAGTCTCATGAGCCATCTAAATCCACAGAAGCCACATCAACCTACAGACTGAAGCTGGAGCTCAACTCCAATGACAAGCGGTCAAGTAATCTGACTTTTATATCTTCATTCTCTATCGGCAGAGATGACAATGTGAGTAAGACAAGAAGGGGAATCGATGAACAGGGAAGGTGAGTATGCCCTCCTCGGTGGAGCTGAGACATGTAGGGGGGACGACAGGCCACGCCGAAAACCATCCCAATCTATTCAAATCCAAGATATCCAAGATATAAGAGAAAACAAGAGGAGAACGGGACCGCAGCAATAATATACAGGTAAATACAATCAACTCGCTCGAGCCATCACGCCGGGTCATACATAACACTACTTACTACTGGTTGGAGGGGCCCTTGGAGGAGGACGACGCCTTGAGGAAAGCAGACCGGGCCTTCTCCCGGCTCTGCTCCATCGCCCTCTGGTGTGCCTGGCGGCGAGCGTGATTACGCTCCTCGCGCTTCCACTCCTCCTCCTCGCGTCTCCGCTTCTCGTAGTCGTCGGCCAGCTTGCGGTCCTTCTCGCTGAGTCTCGGGGGTTCGGCGAGGGTGCCGTCTGCGTTCTTGGCCGGGGTGCTGCCGCGGATCTCGTCGAGCTTGTCCTTGGTTTCCTGAACCATCTTGTCCTTGCTCTGCTTGGCGTTGTTCAGAAGACGGTCAAGAAGACTGACCTGCAGCTTGGCCTGCGCGGAGGACTCCTTCTCCAGCCTGGCCTTCTCCGCCGTTATTTCGTCGGTGAGCATGCGAAGCGCTTTGCTTTGTGCCGAAACGGAGTGCTCATCTGAAGGGGGGGCTTGGACCTGGGTAATGTTGAAAAAGCTCCGGAAGGCCGGGGAGTGGACCAGGTAACTTTGTCCCAGACCAAACATACCGGTCGCGACGAAGTAGAGCTGGAGGGCACTCGGGAAGAACGCCATGAATCCGAACGACATGAGAGGCAGACCGAAGAGGACCGCATTTCCAACGGCCGTGCCGGTCAGCTGGTTCGTGCCCTGCTCTCCTCCTTTCTGTGATCACTGTGTGAGCTAAGGCGCTAGAGCCGTATGGGGACAAGATCTCCGTACCTTGAAAGTGAGATACATCATGGCAGACGAGATGACGGGAAGGACGTAGTACGGATCAGCAACGGTGAGATCGTGGATCCAGCCAAAGGATTCCGAGGCCAATCCGGGAACCGGCAGGCTGGCCATGTTCTTGACGACACGGTAACAACCAAATCCGAAGGGAACCTGGAGCAACGGAATGAAGGACTTCCAGGCCTTGATCTCGTGCTTTTTCTGCAGCTGGGCAATCTCCTCGCGAACCATGGCCATCTCGTTCATTCTTTGCTGTCCCTGGTAGAGCGACATCTTCGCCCGAAGCGGGTCCAGGAGGTATTTGATGTTGCTCATCTTGGTGCTGGTGTCCACCGCACCCAACATGGGCTTGAAGAGGGCCAGACGGAGCACCATACCGGTTGCGACAATACCACCCCACCAGGGAAGACCACCCCAGATGTGGAAGTGCTCAATGAAGAACTCCACAATGGAGGAGGGTCCCCAGCCAAAGTCCAGCCCGAGCTCCTTCAGATAGCCAATCTTCTCCGGGATCGAATTGACATCCCACGCGGTGAGGTCCGAGAGACTTTGGTCTCCTGTTCCTGTCGGGAAGTCTGTAGAGGGCGTCTCCGGAGCGACGGGGGAGGTGGAGGTGGAGGTGGAATTGAAGCGAGCAGCGGACGCTCCGAGGACGGCCGTGGCAGGCCGCCAGGAGCGAGTGCCGGTCAGCGACTGCTTCAAGGGTCCGGAGGGGATGGCGGTTCTCGAGACCTGGGGGCGGAATGAGGAGATCTGGAGGACAAAAGTCAATCTAACCTGGCACTCGCGCGACGGAGGAAGAAGACCGCGGAGGAGGACGAACCGATCGGCTGGAGCGGGAGAGGGAAGAGAATTGCTGCCGGGCGACGGCGGGCAGGACGCCACGCCCATTGAGACCAGACCCTGCCAACATGATGACTTCTTGCAAGGACGGGGGCGAGCAATGGACTGGGGATGGCGGCGGACCTGAAGGGGAAAATCGCGAGTATTGATCGGGGCGATGCGTTTTTGTTGCCAAGCCTTTTCTGCCGGGCGGCCCTGACCGCTCCTCCGCGAGTTCCTGGTTTATACCGAGTATGGAGTACAATAATACAGGAGTCCCTAGGTACAGAATACAAAAACTGATACAAACACTGCGGCTGAGTGCCGATCGGTTATGTGAAATTCGAGGTGCTTCGCCAGACGCCATCCCATCAGACCGATTACTGATGCTTGATCTATGTACATACACTGTAACCCCACATATGCGTATCCATGCCATCCATGCAATCCATGCCTTCCCATCGCGACCACCCCCAGTCAATTTTGATGCCAGTTCACCCAGATCCGCCAATGGGGCCCGGGTGCAATGATCTATACCGCCGCCACCGCTGCACCGACAATCTACTCTAGAGCCGCAGCGTCCTGCAGGCCCGCCGCGCGGGACCCCCTCCGCACTGAGAAGTCTCGAACCTCGACGCCTGGCCCAATGGGCCTCGATCGCCGATGCTCAGGGAAGACCTGGAATCAAATATGTTAGCATGGTCCGATAGAAACATGGGGTGGGCGAGAAACAAGCGCAGCACACAGGGGCAGGACTCGAGCAAATCTCAGCCCTCAACTCTCATACCTTTGTACCAGACCATCCGAGTCTGTAGGCGGCTTCATGTGCAAACAACTCGCCGAATCCCAGCATCAGGCCGTTCACGAAGGGCAGGACCAGGTTGATTGCGGCCCCGCGCAGGACGCCCCAGAATGTCGGGGGCTTGTAGAGAATCAGGGGGGAGCTCGAGGACGACGAGTGGGACCCGGAGACATCGTGGTTCGTGGAGTAGTTCTCGGAATCCGAATGGACCGTGATTCCGGACTCGTAGAGCTCCCTCGAGTTGGAGAGGTCGGAGGCCATGGTGCGGGGAGGAGGCTATAAACACGAGGAGGCGAAACGCGCGAAGGATGGGGGTGGAAGGGATGGTAGTGCCCGGATGATATGGCGAGGCAGCGAATAGGCCGAAGGAATGGGAGATCCGAACGGCAGCGGTGGAATGGAGGGGAATTGCGCAGTGGTTGAGGTCGTCGAGGGTCCCTGGGGTTGGCCGGCTGGATGGATGGATGATCTACACCTGACCTGCAGGCCCGTTAGGTAAGCAGGCTGCCTTGCGGTCCGCAATCCAGCACGGGAACTGCCAGGCCTCAAGGGGATCGTATGATGCGGTCATTCGCAGTCGAAAATGGATGGGGAGGAAATTCCGCGCCGAGACACCCAGCGAGACCTGCGCGAGGGCAGAGAAGGGCTTAATCGTGTCAATCGTGTCCATCAGCGCCTGTTCATTGTTCGGGGCCGTGGATTCCTCAGGCGCCGGCGGAAGATCCCCTCTTCCGGATGACCAATCAGGCAACGGTGACGTACCGGCATTGGCTCGGCCGCTCTTCTTCAGCTTAGAGAAGAGCTACAGTAATCAAACCCTCCCCTCGTCTCCCATCCCTCCTCTTTACCCCGCGCCACTTCTTCGACAGTCTAGTGCTGGTCGGAACGCCGCGCACTTTGTGATACCAGTGTCCTTACCGCGTGCAGCCCCCGAGCTTTCGAGTATTTACCACCAACATGGAGCACAACGCGGACCGTGATGAGCTCGTCCCTCAGTTCTGTGCTATGACCGGAACAGGTCCCGAAGAGGTAGGCTGGATCAGGGCCACGTTCTCCTACATTCGCTAACGCGAGGTCTCCTCAGGCACAAGAATACCTGGCAACCAACGAATGGGATCTCGAGGCAGCAGTGACCGAATTCTTCGCCGAACAAGATGACGAGGGTACGGACGGTAGCAGAGACGGGGGACGACGTCTGGGAACCGAGTCAGCCGGCGAGTCGGGTGCCAGATCTTCGCACACTACCCCGCAGCCATCCTCTCGGAGATCTGCTCCGAAGAAGGGCATCACGACCCTCGGCGACTTCGCATCGGCTGGCGGCGAATCCTCCTCCGAGGACGATACAGAGAACCAAGACTTTTTCGCTGGGGGAGAGAAGTCCGGCTTGGCTGTCCAGAACCCCGACGATATCAAGAAGAAGATCATTGAGAAGGCTAGAAGGTAATACCCCGCGGCTGAATTCGGCTGGTCAGGAGCTAATCCTCGCGTAGAGCTCAGCCCCCGCCATCGGACGAACCCTCCAGGAGGTCCTTCTTCACCGGCACCGCGCGTACCCTTGGAGGGGACGATGCGCCGAGTAGGGTGGTGGATGCTCCCAGTGCGCCTACCCCGCAAGTGCCGCAACGCGTGCTCAGAAGACTTCATTTCTGGACCGATGGCTTCTCAGTCGATGACGGAGATCTCTACCGCAACGAAGATCCCCGCAACGCCGAGATCCTCGAAGGTATCCGACAGGGTCGCGCTCCGCTTTCCATCATGAATGTGCTGCCTGGCCAGGAGGTGGACGTGGAGATCAAACAGCACGACGAGAAATACGTGAAGCCGAAGCCGAAGTACAAGCCTTTCTCCGGCGCTGGACAGCGGCTCGGCAGTCCCACGCCCGGTGTGGGTGCGCCTACTCCAGCGGCTGCCCCTGCGACCGGCCAGGCCAGCGAGCCAGCCAAACCGGATGTCGACGAGTCGCAGCCGACCTTGACTCTACAGATCCGACTTGGTGACGGCACTCGACTCACATCCCGGTTCAACACGTCTCACACGATCGGGGATGTGTATCAGTTTGTGTCTGCGGCCAGCCCCGATAGCCAGTCGCGCCCCTGGGTGCTGATGACTACGTTCCCTAGCAAGGATCTGACCGACAAGAGCGCTGTGCTGGGAGATATGGCGGAGTTTAAGCGGGGCGGAGTAATGGTTCAGAAATGGCAATGAACTCTTTCAGGGCATGTTCGGTCATAGAGGTTTGCATAGCTCGGTGCAATTTCTCGGGGCAGCAGGGATCGGGTCCTTGGGCAACGAGTCGAGGCAACGCCTGCGGTTTTAAACAAAAATTATGTCGTGGAATGATATGATTCATGAGTTAGCGGATCTCTAGAGGGTTGGTGTCGACTTAGGAAGACCAATGCACGGCCAGATTACACTGGAGTCTGTTTACGTAGCATTGTAGTAGTCCTTCCCCAGTATGCATAATTTTCAAGTCTTCAAAAATAAACAAACCCGCCGCCTTTGATACATGCGCGAGATTACTGGCCTGTAGAGCCGACTACTGCTAACTAGTTAGTCCAGGCGGATTGATAAGCACGCAGAAAAAAAGCACCCGAGATCGGCTTTGCCATCCACACCACCACCACCACCACCACCACCACCACCACCCCGAATGCGCCTGATAGACGCCTCAACACTCCTCCACCCCATACCCACCCATTAACACACATCCCAAGTCGCCAAGATGCCTCTCGACGGGGTGAAGAACATCGTGCTGGTGAGTCGCAATCCCCTCCGCACCACCAACCAACCCCTCCTCTTATCGATAACGGCCCTGTGCGCATGAATGCAAGCAAGAAGATGGCCACATCGCATCCCTACCTACCTACATCCAAACAATCCATACAGCTCCCCTTACTCCCTAAACGCCACTCCCTCATACTCTCCCCAACCCTTAACCCTCAAACCAAACTAACCCCCCTCCGCACCCCCAGGTCCTCTCCGGCAAAGGCGGCGTCGGCAAATCCTCCGTCACCCTACAACTCGCGCTCGCGCTCTCCCTGCAAGGCAAATCCGTCGGCATCCTGGACATCGACCTAACAGGCCCGTCCATGCCGCGCCTCGTCGGCCTCGAAGACGCAAAGATCACCCAAGCGCCGGGTGGCTGGCTCCCCGTCCCCGTGCACCCCTCCTCCATCCCCTCCACCTCCACCGAGACAACCGAATCCACCCCCCGCGGCTCCCTCCGCTGCATGTCCCTGGGCTTCCTGCTGCGCGACCGCGGCGACGCAGTCATCTGGCGCGGGCCCAAGAAAACAGCCATGATCCGGCAATTCATCTCGGACGTGATGTGGGGCGAGACGGACTTTTTACTGATTGATACGCCCCCAGGCACGAGTGACGAGCATATTGCGCTTGCGGAGCAATTGCTTACGCTGTGTACTACGGATGCTGGGCTTAGTGCTGCATCTGTTGGTGGGGCTGGGGCGACGTGGTTGCCGCGGCTGGCGGGCGCGGTACTGGTGACGACTCCGCAGGCGATTGCGACGAGCGATGTGCGCAAGGAGGTGAATTTCTGTGTCAAGACGAGGATTCCGACCCTGGGGGTCATTGAGAATATGTCTGGGTATACGTGTCCGTGCTGCGGGGAGGTGACCAATTTGTTTTCCAGTGGGGGCGGGCAGGTCATGGCTGAGGAGATGGGGGTGAGGTTTTTGGGGAAGGTGCCGGTGGATGTTAAGTTTGGGGAGTTGGTTGAGGGGAAGGTTGGGGGTGGGGGGGAGGATAGTGATGATGATGAGGATGAGGGAGAGGAGGGAGAGGCTGGGAAGGGGGAGGAGAAGGATGCGGTGGTGGATGATAGGTTGCTGGTGGAGAAGTATCGGGATTGTTGGTCGTATGCGCGGTTTGAGGAGTTTGCGAAGACGCTGGTTTCGGAGATAGAGGGGTGACGGGATGGATGCATGGATGGGTGGATAGATAGATAAGCACTGGCTGGGTTATATTTGTTGAGTTTAGAGCATTTGTCATGTGGCGTCTTTGGCATTATTCATGGTGATACGATATCATGGCTTACAATGGGGAAAATGATCATGTTAGACTTCTATGGCCTAGATGGGTTCTTTTTATGGGTCAGTAAGCGTATTGTGAGATGGAAATGGTAGGGCGGTTGAGTAACATCGTATAAATTAAGTGTCATAGTGGCGAAAAAAATATGGTCATATCATAACTTCATTCGGTTGCGGACATGCCGGATAGCATCACGCATTGGCGGTATTTTCGTACCGTTCCAACATCGCTCGTAGTCGCATTTCGGCTGTTGCCTGACTCCCATCCGATCCGCCAGACAGGGAAGCTTGCCTGAGCCAGCCGAGTAGTGCGTGTACCTCCGCCATCAGGGCTGAAGCTCCCGTGCTGAGGGGACGGTGACTATTGGGAGACTCTTGCGGTGGAGAATCAAGTTTGCCAGAAGGACTCTCAGCCTGAGCATCAAGCAGAATCTCCGACACTAGAGCTGGGGTCAAGATACTCTGGGTGCGCTCCGGCGTGTCGGACTTCATCTGATTTCCCAGGAGCGTCCGGCCAGACGATCGTGGTTTGGATAAGAATTCTCGGGTTGTAGGAAGTGAGTCGATGGACTCGTCTGTTGTGAGTCCTAAGGCTGCAGCAGATCGTGGAGTAGTGGGCTGCACTGGGGCTGATGAGGCATTTCCCGGAAGCGATGTCCGCGACTGCGCCCCTGTCGTTGTCTGCCTGGAGTTATCCCAATATCGGTAGTGTGATAACGAGGAGTGATCACGCCCATCGGCAAGACTGTTTTCATCATCATAGATAGCCACGTTGCCAGCCTGTCGTTCATGGTCCGAGCTGGCTTCGTCAACCGTCACCAGACCGCCCGGGGCCCGGATCTCTCCCAACGGTGCTATATGGCTGCCGTATTCGTTCGCCAGACTGAGCCTGCTGCGGCCGCATATCTCTCCGATCGAGTCTAATGTATGGCGGATGTTTGGCTCAATAGCCCGCAGGATACTGTCAATACTGAAGTCTGCTTCGGCCGGAAGGGGAGGGCCACGTCTCTGCCGCCCTGACCCACCGGTGAATGGGAAGGAGCGCCGCGAAGGCATCGTGGTCATGCCGGAGGTATCATGAGGGCCTCCCGAGTATGCCCTAACCAGCACGGGCTGTGACGGCACCGTTGAGGGGCGGGAGGTTGCTGGTCGATGAGAGTTCTTCCAGGGGGAGGACCTAGCGTTCCCATTCAGCTGACGTAGGGCAGTGGTACGATGGGCTCGCGAGGACTCATCTAGAGCCGGTTCATGGCGATAGGGATTCGTCTGTTGCAGAGGTCGGACAGTCTCAACCACGGGGGAGGCATGCAGAGGGTTCAGCTGTGACCATCTCCGACGTGGAAAAGCGGACGAGGACGGTGGAAATGCGTCGGTGTGGGCGAGCAGCCTGCTTGACCTATAGTCCATCTCGCCCGAGGGTGTAGACAAACAACCGGAGCCACTCTAGATGCAGGCCGCGTCTGTCTAGACGAGCTCAGTGACGCAGCGGAACGGCGATGGGATACGACCACAGCAGACAGCAGCAACACCACCACCACCACCACCACCACCACAAGCACTACCACCACCACGACGGAGAGAAAACCCCGCCCTCCGGCCAATGCGCAGCAGCAGCGGCAGATCGGCCGACAGGAGGGAGGGATCAAGCGCCTGTCAGACAACAGCGGGCGGCGGCGGCGCGGCGACGGACGGACGGACAGCGCAGGACACGTATCACGCTCCAACGCATCGCTCGACGGGGACACAGATGCATGGGCTCATGGGCGGGCTCATGGGCTCATGAGCTGAGGGGCTCAGCCGGACTGCTGGCCAGATGACAGACAGACGGACAGACAGTTGATGGCGGGGGACCGAGTCGATGCAACGGGACGGTCCAGACTCCAGAGCCCGGGGGGGCCGGCGAGTCGCGGTCGTAGGCGTGCGGCGGGCCACCCGAAAGGGGAGCCACCACCACGGCGAAGTCCAGCTGTCCCTGGAACATCATCCCGTCCCAGTCTCACCCACTCCTCCACTCTCCCACTGCTCTCCCCCGCCATCGCCAGCTGCATGTGGTGGTCGTCCCCCCCATTCGCTCCCCTGGCTGCAAAATGAACAAGTTTCGCGTATGCCACCCCCCACCTACCATGGGTCTCCCCGCCATGCCACCCACCACACCCAGTGGAACTGATCGTGATGCGGTAGTTTGGCGACTCCGATGAGTCCGCGTCCGACTTCGACGACGATACCTCCGGACTGCCATTCCCCGAACCATTGTCCCGAGCCTCCTTCCTGGCCCCCGACTTCGACCCCGCGCAGTACCTCTCCTCCCTCACCAACCGGCACCAGAGTCTCGAGGACCTGCGCCAGGAGCTGCGGGATCTGGACCAATTGCTCAGTCGGGAATTGCTGGATTTGGTCAATGAGAACTACCAGGATTTCCTGTCCCTAGGGAGCGCGCTCCATGGCGGGGAGGAGAAAGTCGAGCAGGTGCGCGTCGGTCTGCTGGCATTCCAGCGCGATGTCCAAGCAATACGAGACAAGGTCGAGACGAGGCAGCAGGAGATGGAACAGCTGCTGAAAGAGAAGAAGAGCCTTAAAACAGCGACCAACGTCGGGCGGGCCCTATTAGACTACGCGAGCCGTGTCGAGGAGCTGGAGAAGAAGTTGATGATCGGAGATACCCCCCGGCAACCTCAGGATGGCTCGTCGGCCGATCTCGACTCGGATTCGGATCTGCTGGACAGCGCCAGTGAGGAGAGCGACGAGGAGGAGCTTCCGAATGGCGCATCCCTGGTATCCCTCAAGACGCTCGAGCATCACATCCAGAAATACGTCTACTTGACCCGATTATCGTCCCGGATCGGTGATGACCATCCGTTCCTACAGAGTCAACAACCAAGGATGTCGAAGATCCGATCGGCGGTGCTCTTGGACCTCAAAACCGCGCTGGAGCAGGCGAGCCATGCGGGCGAGAAGCGGGATACGAAAACGCTGGCCGTGTTGCGTCTCTACAAGCTCATGGGAGAGGACACCACGGCTGTCTCCGCACTGAAGAACATGAAATCTTAGGCGTCTCTCCGGGGATTGACCAGTGCCATTTTGCATAGCGTCGGCGTTGGGACTTTCTTTGCTGCTTCCGAGTGATATATGAAACAATACCATTATACACCGTATCCTTCCTAATGAAACATATTCTGTACAACCATGAACTGGAACGAACTACCTTACACGCCCTGCAAAACGGCAATATCAGGGGAGTTGTCCGACTTGAACTCTCCGTTCAAACTGAAACCGGGGCCGTTCGTCGAGCTCAGGACCTAGCAGGTATCAGCCAACTGGGGTTCAACAAGAAAAGGCGGTGCCGTAACTTACCACTTCGTAAACCTCCTTGGTGATGCGATCATTGAGACCAGCCGCATCCTTCTTGATCTGGTCGATGGTTGCGCGCAGGTTGTCACGCAGCTGCTCCGGGGAGAACGCCAACTGCCCAATGGGCACGCGAATGACGGCATCGCGCTCTCTGTATATCGTACCACCACGCAGCATTTCAACTCTGGAGGCCACATCTTCCACCACGGTGCCCGTCTTCAAGCTGGGCATCAAACCCCTGGGACCGAGAACCCTGCCCAGTCCGGCCTTGTTCAACGCATCCAAACTGTCGGGATGGCAAATGCAGCGATCGAACTCGATCTTGCCGGCCTTGACGGCATCGAAAACTTCTTGTTCTCCCACCAGGACGGCTCCCGCCGCGCGAGCTTCCTTCTCGATCCTGGTTCCCGGAGGGCACACCACACAGATTCGCGATTCGGTCTGGACGGAGTGAGGGAAGCGGAGCATGTTGCGGATGACCGGACCGTCCCTTCTCGTCTTCATTCGGATGTGGACTTCGTATTTTGAAACAGTCGGCTCACGGCCAACTTCGAAGGCACGGAGGTATCTGCGGGAGAAATTGAACAGTCAGCGGAAGAGCCCGTCGAGATATGATGCCTGCCCATTGCATGCATACCTCATGGCATCGCACAGCGCGAACTGCTCCAGGTCCTTCAAGTTTCCCTGCTTGAACTCCCTAGGGCCCTTCTTGCCCTTCTTGGCGGTGCTGTCCTTCTTGCCGCGAGCCTGGGAGGCCGGACGGACCTGCTGGAAGCCCGACAGAAAGGGGGCCATTGAGCCGGGGCGCAGGGCGGGGCGACATGACGACAAGATGCCCCGGGCCACGGAGGGCAGGAGTGAGCTGGAGGAAGCCATGGCGTTGGAACTCCGGTCGATCTGAGGGCGACGGATTGTTTTCTGGCCGAAATCTAGAGTTGCCCGGCCGGCCATCGCGGGCGGAGAAACATACCGCCGGCGGAGCCCGCCGAGTCCGAATAATTGTGCCCCTCCCGCCTGGCACTTGTCGCCGGCTTCACATCCCACCTTCTACACTTTTGCAATTACTGGAAAGGCAAAAGGCAAGATGTCTCAATTCCAGCTGACCCTGGCCACCCGCGCCAACCAGGCGGCTCTGCTCCCCGTCCTTCTCCTCGCCACCTCTCTCAACGAGGCTTCGGGCTCTTCCCCCAACCCCATCTCTATCACCTTCGAGGAGACCGCCATTCTCTCCCAGGGTGACAAGGCCATCGTTCAGTTCACCGGTGCCAATGGCCCCGTCTACGGAACCGAGAATGCCGTTAAGGAGCTGAAGAGCAGCTTCCCTTTCCTCAACGGCAAGGAGGAGAAGTTGGTAAGTGATCCGCTCGACTTCGATTACACATTGTATACACCCTCGTTCGCTCAGTCTGACAGTTACTTCCAGGAGAACGAATTCCTCTCCCGAATTGAGACCCTCACCACCCTGGACTTCAAGGCTCTCGCCGCCCCTCTCGAACTCCTCAACACCCACCTGCTCATGCGTTCTTTCTTGGTGGGATACTCCCTCTCCACGACTGATATTGCTCTCTGGGGTGCCCTCCGCGGAAACCGTGTCGCTGTCTCCGCGATCCGTAAGGGCTCTCTCCCTAACCTGACCCGTTGGTTCGCCTTCCTGGAGGAGCTTTGCCCCTGGGCCACCTCTGCTCTGGAGGCGCTGAATGCCGCGGCCAAGGAGAAGAAGACAGCCAAGGCGAAGGAGGGCGCCAGCTATGACATTGCTCTTCTTAACACCGACAAGGGTGTTGTCACCCGGTTCCCGCCTGAGCCTTCTGGATACCTTCACATCGGTCATGCCAAGGCTGCTCTTCTCAACGACTACTTTGCCCACGAGAAGTATGCCGGCACTCTGCTTGTTCGTTTCGATGATACCAATCCCTCGAACGAAAAGCAGGAGTACGAGTCAGCCATAGTCGAAGATCTCGCCCTCATGGGCATCAAACCCAACAAAACGAGCTTCACCAGTGACTACTTCGAAGAGCTTTATCAGTACGGTCTGCGGATCATCAAGGAGGGTAACGCATACGCCGACGACACCGACAAGGAAACTATGTCATCGCAGAGAATGAATGGCGAGCCCAGCAAACGCCGCGATGCCACTGTCGAGGAGAACCTTGCTCGATTTGAAGAGATGAAGCAGGGTACCCCTGAGGGTATCAGATGGTGCATTCGTGCTAAGATGTCGGTGGACAACCCCAACAAGGCCATGCGTGACCCCGTCATCTATCGCTGCAACCCCGCTCCTCACCACCGCACCGGCACCCAGTGGAAGATGTACCCCACCTACGACTTCTGCTGCCCCATTGTCGACTCCATGGAAGGTGTCACCCATGCCCTGAGAACCATTGAGTACCGTGACCGGAACCCTCAATACCAGTGGTTCCTGGACACCCTTGGTCTTCGTCACGTTCAGATCTGGGACTTTGCGCGCATGAACTTTGTCCGCACTCTGCTGTCCAAGAGAAAGCTCACCAAGCTGGTTGACCAGGGTGTTGTTTGGGGCTGGGACGACCCTCGATTCCCGACCATCCGTGGTATCAGAAGACGCGGTATGACCATTCCGGCTCTGCGTGAATTTATCCTGAAGCAGGGTCCCAGCAAGAACATCGTCAACCTCGATTGGACTCTCTTCTGGGCCACCAACAAGAAATACATTGACCCCACTTCTCCGCGCCACACTGCCATCCTCAAGAAGGACATGGTGAAGGCTGTTGTCAAGGGTGCCCCCGAGGCTTACACTGAGAACAAGCCCAAGCACAACAAGAACCCTACTCTCGGAGAGAAGAAGGTTGCCTTCAGTGGCTCTATCCTCTTTGACCAGGAGGATGCCAAGTCCTTCAAGCAGGATGAGGAGATTACGCTCATGGGCTGGGGCAATGCCATTGTCAACAAGATCGAGACTGATGCGTCCGGCGTCGTCCAGGCCCTGGAGCTTACTCTCCACCTGGAGGGCGACTTCAAGAAGACCGAGAAGAAGGTTACGTGGCTGTCCACGGAGGGACAGGACGTGATCCCAATTGAATTGGTGGACTTCGACCACCTGTTGAACAAGGACACCATGCAGGAGGAGGACGCTCTGGAGGATGTCCTGAACCCCAAGACGGAGTTCCGTGAGGACGCCGTGGCGGACTGCAACGTTGCCGACCTGAAGGAGGGTGATATTATCCAGTTTGAGCGCAAGGGATACTACCGTCTTGATCGGGCCTACGCCCCCGGCAAGCCGGCTGTTCTGTTCAACATCCCCACCGGTAAGACCGGAAAATAGATGAAAGCAGTGGTATAAACATCTCTACGTGTTACTTATGAATATACGCTACATATGAGAGGTAGATGATATGAAAAAATTCGGCCATCTATACAAATTTTCTGACCACCTTGAAAAAAAATTTTTTGTAATGATTGTCTGAAAAAATTTCCAAACAATGTGAGCTGCGGCTCACCAGACTCTTCGAGCTATCTAAAGCAGTATCCGTCTTTCAAGCCGGTGTTTACGGCATTTATAGTAGAGGAGTACTATTGGCTAGTATAACATCTTTGCGTCAAATAACTACTGCAAAGTTGCTTAATAAGAACACATGATTTTAAGGTTATCAATCAGTCACAGTCAATTACTAGTTTAATAGTAAGTGGAGACTAGAAATCAGTTGGCAGTCGGTATGAGGGTATCTGCGACAGCCAATCAGCCAGTCGTCACATTAAGATTGTCTATCAGTTGGATAATCGGTTGACGTGTGAAATTGCCTGGCCGGCAATTTTGTTTGCATCCGCTGCTTTATGGGGGCTGGGCTGCTTTACTGGTCTGTACGCGGCGCATGTAGCCTAGCTGCTTCGTATAGAAGACTGACCACGGATATCTCTATCCAGGTCCTCAAAACTGCCTATCTTGGAGACTATATCGCTTCATATCCATGGTAATTGATGGGAAATGTTGGTAATCTAACTGGATAACTACGAGGTTTTTTATATTTACTATTGTGTATATTGGTTGCGGGTCTTAGTCTTACCAAGCTCACAAGATCGCCGAGTCTGCCAATTTGTGTGAGACTCATAGCCCTGCTAAGCTCTCGTATACGAAAGCAAAGAGGGCCCGTAGCATACGATGACTGATTGACTTTCCCCAGTATAGCCAGGATGAAATGATGTGATCATCGGCGCAACGGTTCCAGTCTGTGATAGCTTCTGGAAGCATATATACCAGTCAGGTTGACGGGGCAAAAATCCCTCATCCTCGAAGTTTCGCAGCCCCCGCTATCTAGGGTGGCAGGAAGCTGCCGGAAGGATGGAGTAGTATTCCCCAAAGTTTGCGAGGTGGTGACGGCATGGAGAGGGGGCCTGGGGGCGTGTCATCTTCCTTTTCGGGCTGCCTGGCGCTCTGGTGCCATTCTTTGTTCCGCCGGGGTGGCTTTCCTTTCTTTATTCTCCTCCCCTCCTTGGTTCCCAAGCCATGAATAATGATATGCTTGGGCTTTCCGATGATCCGACCAAGCCGCGTTCGTGCAACCATTGCCTGGGCAAAACCAATCGACAGTGTCGAAGAGGCCGGGGACGGTACGTATTCCAGGCCGGAGATCCCAGATATAGATAGTGGTGCGAGCATGGGGGATTACAACGGAGAGAATGCGAAGGTGAAGACTGGGATGATGGGTGGATTACGTCGAGACTCGGCCGGCGGGGGCCGGCGTAATGCGCCCGCCGTATGTATGGCCCGCTAGGCCCCAACGCGGGGGGACGCCAGGCCTAAGGCCGATCACGGGCTCCACCGGATCGCCCTTTAGTGCCGGCCTGTCAACTTGCTTAACGCTTACGGCCTTGACAGCCTTGACAGCCTTACACCATCTCCCCTCCTTCGGCACTTTATACTCAAGTCATGACAACTACGAGCGACGCTAATGGCAATGAACAAAGCTTGAGCAGCCCAGTCTCCACGCCGTGGCAGCTGTCATCCCTGCTATCTGCCCCCCCTTCGAACCCCCCACCCGTGGTTCTCGACTCTCGTGCCGCTACCCTGTCCACGCCGCGACCTTGGAACCAATTCTCGCGTCACGAGTCAATTCATGCGCTCGCCCTCTCAGATGCATTGCTGCCAAGGTACTTGGGTTCTTGGTGGGCTCCCAGACTCGGCCCGTCAAAGCCGTACGGTTCACTCGGACTGGTCCCCATGTCTCATACGTCAAGACACCATGCGAGTCGTCGAATCAACGAGTCACCCCTCCCCAGCCTATGACTGTTCCGCAAAAATGACTGGTCCTGCGAGTCTCACCGGAAGAAGCCCTCCTTCAAAGGTACCTACCGACCAGACCGGCGACTAAGCGTCTCAAAGTCTCTCCGTAGAATGCCGGAGCTTCCTGCAATCAACTACGTCAGCATGATTATGCTCGCAACGGCCATTCGCTCAGGCAATAGATTGGCTACGAATGTCATCCAAGCAGCCCTGCACTTCTGGGACAGAGAAGAAAGAAGCTCCTCCATTCTCCCTGGCATCTTCTCTATCCTGGCGGGGAGGTCCTTTCACCTCGTAGAGCTCTGCCCTTGCTCCGAATTTGTTCCCTTCGTCTCTCTCTCGCTTGAGTTTGCACTCGCTCACTCTTTCGTTGTAATACAAGTGGAGGACTACGGAGCGCACAGGGCACGCCAGCTGATCCCCTGTACCCCGTGAGCTACTGGACTAAACATGGCTGAGCAAGCCAGCGCCACAGGCGGTCCCTCTGGCGGCGACGCTGAGCGTGGCGCGCAAGGCCGTACCTCAACTTCCGAGCGACGAGGCTCGCGGCGGGTCTCTCGAGTGTCTTACAAGGAAGACTACGCTAGTCTTGACGAATACGGCAAGCTGGTCAAGTATGCCTCCACCTATCGCGAAGCTGGTCGAGGCGACGAAGCGCAAGGCGAGGCGGAGTGGAGGAGGGTGTGGTATGCGCCTTGGAAGAAGCGCAAGGTCTTTGTCAAGAGCATCAGCGACCAGCAGGGCCAATTCCCCGAGGAATGGCTCATCACGGACATCCGCCAGGGTCTGCCCACCGAAGAGATCGGCGTCAGACGTCGCCGAGCTGGATGGAACGAACTGGTATCAGAGAAGGAGAACCCCATTGCTAAGATCCTGTCGTACTTCAGGGGTCCCATTCTTTACGGTACGTCTTCTTCTTCTATCTACCTACGGCTGCGCCGGTGTCTCTAACAAGGTCACAGTGATGGAGCTGGCCGTTCTTCTGGCCGCGGGTCTAGATGACTGGATTGACTTTGGTGTCATCATCGGTATTTTGTGTCTTAACGCGGCCGTGGGTTGGTACCAAGAAAAACAAGCTGCCGATGTCGTCGCGAGTCTCAAGGGCGACATTGCAATGAGAGCAATTGTCATTCGCGATGGCCAGCAGCAGGAGATTCTGGCGCGAGAGCTTGTTCCTGGCGATGTGGTATGTGTGACGAAAACCCAGCTGGTCCAGCGGGTGAACTTCGAACATTGTTTGAATGCTCACGTTAGAGTGTAGGTCATCGTCGGAGAAGGCTCGGTTATCCCCGCCGATTCCAAGGTCATTTGCGATGTTAACGATCCTAATGGATGGGAAGAATTCCACCGAATGCAAGAGCAGGGTGATCTTAGCAGTACCTCCGAGTCCGACCTCGAGGACAACCAAGAAGGGGGAGAGGCCCAGGAGAAGCCCAAAGAGCAGGAAGGAAAGGCAGATGCAGAAAAGAAAGAACAGGATAAGTCTAGACGGCGAGGGTATCCTATCCTCGCCTGTGATCACTCGGCCATTACAGGAGAGTCACTCGCGGTTGATCGCTATATGGGTGGAATGGTTTACTATACGACGGGCTGCAAGCGCGGCAAGGCTTATGCCGTTGTTCAAACAGGCGCGAGGAACTCCTTCGTGGGCAAGACCGCGACCATGGTGCAATCAGCAAAAGGCGCTGGCCATTTCGAGCTCGTCATGGATAACATCGGTACTTCTCTCCTGGTCCTCGTCATGGCTTGGATCTTGGCTGCGTGGATTGGAGGTTTCTACCGGCACATCCCCATCGCCTCGCCTGGACAGCAGACATTGCTCCACTACACCCTGGCCTTGCTGATCATCGGTGTTCCTGTCGGTCTGCCTGTCGTGACCACTACGACGATGGCTGTGGGAGCAGCGTACTTGGCCAAGAAAAAGGCAATCGTGCAAAAGTTGACTGCCATTGAATCGCTAGCGGTAAGTAGCCAACCTTTCTAATGGTCAGGCACTTGGTTGCTAACTCAAATAGGGCGTTGATATCCTGTGTTCGGATAAAACGGGAACCTTGACGGCAAACAAACTCAGCATCCGCGAACCATACGTAGCCGAAGGTGTGGATGTTGACTGGATGTTTACCGTGGCAGTCCTGGCTTCTTCGCACAACATTGAATCACTTGATCCGATTGATAAGGTCACCATCCTCACCCTACGACAGTACCCGAAGGCTAGGGAAATCCTTCGCAGAGGTTGGAAAACTGAGAAATTTGTTCCCTTCGATCCGGTGTCCAAACGTATTGTCACAATCGCCAGCTGCGATGGCACCAGGTACACCTGCACCAAGGGTGCGCCGAAGGCTGTACTGCAGTTGACGAACTGTTCGAAGAGCACGGCAGACCACTACAAGGCCAAGGCACAGGAATTTGCGCACCGAGGATTCCGCTCCTTGGGGGTTGCGGTTCAAAAAGAAGGAGAAGATTGGACTCTCCTTGGCATGCTTCCTATGTTTGACCCGCCGCGAGAGGACACGGCCCAGACTATCAACGAAGCTCAAAACCTGGGCATCAGTGTTAAGATGCTTACTGGTGACGCAATCGCGATCGCCAAGGAAACCTGCAAGATGCTTGCCCTCGGGACTAAAGTGTACAACTCGGACAAATTGATTCATGGCGGCCTCAGTGGGGCAATGGCTGGCGATCTGGTCGAGAAGGCAGATGGATTTGCCGAAGTGTTCCCCGAACATAAATATCAAGTCGTGCAGATGCTTCAGGAACGCGGCCACTTAACAGCGATGACAGGTGATGGTGTGAACGACGCACCGTCGTTGAAAAAGGCCGACTGCGGTATTGCTGTGGAAGGGGCTTCAGAAGCAGCCCAGTCAGCATCTGATATCGTGTTCTTGGAGCCAGGCCTATCCACGATCATCGACTCGATCAAGGTTGCTCGGCAAATTTTCCACCGCATGAAGGCATATATCCAGTACCGTATCGCTCTTTGCTTGCACCTGGAGATCTACCTGGTTACATCGATGATCATCCTCAACGAGAGTATTCGTGTTGAGTTGATTGTCTTTCTCGCTCTTTTTGCCGATCTGGCGACGGTAGCCGTGGCATATGATAATGCGTCGTTTGAGCTGCGGCCAGTTGAATGGCAACTTCCAAAGATCTGGTTCATTTCAGTGCTTCTGGGCCTGCTACTTGCATTGGGCACATGGGTCGTCCGTGGTACGATGTTCCTTCCATCGGGAGGTATTATCCAGAACTGGGGTTCCATCCAAGAAGTGTTGTTCCTTGAAGTCGCACTGACGGAGAACTGGCTTATTTTCGTTACACGAGGTGCGGACTCCTGGCCGTCGATCCACCTAGTGACAGCCATTTTTGGCGTTGATGTTCTGGCAACAATCTTCTGTCTCTTCGGTTGGTTTACCAACGAAGACATGCACACGAATCCTGCGGACTCGTTCGTCGAGACACGGAACGGCTGGACTGATATCGTCACGGTGGTTCGCATCTGGGGTTACTCTCTGGGCGTGGAGATCGTCATTGCCTTGGTATACTTCATGCTGAACAAGTTCGCGTGGTTGGATAACCTCGGCCGAGCCAAGCGTGACAAGGGCGATTTAAAAATCGAGAACTTACTCGGCCACTTGGCGCGCTTAACTGTCGAGTACGAGGAGCCCGGGAAGCCCAAAGGTCGCTTTTTCCTTGCCACCAGCAAGGAAGAAGAAGAAGTCGAGTAAAACCTGGGACGTGCGGATTAGACGTAGAGGAGCCGCGGAGTGAAGATGGGAGCGATGCTACGAATGGAGAACCACAGGGTGGAATGATGGAGATGCTATAATATGTAAGGCAGGAGAGGCAGACGGATAAAGCTGTTTGATACTAATATCTCTATAGTTGGTTTGATCTGGGTGCTTAATATAAACCTGTTGTACAGGCGATCAGTAGGGGCCCTCAGTAGTAGTAGACATGTGATGCTCGCGCTCGCTCGTCCCCGCATCTCCGACTTCGATAAGCCTTCGTTCTGCTCCCCCTCAACTACCCCATCCCCCCCTTCTCGATTGTACCCATTGCATCGACATGCCAACAATAGATATAGACCAGACAAAAGCTGACCACCAGCGTCTCCGCCTCGACGTGGTCATCGGCAATCGGTTCTCCGAGCCGGATGCAGCGCTGATACGTCAATGCTTGCAGTTCCTGGAGGAATACTCCTCTGTCGAGTGTCATGCTACCAGCAACAGCAAGGACAGTATTTCTGGTACTAATAAGTGATTGTTTTATCCAAACAAATCCACACGTAAACTAACAGAGTATCCCCAGCTCTAGTTGATATATCCGAGACATCCGGACCCTTATCAGCGATCCAAACCCTCGCAGATGTCCTGTCTACAGTTGGGAAAATAAGCGCCTCAGAGGCACTGACTCATGCCCTCCATCTCTGCAAAGAGGATGTCGAACTAAGCGGTCTTTCCCTGAGCCCAGACCGACCACTCTCCGACTCGGACAGAGAGCAGGTCTGTTTTCTGGTCGACGCATGGCTCCGAGCAAGCACCTACAGCCAAGCCCAGACCATACTCACTCCCCCAGAAACTCCAGAGACACCTCACCGACCGATGACCCTCTCAGAGAAGATCTTCACACACCACTTACTATCAGACAATGAATCTGTGGGCGTGAAAGCAGGAGACGTGATCCGGGTTTCGGTTGATTGGATCATCGCGTCAGAGCTATCCTGGATGGTAACAAACCACCTTACATCCTCCTGAATAGAACTGACTGTTCCAGTCTACTAATAGGAACCGGCGTCAAAGCCGTAATCGCCAAATCGTATTCCTTCATCTTCGGCCGCAACCTCTCCATCCTGGGACTTCTGGGTATTGTGATCCGCGACGAGGGATTCTATGCTGCTGTCGCTGAGAACGGGACCGAGGTTACAATTGACGTGGATGCAATGGTGGTCACAGTAGCTGGTAGAGAAAAAAGTTGGGGCTTCGTGCTAGACGAGGTAGAGTTAGGCATGCTAAGGGGCGGTGGAGAGATGCGGGATATTGTGAAGAGTTATGAGGGGGGTGTTCGTGATCTATCTCGGAATGAGAACAAGGTCAAAGATAGGAAAGAGCAAGGGACAGGGCTGGGGAAGGAGCTGGAGTGGTAGGTAGGTATGGTATGAGAACCCTACTTGATAGCGTGTATATAGATAGTGAGGAAAGGTTGTATAGGAGGTAGATAGATGCAGCCATAGCCGAGCACAATGATTATATAGTATTTACGTATGTAGCCCCCATCACACTGCAAGACAGACAAGAAGAAGCGAGCGAGATCACTTGCGCATCTCCAACACCCTCTTCCACAACATTTCCATCTCATCACCGACGGCCCGCTCGGTCTGTCTCTCCAGAGCCCGTCTCGAGAAGTCACGTTTCGAGATAGCCGCGTTGGATTCCTCGCGGGACATTTCAACTGCTACCAGTCAGCCAAATCCACCATCCTCTGTGTGTACAGCAAGCAAAAAGCAAAAAGCAAAAAGCAAAAAGCAAAAAAAAAAAAAAAAAAAACTCACCATGAACAAAAACCCCGGCCCTCTTCCCACTAAACATGGCATGAGGCACATTAGTACTCCCATCCGAATTACAATCCCCAATAGCAAAAACCCCAGGAACACTAGTCCTCATTCCCGAATAATCGGTAGTATCCACCTTCTCCTCCAACATCGCGGTACCCAACTCCTCGGGTAGGGTCGACCGCTGCGCCGTCGGATAATTCGTAATAAACGTATTCCTGACGACACTATCCCCATCCTCGAACCTCACGCGAAAGACATCAAACTGCTGATCGGTAACGTTATCCCTGTGATCATTCCCGTTCTGCAGACGGTCGATCGCGACGATGGAGCGGTTGTCGACGCGCACGTCCCACGCCGCGAGCTGTTTCTCCCAGTTAGGGTACTTGGATGCGAGGGATAGCTGGTTGGCGGGGGTGGCGGTGCCGTTCGTGAAGGCGATGATGTCCGAGTATAGCGTGTGGGTTTCGAGCACGCTGCCCACGACGTCCGGGAGACTGCCCAGGATGCCGAGTGGCTCGTCCCGGTGTTCCCATCCGTCGCACCAGGGGCACCACCATATCCCTTGGCCCCAGGCTTCGCGGAGTCCCGGGACGTCGGGGATTAGGTCGATCAGGCCGGTTCCGAGGATGATTTTGCGGGATGTGTAGGTTGTGCCGTTGGTGGTGGTGGCTTGGAAGTAGGTTGTGTTGTTGGGGTCGGTGAGGGGCGAGATGGAGGAGATTTTGTTGTCGATGATCGTGGCGGTGTCGTATTTGGAGATTTGCGTGCGGGCGAGAGCGCGGAATTGCGCGGGTGGGGTGCCTGGGGGGGTTGAATGTTAGGGTTGGGGGAGGATAGATGGAGGTATGGGGACCGTCGTTCCCGATCACATCGTGCATTTCTCGGGTCGGGGCGTTGCGGTATTCGCCTGAATCGAACATCGCGGTGCGGCGTCGGACGCGAGCCAGACTGCTTAGGGCGCTGAGGCCGGAGGGCCCGCCGCCGACGACGATCACATCGTAGTCCGTCTGGGGGATGGATGATGAGAGGGCGAGGGTGAGGGTGGTGAAGAGGGTGTAGAGGAGGGATTTGCGGGCCATGGTGAGGGGGACTGGTTCTGTCGACCGACCAGGTTGGGTTGTCTTTTGCGGCACTGGAGACAAGCTGCGGCGAGCATTCTGTCTGGTGAAGAGACGACCAGGCAATTTATACCTTCCTGATGGGGCGCCCTCCTCGACATTGCTGTGCAGGCCTGCAAGGTGGAGTATACAGCCTCAGCTGAGGCAAATCCCGCTGCGATGCAGCCAAGACTGCAAACCTATTGCGAGCTCATTGGCGGGGCTGGCGACATGGGATCTGCATTATGCGTGCCGTGCGACTTGAGGTCGCCAAGGTGGCAGATCCTGAGCACATTGATGCTGGATCGAGTGGGGTTGAGGGGGAAGGATTGGTCGGGTTGTCTTGGCCTGTTGGAGGGATGAGCTGAGTCGATGCGTGCTATCCAAGTTGACTTACTAGTCTTGTGAGGGATCGATCTGGGTTGCCAAGTCGAGGGACCGGGATCGGCAGGGCTGGGGCCCAATAGTTCATATGCAAGGCGCGGATCGGGGACGAGGTTGCACGGGCAGGTTGGAGGGGAAGATGAGGATGGAGTGGAAGAGCAAAAATTGCAGGAAGAGAGAGGAACGAGGGAAGAGGGGGTATAGAGAAACACGAGAAAAAAAAATAAAATAAAGTTCACCAAAGCCCTGAAAATAGATTGAAGGATTACAGGATTATTAGGTTAATATAGCCAATATAAATGGCTCCACCAGGGTAATACAAGCAAGTAGAGAAACAATCAATCACGCCATTCGCCATTCCGGGTATCACGATGCGCCATCAAATGCGGTCCTTAGCTTGCCACAGGCGCACGGGGTACCGATAGGCCTTCCGTGCAATGCGCGAGCTGGTCTTCTTCAGGGCATCCTTG
Organism: Aspergillus ellipticus CBS 707.79; assembly: GCA_003184645.1. Taxonomy (NCBI): domain Eukaryota; kingdom Fungi; phylum Ascomycota; class Eurotiomycetes; order Eurotiales; family Aspergillaceae; genus Aspergillus; species Aspergillus ellipticus. The sequence goes on along the minus strand of KZ825842.1, from coordinate 140,520 downwards.
ATTCCGCTCAAGAAGCCCGAGTTGCCGTACGCCTGGGTGACATCCCACATCATCACGCCGCCAAAGCTGTCGAACGTCTTCGCGTATTCGATCACAGACTGCAGCTGAGAAATCGGCATGTAGCCCGAGCTCGCGGCTCCGGTGTTGGCCGGCACGCCGAGGAGGATCCGGGCCTTTTTGTTCTGCGACACGGTCTTGGCCCAGTTGTCCCACTGCTGGAAATTGAAGGTGTTCTGCGTGTCGGAACCGGGGACAAACGAGTTCAGTCCACAGGGGTTGTTGTAGAATTGCACCCACACCGCATCAATCGACACAGGGCCGTTCAGGATTTCCTGGTCCGACAGGTCGGGGTACGGGCATTGCGGCGCGGCCGTCAGGAAATATTGCTTGGAGGTGTCCTTATCCGAAAGTTCGCGAAGCCTGTTCGCAAACGGTGCCATGTTGTTCACATTGGCCTCAAAGTCGAAATCGAAGCCATCCACGGAGGCGTCGCCAAAGGGTCGGTGGGCTGAGGAGCCCGACTTGGGAGGGCCGAAAGTCTCCCAGATCATGTCGGCACCGGACTGGGCAGCGGATTCGGACTGGAATCCGCCCTCACTGTACGTTGCACCGCCGATGGACAAGAGGACCGTCTTGCCTTTCTTCTGGCAGGTGGCGATATCGGCACTAGAAGGTATCAACTAGTTAGGTCGGCGTCAACATGAAGGGGGCCACAATACGTACCCAACTTGTGGGCAGTTCGCGAGGTTAGTGCCATTGAACAGCTCGCAACTTTTGCTGTTGTCTTCGAACTCATACTCTGGCGCACCACCCACGCCGTTGATCCTCATCAGGAACGCCAGTATAAGGACCTAGTGGGGTTAATAATCATTCGTCCTGTCTTTGTGCCATAGGTTGAGCTTACATCAATGGTATCGTCTAATAATCTGTTAGTATGGACTGACATGTTGGAGAGTTAGAAGACTTACCATCGCAGTAATAGGACAAATTCTGCTGTGCAAGGTTTCCCGATCCCTTGAGGGAGTTTTGACCTGGAGAGGCATGTTAGCGGCCTGTCAGACACGACGTCACTCAAGACATATACCCCAATACACAGCAACGTTGGATTTGGATGAAAGATCGAGCTTGGCATATGCTCCTCCGAGAGAAGCAAGAGCCGTCGAGAAAGCAAGAATCTGCTTAAGGAGCGACATGGTGAAGGATTGAATAGAAAATTGTTCTCTTTTTTCAAAGATCGACTGAAAATTTAACGAGTGGACGACCTATTACTTCACGATGAATGCCGATGACCTGTTGATGATGCCGAGTTGCCGGTGCCGAATGTTTCTCGAATGAAACTGAATTGCTGTTCAAACCCGACCAGAGGCCGACTCTTGAGGCCTTATAAGCCTTCTTCTCGCCATCCAGCTTCCAGAAGCGTTTGTTCTCAGCAAGATGAAAAACGTCTGTGTCACCCGTTTTCCGGGGTCAGGCATTCCGGATAGCAGTCAATCATCAGATAGACTGCGTGGATGACAGATTCGGAGAACAAGATAGAATCTGGAGAGTTAACATTTTTCCCGGGCCCTATTCACGCTGTGATTGGTGGTGGGCTAGGATGGGATACCATTCTCGCGATATTGTTTGCGGAAGTAGTCCAGCCCGCGGAATGCCACTTGCCGACAAAGCCCGTGCTTCCCCAGCCCTGTGGCCGACGCTCTTCTCGTGATCGCTGCGAGGTCACCGCAATTAGGGCAGGGGCTTCAAACCAGGGGCCGCAGTGACCAGTCCGTCAATACCACGGCTGATAATCCGACCGCATTGAGAGTTTGTGGGGTTGCGAAACACGCAGGTGTCGGAAAACCTCTCTGACAGCTCGTCCGCGGCCAATGAGCCTCTGATCTTTCCTTGTCCGTTGAGATAACATGGGGTGCTGCAAGGAGAGAAGGAATAATCGAAGTACTGGGTGAAACCGGCTATCATCAGTGCTAATTATGGCTATACGTTCCTGAGATCTGATATCACGATTGAGATGACAATTTAGCATAGCAGCAGCCTATACCTTACTGGTCGACAGTTAAATCCAAGTCGGATGACTTTGTCTTATGGTAGATGTGCTCATTTTGGGAAAAGCATAATATGACCATATATGATTCGTATAGCTCCATCTACTGCGCCAAGGTCCTTCTGCAGTCTGCACAGCTGATCGTTTGCAGTCGTGCATCAACAAACAACCATAATTCTATTTCCATCCCGAATCCGGGGGACCGCAAGCCGTGCCTGGCCTCGTGGAATGCCCGTTGTCCCAGTGATAAAGGCATGTACCCCTTATCAGGCCTGCTTTCGATTTCTATCAGTATCAGCATAATCGGCAGCTGCTAGTCCCGTCGATCAGTCAAACGACAGAAGAAACTTAACAGAGCCCATTAATCCCTCATATTTTGCATCTCATGAATCGGTCAAAAGACACCGGATGCGGTACGTAAGCCATCTGCATGATTATCAGACTTGATGAGCTATTTCAGTTCTAAGTCGAAAGATCTTCAAATGAAATATGTTCAGATTTATCTTCGCGTCCCGAGACGGTAGGGGACTGCTGCGAATTCATACTAGACAAAAAGGCTGCCGGTCATGTCGCACAGACCTGGTCTGCTTCCATCAGCCGTACGTGACTGCACTTGCGGCCTCATTGATGGATGCCAACGACCCGCTCAACGGCCTCATCATTGGTCATGCTGGGGTCAATGACCCCCGCAACCTTGAGGACATCCACCACGCCCTCGATGACTTGGCGTTGCACACCCCGCGCCGTGCCCGCGAACTTGACGTCTTTCAGCCATTCCTTCGCATCCTCCTCCCCATATGTACATCCTAGCTCCCCTGTACCCAGGAGTTTCACCACCTGAGACAGATCGGCTTCGAAATCCTTAATGCCTTGGTCCAGGAGCTTCAGCAGCTGTTGCAGCTTGCCGTTGACCTCTATATCGGAAAAGCTCGAAGTGGATGCCACGACCATCCAAGACGGCCAGGGGGTGTAGATCTCCCCGATCTTCTTCAGTGGCGGCTGGGGGTTTTCCTCCGTGGGGTGGAAATAGGGCTTGGTGGTAAAGTGCTCCCACATGAAGAATTCCGCCGTAGGGTTAGGCGCTTGCTCTGGCTGCGCAGGATCGGTCCCTGTCACTCCGTTCCGCAGGGCCTGGAAGGGGCCCAGTGGAACGGTGGACAGAGAGTCCGGTTGCCAGCCTTGCTGCTGAGCGAGCACAAAGGACATGATATGGGAGCCACTGCTAAAGTCAGGACTTGCCCAATCGGGGACATCGGTGTGTTCTGCTCACCTTCCCAATCGACTAACTCCAACCCGCTTGTCCTTCAGATCAGCTACCGAGTTAATATCCTCTCTTTCTCGACCCGTCACGATGGCCCAGCGCAACGGCGTGTCTACCCAGTGTCCGACCACCTTGTAGCCACCCGACGCGGAATCCTTCTGGGCCTGCTGCTTGCCCGCCAACCCGGCCACCCATCCCTCGGTCAAACCGATCGCGACATCGATTTCCTTCTCGCGGAGGGACGTGATCATATGTCCCGTTCCAGAGGGGAAGGGGATCAGAGAGATCTTGAATGGGAGGGCAGCCTGGGCCGGGGAGCGGAGCGCGAGGTGGAGGGGAGCGAGGTAATGCTCTATATGGTTGAGATGTTAGTCAAGACAACTATGGTCCATACTATGTTCTAGATCAAACCGCATAGATCCGAGATCAGTGGAATAAACACCGGCAATTGGTGGTAATCCTCGCTGCTGTGTAACAAGAACCAAAGTATAGATGCGGAATGTAGGCAGAGGGAAGTAGATCGTACCGGGAACATAGCCAATTCGGATGGTCTCTGGGTCTGAAGCCATGGTGAATCTGTATGGAGCGACGGGCCCGAGCGAGTCGGTTGAGGGATAGTGAGGTTCTTTTTATTGAGCTGGCGGGTGGGAGTCAGTCTTGCTTGGTTTACTTGCCAGTCAGTACTTGCGACTAGCACTCTTAGCGGCGGGGGTTCCCCTCTGTACCCCGCCGGCTCTTCCTCACGTCATTCCCGGCGGGACGCCTGCAAACCCGACAAAAACTATCTACACCACACATCCGGAGCAGCGGACTGGTAAGGATTTGCGCCAGGTACCATAGCGAATGCTCCAAATCATGCACATTATTATCCTATCAAGGTCTACAGGTTCATCCGAACCTATCTATGCGCGAACCAAGGCAAGGTCCGACGCGTCTAACTAGGAGATATGTATATGCAACGCCAACGGATGCAACGAAACCCAACAGCCGCGTATAATCTCATTCAAGTCATCCGGATGTCCTTCTCCTCGACATTCCAGCTCTCACTCGGTCCCCGCGGACTGCCCGCAGCCCGGAACGAGGCCCCGCTATACATCCAAAACTGCACACCCAGGTACAGATCGCAAACGCACTGGAACAGACCACACATCCGGAAGGACCAAGGAATCACTTCCTGGCTGCAGAAGAAGTAACTCAGCTTCATGACATCACCGAGGATCCAGGCCGCAAGCACAGACACCCGGAACCCGGAGCATGAGTGGGACTTGTGGTTCTTGATGATCTGAGGCAAGGGCAGTGTGGCTTCCACGGCAAGGCCAACGTATCCGAGGAGGTTGATGTAGAAGTCGGAGTTGGCGATCGGAGGTAGGATAATTTGGACGAAGGTAAGTGCGCCGATCATGTAGGCCAGGAACAACCAGTAGCTGTGGACAACCCGTGGTTAGACTTTGTTTTGACAAGCATTCACGACAGAGGGTATGGAGTACATACGGTTTTGCGCTTTTCCACTGCCAAAACTCATAGGGTCTAGCAAACCCACCGCTGTTGTCTACGCTGCTGAAGGGAACGTGTTCAACACTGTTTTTCACCCCCGGAGCTGGCCGGTTGTCCAACGCAACTTTCAACAGGACCATCTGTACTCCGATCATGGTGACGGCCTGGATCAGTAGCGATATGGAGTAGTAAGCGCCGAACCAGTAGAAAACCCTAGATGCGATGTTAATCCCGAACTCTCAAGGCACATGGCATGGGAGTCTTACTTGAAGACAGACGCAACGAGCATGATCAGAGGGATATCCAACGAAAACCCGCCTGTATTCCTACTCCGGTGAATGCTGAGGATTTGGTCCGCATAGGAGGTCAAGGGGGAGGTGATCAGACTGTTCGTTGAAGCAGCTGGTTAGCATCTCGTTGCGGATCATCCGGCATGTAAGAAAGGACATACAAAAGCGGAGCTCCATATTCTAGAGCCTGCGACACGATATACATGGTGAATCTAATGCCCTTGGGCCACTCGTCCGCGGGAATCTGGTATCGGCAGGAAACGTAGATGGGCCGACACACGGCACAGCTGGGGTTGTGTCGAGGCGAGGCAGCGAACGGGCGGAGCTTGCGGATTCGGAAGCGAGATGCGATGGAGCAGCGGCGTCAGGGGCGAACCTCGTGAGGATGCAGGACCGAGACAGCGGGCTGTGGGTGGGACAAACAGAGCACACAGAGCACCTCTACCACAACGATGAGCTGGCAGAGAATGAGACTGATCGACGACCCAAAAACCCTGTACCGACAAGTCCAATGGCAATGGAATGTTCAATGTCAACCCCGGATGCGTCGTCTTTTTTCATCCTTTTTTTGCCATTGATTCGGATCGGCAGCCGTCCCTGGCGCTGAGTCAGCCCCGCCCGACGGTGGAGTCGCTCCTTTTCTTCCGTTTCTTGTTTGTTGGGGCCGATCCATCCTTTACGGCGGCTCCCAGCCTCGCCCGGACACTAACAGCCGTGCCTGGCGGAGGGATGTGTACACTGTACAGTACACACTGCAATCAATCATCGCAACTCGATGGCTCTACAGCATCTCAAGTACCATTGATGTCGAAATCTAAACATAATGCATATACGGAGTATGTATAATTCATCTTCCCCAATCCGTCCCCCCTTAGAACTCAATCAACCATTTCTTTCCAATACCAACGTTGGGGTTCTTCACCACCGCGTACGGAGCCTTGCCATTCGCCTGGCTGTGATACTCCATCGAGGCCGTGGTGGCGGCCGTGGCCCCATCCTCGATCACGGTCACGCTGGTCTTGTCCTGCCACTCCTTGGGAGGGTCGACCACCACCACTCGCTCCACACGAACACCGGCCATGGCCTTCACGTACTCGGCCGTCTTGGGCCCCTTGGTGCCGATGTCCTCCGAGACCAGGGTGGAGCTTTGGAAGTTGAAACGGCGATGAATGTAGGCCCCACGCTCGTAGTCGAAGGTCTCGCCGTCATCCACGTACAAAGTGCCGTCGGCTTGGCCGTTCTTATCCAGAACCACAACAAGAGTGTAAGGGTCCCACTTCATCAATCCGCTGCTGCGGCGGGGGCGATCCTTGCGGGGGATGATGTTACCACCCTGCATGAGCAGCGGCACCTTCTCGATGGGAGCAGGCACCGTGTGCGTCTTGCCAGCACCCTGGTACACGGTGTAATCGAAGTAGTCATAGTACTTCTCATCATCGGCAAGGTAGATGTCTGCCGTAGTGGCTACCTCCGACACAACGGGCTTGGCAAGAAGACCCGTCGACCCGAGGTAAAGCTGATCGTCGATAGTAAAGCCAGCCTCATCGGACGGGTGAACATAGTACTGCGGCCTCACAATGGGAGTTCCATTGACGGAAGCCTCGTGGAAGGCAGTGTACCAGGCGGGGAGAAGCTGATACCTCAGGCGGATAGCCTGGGCGATAATGGATCTGTGGGGCTCAGCAATCAGATAAGGCTCGCGTCGCCGAGTATCGATGTGCGCGTGAGCACGGAAGAAGGGGTACCAAATGCCGGTTTGGTACCACCGGGTCAGAAGCTCCTTGCTAGGGTTGTGGAAGAAGCCACCAACATCCGCACCGGCAAAGGGGAATCCCGAAATACCGTTGTTCAGAACCATGGGGATAGATGCGCCCAGATGCTCCCAGGTGGCCTGGTTATCTCCAGTCCACATGGCAGACATCCGTTGAGCACCAGCGTAGTAAGACCGCGTCAAAATGAACGGCCGACGAAGCTCGCCCTTCTTGCGCTCCAGGAGTGCATCGTAGGTAGCATTAACCAGCGTGATTCCGTGGATATTGTGGATGTCACGGTGCTCCCAGTTGCCATGGTGCAGGTTATCCTTGGGCATCGTGGTTTCGGGGCCGTTGAAGACAGACGGTTCGTTCATGTCGTTCCAGATGAAGACATTGCCCATGGTTCCCTTGAACTTGTCATATTTGAACAGACTGATCCACCACTTGATAGCCTCGGGGTTGAAGCAATCGATCCAGTGAGAGGAGCCAGGCCAGCACCAACCATCGTAGATTTCACCATCCTTGTTCTTGGTGGCAAGATCCTTACTCGTCATCTCCGAGGAGATGGTGTACTTGTCCTGATTCTTGATGTGAGGGTCGATGATAACTACAAGCTTGCGCTCGGAGTCGTCAAGTTGCTCCTCCATGCTAATTGGATCGGGGAAGGTAAGGGGATCCCAGGTGAAATACTTTCTGTCGTCTGTATACTCGATGTCGAGCCAGATAACATCGTACGGAATCTGGTACTTGTCAAAGTTGCGATCAACCTCCTTGACATCATCATCAGTGACGTAGTTCCAGCGACACTGGTGGTAGGCGATGGCAAACTGTTGAGGCAGCTGGGTGTAGCCGGTGAGTTCACCATAAGTCTTGCTAATCTCCTGAGGCGAAGGGCCAAGGAAAACAAACACGTCAAGTTGGCCGGACTCCGAGAACCAATGGCTCCTAGTGTCAGTCTTGGAGCCAATTCCGAGAGAAAGAGGGTTAGGAGATGAAGTAGACTTCACGATGTCGATCCAAGTTTCAGCCGCATTGAGCCAAAAGACACCGACGGTAGAGTCCTTGCGATGGGCCTGCATGAACGGGATCGCACCGTACAAGGTCATCGGGCTGCTCAGCTCATACTCAAATACGTCGGCATTGTACAGGCGATAAGGCTCTTCGTGGTTTCCCTCTCCACCTCTGAGATTCTTGTTAGCCTTCTGAAACAAGAAGGGTCGAGGTAGGCTCGTTTACCTGGTCTCCTTCAAGGCCATGGAGTCGGCGTGCTCAGGAATTCCGAAAACATGGCTGTATCCGGGGAAGGTGATGTCCAATCCCACACTTTCGGGGCCCCTGGGCTTCGAATCCGTGTTTCCGCCAAAGCTTTCATCCCACCAACTGCTTTGGTCTTCAGAGGTTTTCTGCTCGTCGTCACCATCAACCTCTACCTTTTGACGCCAATGTTCCATGTTCAAGTATCCCTGGTTGTTCAATTGAACGTGGGTCTGCCCGTCCCTCTTGAAGTCCGCGCTAAATGGAGAGTGGCGGATCACGGCCTCAAACTTGTTGTCTGGACCGTACAAGACTCTAGTGTAGCCATCCTCTGTTTCGGGTTTCAAGGTCGCAGTCTTGCTCAGTTCCAAGCCACCAACCAGGACCCATTTCTCTACCTCATTGTAGCGCTCCTTGCGTGCTTTGCTGTTGTGTCGCAGCTCGATATCGCCGTTCAGTCGCTTCTCCTCGTCGACAACTACTCGTGCGGCGCCGGACTCGAGGAAGGAAACAATGACAGGCAGCTTAACCGTCTCGTCAGCCGATACGGACTTGAGGATAGTTCCGCGCAGTTGGCCGTCCTGGAATTGGATAGACGACGCATCGAGTTTGTATGGAGAGGACCAAGATGGTCCCTGGGCGGAAGCATCGTCCGCGAACGCCCTGTTCCGCTTACAAAAGCCGGTTTGAGAGCATGTCTTGAAGTTCTCGTGTTTCACAGTGACTGCAACGAATTGTCAGATCTAGAGAATCGGAAAGTCCCAAGCTGAGGATAAAAGCTCACCTCCGGGGATGACGAGGCATCCGAGTAGGATCACCAAGGACAGCAGTAGGGTCCAACGGGTGGACAATGGCCGGGCGCCGGCCATGTTGGGAGTTAACAGATGCAATCAGAGACACTCAACCTCCGAAAGAAGAAGTATCAACAGCCACTGGTGTGCCGACCTGCATCTACCAGAGGCGAAGGTCCCACACAGAAAGCTGGAATGTGCTAGAGTGGAAGAGTTGACATGTATCTACGCGCAGGGCAATCAAGGATAGTTCCAGGCTGGCCAGATGGAGATGCCGATGGGGGGAAGCTCCCGCTTGGGTTAGCTAGCCCGGCGCTAGTCCTGTTTGGCGGGCCGGGGTTGGACGCCTCAGGCGGTCAGGCGGTCAGGCAGACCCTACTTGCGACTGTTGCGAGGCTGCGGTATCTCTCAGGCAACAAGGCACCCGCGGGCCCTCAGCGCCCGCCCAGCGGCGCTCTGACTGGCACAAGCCGTAGAGTATCGGCCAGTGCCCCTCCTCTGCTGCCCCACACAGCGTTTGCGGTCCCTCCTTATATTTTTCGCCAACTCACTCCAGCCCTGCTTCTTTCCTTTCCTCTTTGTTCCCTCAATCGTATCTCAGTGACTTCATTGTTGTACTCTTCCATCCTTCAAAATGTCTTCCGAGCAGACGTAAGTCGATCCCATCCCATCCTCTACCCTCATCTTCCACCCCCCCCCTCTCCCCTCAGCCGCTCTGTGTTTCTTCCTCGAGGTCCTCGCGGTCCTCGAGGGGAATAGCCTTTCCGACCTTTCCCCTCATCACCAAGCTCAAGCTAACCAATTGATATAGCTTCATTGCCATCAAGCCCGACGGTGTCCAGGTATGAATGACAAGATCTTCCACTGCCGATTCTCGATCAACAAACGGCGGCTTGTCTCGGATCGAACCTGTACTGACGATAACAGCGTGGACTCGTTGGCCCCATCATCTCTCGCTTCGAGAACCGTGGGTTCGTATCCCTCATCCCTTTAAACCACACTCGACCTGAGACTGACGTCCTGCAGCTTCAAGCTCGTTGCCCTCAAGCTCTGCCAGCCCGGCAAGGCTCACCTCGAGACCCACTACTCTGACCTCAAGGAGAAGCCCTTCTTCGCTGGTCTCGTCTCCTGTTAGTAACCCCCGACCCAACAAAGCAATTCTTTGTATCCAAACATGCTAACGTTTGCACCTAGACATGCTGAGCGGCCCCATCTGCGCCATGGTCTGGGAGGGCCGTGACGCCGTCAAGACCGGCCGTAGTAAGTTCCACCGCTGACAAGCACCAATCTGCATATACTAACCATGTCAAAGCCATCCTCGGTGCCACCAACCCCCTTGCCTCCGCCCCCGGCACCATCCGTGGTGACTACGCCATCGTAAGAACTCCGCTCTCCTCGCTATATATCTGCCCCGCTAACAGTTGACCAGGACGTCGGCCGCAACGTCTGCCACGGTTCCGACACCGTCGAGAACGCCAAGAAGGAGATTGCCCTCTGGTTCGCCCCCGGTGAGCTCCAGCAGTGGAAGTCCAGCCAGTTCGACTGGGTCTACGAGAAGGCTTAAATTTCTCGATCCAGTCTTGCGCCTGAGCGCCTGCATCCCAACCCGCGTTGGGGTGTAGAGCGTATCTAGTGACATATACAGAAAAGACCTCGGAGAAATAGAAATATAAAAACCTTCACAACATCACCAACCCAACCCTCTGTCCCATTTTGTAATATCTGTGCATCCCACCGCAATATATCATCAAACCCCGTTGCATCACTTGCGCAACCTCTTTGCCAGCATATTTTCCACTGGGACTACAATCGAGCGAGCAAACCACGGCGTCGCCCACACAGACACCACAATCCGTAACGGAAGCAGAGCCTTTACTATCGTATAAGCGGCCGCGATCTCCATAATGAGTCTCGCTCCCTCATTCCGGGCCACTACTGCTGTTTCCTCAGACGCATCCGGCTCAAACTCGGACGCATCCGGTTCCCCCGAGTCCGGACCCCGTTGAGAGTCCGCAATCGCACTCTGCACGTCCGCATCCTCCACATAGCCTCTCTTCCGTAGGTATTTCCCCAGCTGCTGCACCCGTTCCTGGAACACGGCATTAGAAGTAAAGTCCGGCAGCCGATCACTATAATGGAAGTCGGCGGCCAATCCAACCAGCGGAACAAGGGCGGTCAGCTCATGCAGGATCAGAAATGAGATGATAGAAGCTGAGGGGGCCGCGACGAGAGGCGTGGTGTAGGCGCGAAGGAAGGGTGGAAGACTATCGTTTAGTTTGTGGATGCGCGCGCGGACTTTGTGGAGGGTTTGGACGTATCGAGACGACGAGGATCCAGGTGGTGGTGGTGGCGGCGGCGGCGGTGGTGTGGAGAAGAGACGGGCGGTCAAGGGGTTGCGCCGCGTTGTCGTGAGGCGGAAGTGTTGTAGCAATGAGGGTCGTGGAGGCATTTTGAGATGGATGGTTAATTGATTGCTCGGAGCGGAGGGGGTCCAGGAAATGAATGGCAATGGGGGTTGCCTCGGGGGTTATCAGGGACTGGCTCGATGATATGATCTGATTCGGTTGATCTGATATCTATGTAGGGATTCCTAATGGCGGATAAAAAAGGCGACGGTGTGGATAAACATCGATCGGAGACTTCGATGAGTCTTTGCGAACCCGTAGCTACTGGGAGCTATCGCGAGTACGGCCGAGGAGCACCTGTTTGCAGTGTTTGCAATCACGATAAAGTGCTTGGAAAGTCTGCATGGATAGTACGGGATAAATCAAAGTAGAGTATAGGATTTGTTAGTTTTGATACTGTTTCTTGAATGATTGTAGGCTTTACAACGGCATCGCGATCAAAAAACACAATGAAGAAAGATGTTTGGTGATAATTCTTATTTATGCTATGCTATGCTACGCATTCCATGCAAGTGCATCTAATCTCTTCCACTACTACCCAACACAACAAACACCATGGTACTCCACAGCAATGAACCCAAGTGAAACCAAGATAAAGTAAACCACCACTCTCTTTCTATAATCTAACGACGACATCAAGAGCCGTCCGTAACGATAAATTTAAGATTTCTCTTTCCGAGCAAACCCATGCTCCTCAAGTCCATCAGCACCCGTATCAGGGGTAGCCACGGAGGACTGTGACTCAGTGAACCTCTCCACTGCATCGTCCAGTCGGCCATATACGCGAGGGAATCGACGGGGTTGGTTTGCTCCGGAGGCGGGGAGTTGGTAGCCGCGGAGTCTGGGGGATGTTAGTTTGGTTTTTGTATATGGCATTGATGGATAGACAGGAGAAGTAAGTACCTTGGGCCCTGTCCGGTAGGTTCAGGTAATTCCGAGACATAGGCGCGTTGGAAGGCCTGGACATTTGCTTCGAAGGTGTTGCGTGCGATACTTTCCCGGATCTGAGAGAAGAATGTGTCCATGGTGTGGTGGTTGTGGATTTGGAGGAGCGTCCAAGCCAGCATCTCCTTTGCGGAGAGGAGGTGGTGGATATATGCGCGGTGGTGGTTACGGCAGGTGTAACACTGGCAGGATTCGGAAAGGGTGGAGGTGTCTGTGATATAGGAGGATGACCAGAGGTCGTAGGCCATAGGTTGGCGGTTGGTGGTGGTAGTATTGGCCGAGAAGGTGAAGTCTAAAGCGATACCGGCGTCTGAGCAGACGGCGATGAAGGGGATCGTGAGGAGATCTGCCCCAAGAGATACATCGCGGAGAACATCATGGGGGGTTTTTGGCCCGCTGAAGAGCAGTCGGGGGAGATCTCCGAGGGGTTCGGAGATCGCTGATAACGAGGCGGATTCGTATAGTGCCAGACCGGAGACATATGGGCGGAGCTCGTCCTCGAGGTCGTCCATGTATATCGACTGTTGGGCATTGTCAAGCGGTAGGACAGGCGCAAAATAAGCCGTCTTGGATCGGTTTTCAGCGGTGCCGTACAGTTGTTCTGTGGCATGCGTGGTGAACGCATGTGTTCTGTCGACCATCTTTCCGCGACGCTTCACACCCGGCGTATGTCCCAGGACAAGGTCTGCGAGGCCCACAACGATGTCGGGATTGAGGCTCCGTACGGCGTCGATGTACTGGGGAGCCTCGAGCTGCCTGAATCCGACGGCTGTGTAGATGGCGACGGAATTGGGGGTGTTGGATGGAGGGCATTGAATCGGGGGCTCGCGGCGCGCACCCATGACCAGGAGGAGGTCATCTGGGAGAGAGATGAACTTGCGCAAGGCAGATTCGCCCTGCGTCGTGGGAATTGTGTAAGCTGGGGGTAGCTGTTCTTTGAGATTTTGTCTTTCTACGACTGATCTGGGCCCCGATGGGCATTCATGTCAGCGGGCGTGCTCTGGATTGGCCATGAATGGTGGGTAGGGAGGGGCGTGGGGGGCCATACAATCTTCGAGACCGACGAAGAGACTGCCGATGGCAGTGTGATCGCGCATCACATCGTGAGAGATATGGGGGACGATACCCCGGGAGGACGAAGGGATGTAGTGCGGCGTGGAGATGGCCTTCCTGCCGGCGATGGCCAGGTTTCCGAGTCGCGGGGTCAGGATGGAGGGCGTGACCTTGAAGGAAAGCATCTCATTTAGCGACTGCGGGGGGAACTCGGAGCCCATGACGACCCTGGCGGAGTGGAAGTCGGGGGGATGGTGGAGGTTGAGGGGATCTTGTTGGTGGAGAAGATGGGCAAGGCCGTGCCTGAGAAAATGTGCTCCCCCACTATCGATCTGCCACCCGCCAAGCCTTATCGATGAGACTATCCCAACACCGCCGCGCAGGCGTGGATGTATAGATAGCCCAGAGACACATCGCTGCTCCGAAAAGGCAACCCCATCGATTCGCCCCTTTCAACTCGGGGCCTCGCTCATTATGGAAGAATCTAGATTGTAAGACTCCGGGTGGGATAAACTTAGTGACAAAGGCTATTTGGGTACGTTACCACGCCAGACTACAGGGATATGCTTTTACTTCTGTAATGCGATGCGAGCACCTTCCACAGGCTAGGATCATCTTGTGGCCAAGTCAACACAATACCATCGATGCCTTTGACTCCTGCTTCTGTGTACTATTGCAGTTACAGTGGATGCCCATCAACATGCGGAATATGGCACTAAGCCCGACCAGGACAGGCTAACCCAATCCAGCCGATCGACGACACGACGCGGTCGAGCGCGATGAATTGAGGGGATCCTCCGACCTCCACCCTCTGCTTGTTAAATCCACCTATGTTACTCTGTCGGCACTCTGTACAGACAGTCAATTTTACAGTGTGATTACTCACCAGGATTGCTTTTAGCTATCCCAAACTCCTCGTTTTACCGCACTACATGGCATCCCACGCACGCCGCGGGGCGCTCATCGTTGTCGAAGGCCTGGACCGCGCGGGCAAATCCAGTCAATGCGAATCTCTACGCGATAAATTACAAGAAATAGGCCACTCCGTCAAGTATATCCGTTTCCCAGGTACGCACTATTTTAGATTGTTGTACAGGGTCATCACGCTAATCCATTGATCCTCCCAGACCGGACCACTCCCATTGGGAAGTTGATCGATGACTATCTACGTGGCCAGTCGCAGTTGGATGACCACTCCATCCATCTCCTTTTCTCTGCCAATCGCTGGGAGATTGCGCGAAGCATCGAGGAAGAGATAGCAGCCGGAATCACCGTGATCGTGGACCGTTATTCCTATTCTGGTGCCGTGTACTCTGCCGCCAAAGCCAATCCGACTTTATCCCTGGAGTGGGCATGGACGCCGGAAATCGGGTTGCCCCAACCCGATTTGTGTATTTTTCTGAGTATTGCACCGGAGGAAGCTGCAAAACGTGGTGGATTTGGTGCCGAACGATATGAAAATGAGACTATGCAAAGTCGTGTGCGCGAGTTGTTCCAGACAATCTTCCGCGTGCAGCAGAGCGGCAACCCTCGAGTGATTGATGCAGGTAGAGCTTTCTCGGATGTCTCCACAGACATCGAGAAGAGCGCTATCGACTGCATTACTCGTTTGGACTCCATTGGGCCATTGAAGAGATTTGTATCGATTGCCGTTTGAACTCGCCCTAAGAATCAACGGCAATGAAATACCAAGATTACTAGGATATCATCCCAGTTCCTCCAGCTCGTCGCAGTCACTGTCGTCTATAACAATCTCGACTCTGGATGAACCTGTCTCATGGTTCCTCGGCCGATCCACGATATCCGGCTCGATGTCGAAGTCTGTCGACTCCGTCCAATTGTCATCCAAACTAACATCATCCTGAAAGTCTACATTCAGACCGTCGGCTATGCCAGCAATTGAACTTTCAGCTAGTGCAGATTTACCGGCACTTTCTTCCACGGCGCTACCCACTTCGCCAACTGCGCTTGTTTTAGGGACACGGCCATGGGCTTTCGAGCCACCTCGTTTCGCCTTGCGTAGGATTGCACGGGTCTCATTGCGCCCACGACTTCGAAGGCTCAATTCTTGCATCATCGTGGACCACTGGACAACCGTTTTGCACGCGGGGCAATTGCCATCAATCGGAACGAGTTGGTCTGGCTCTTTGGCGCTATTCAAAAATCTGGTTGATAGACATAATAGATGGCTGATGCAGTAGCAGTCCCCCTGGGGGCAGACAACCGCCAAGTCCTTGTTTGCAATGATTTGGGCTTGGCATACTTTGCAACGCAGATCATCCGGATCGTCTAGTAAAAAATTCGCTTTCTCTATGTAATCGTGGATCGGGCTGTAGTCAGCCTTGATATGGCTAACGCTTCTAACCCTCGAGTCGCCTTCGCTCTGTGAGGGATCCCGGGGACAGTCCCCATCTAAGATGACCTTGATATGGTCGGGAAGCAAGCCATCAACACGGTCGCACCAGATAGTCCACAACTGGTGCACGTCTGCATTAAAAAAGCGTAGCTTTAAAGGCCATTTCGAGAAATACGGGGAGCGTAGGAAGACATGCACATCTTCTAAATGGGCCTTGAGCGACCTTCGGGAACCACGACCCCGGTGCTTGGCTTTTGATGTTTCCGGGTTGTTCTGGACAGCTCGAACATCGTCGTGTGTATCCGGTTCAAGTTCCCGGCGATTTAACGGGTGCTGCAGAGACAGTTTTGGATTCTGCCATGCCCATCTTCGATTCGTTAGAGGCCTAGTCATCGCAGAACAATACGAAAACACTACATGCAAAAACATAGGAGTTCGCTTACTCGAATTGCAACGCGGCAACACGGCTGGTAAAGCCCTCCACGAGCAGGACCATCTCCCAAGGTCTCTTGTCATCTTTTGCTGTTTTACGGGCGCCACCCTTGGAGTCGCCATTGTGCTGCGCAAGACGCCTTGCAGGGTGTGGGGTGGAGCCAATATACAGTGAAATGTGCTTTTTGGTCGAACGCAGCAGATAGCAGCAGTAGAATGCTGGGATCGGTTTAGTATGATCGACTTCTGCCTCATTCATGATAGTAGATCAACAAAGTGTTATCGTTTGAGGTTTCAAGTTGATCAGACCCAATACAGTATGATCAAGATACCCAAGACATCCGTATAAGATGATAAGCTTTTGGACCTATCCGTGCGCGTGTCTTAGAGATATGCGAGGACAGTGGTGTTTACGATCGATTCGGGCGTTCGAGATCCCTGATTCGATCGAACAACAGTCACATGACGGGAAAGAATACGCTCTGCGACCGATTTACATTCCGAATGTCTTGCACTATTTACAATTTTTTGTATTCGATGCACTCATTCTCATTGGGGGTTCTTGTTTACTCTTGCGCAATTACATGTTATAGCTTTTAAATACTCCGTATAGTGGGGGAGCTTAGACATTTATGCCTGAGGCAGTAACAGGTAAGTAACCACCGACTGAGGCTCATCCTAGCATGGCAGTGAAACCTTACCTCGGCCTGCTCTGCAATCAAGGGGCTGCCATGTTACCATCAAATAACCTGATTAGGACATTGCATGGCATGACACCAGTCCCAATAAAGCAGACAACGAACTAAGAAGAGGGTGGAGAGGAAAAAAAAAAAAAAAAAAAAAAGGGAGATGGAAAAAGAAAACACAAATCTAGAAATTCTACAGGATGGACATCAAACATCTAATCAGCCGAGTAGCGCACAGTACGGTGGTACCAGTACTGCTGGACATAAGTACTGCAGAGCGGATTGACGGCCGACCTTGACATCCGTTCATCCAGACGGATCACCAACACAATCACGCCGACGGAGGTGGAGGTAGAGGTACATGGGTACATTGGTACAAAGGTACACCCACGGTCTGCTTCCATCCCATCTCACCCGCATTGCAGCGGTCCGTACGGGCTGGATCCCCGAGTCCGGAAAAGCTAGACCCGTAGGATGGCGGGCGCATGTGATTTAAATAGGCACTTGGTAGTGGGCTAGGGAAGTGGGCATTGCATGATTACCTCCTACCTAGCCCTGGGATAGGCCAGTGAGGACGACAGCGGCCATTTCCATTCCAGGGCCCTGGCCAGAGGTAAGAGCGACCTCTGCTGTGTGCTTCCGTCTGATCATTTGCGATATTTTATGGTCGGTTCCGGACCATGGTTGACGTGTCACACTCCGGAATGCGTATCATACCTTGACTCCTTCAGACTCTCCCCAAACACACACAGAACACTCTCCCCTCCCTCCCTCTCCCGTCGGAGTTGGGGGACTTAGCAGGAGGTTCCAATTTATTTCTCCGGCTGTTCCAGTATATCTCTAGTCCTCTGTCTTGCTACCCTAGTCTCAAACCAGGTAGGTAGATCCAAGCCGAGGGACTCTGTACAGTGTACCCGGGCAAGACGTCTTGCGACGTGAGGATAAAGCCTGATATGGTTGAGCTAAGCAACCGGCCACTCCGTTCCCCTGGAAGGTCACGAAGTATTCGGTAATAAACCATTACAACCCCCATACGCTTCCGATGGAACTTGGTGTCCTGCGATCCGACGTGGGCAATTTGCTTACCCATCATGCTGGGGTGCATCGAATAGCGCCTCTTAATTTTTTTAATTTTCTTACTTTTTTTTTGGCGATTAAAAAGAAAATGATGAACCATAGTGGGGGGGGGGGGGGATGAGATGAAAACATAATAACTGCTCTATTGATTTTTTCATTTTCCAGCCTCAGGGACTTCGTCCTACCTGCATAAGAACTGGCTGTGGAGCCAAGCAGGATGATACCAAGGCCAATGTGCCCTTGGAGTGCGATTCTCGAAGGAGTGGGCGTCTGTAGCACCAAAATTCAACCAGAGGCGTGCTTTATACTAGTCCACAATACTCCGTAGCTCGCATGGGTAGGTCGAGGATATTCCCACTTCCCAGCCCCATCATAACATCCTAGGTCGGTACACTAGGCGGTGGTGCCTCGTACCTAGTAGTAGCCCGGAGGAACCTGACTAGGCCAGCGTAATTATGAATGAGGCATGACGGGTATTGAGTTTACCGGTACACATTACAATATCGTCAGGTTCAGGTTTTTCCCCTTCTCCGAGGCCGTCGAGTCGTTACATCACCGTTTGCGGGCAGCTGGAACGGGATGGGGAGGGGAAGTATCTTTCCATACGAAGTACGGTAAGCTTGGCTTATCCCGTTCGGTAGGGAGCATTACCGCTTCAGGGTTCGTTCGCTACCGGGCCTGAGGCCGTGAAGCCAAATGCAAATCATGGATCGAGGGCGAGTCTGTCTGTCTGGTTGTCTTGTCTGTCGTCTGTCGTCTGCCCGTCACTTCTGCCCTTTTCCTTTTCTTTTTCCCTCTTTTTCGCTTTTGCCCCTTTGGCCCTGTCTCCTTCCAGCTCGCCGTCGTCCCTGTCCATGGCCTCGGGATCTGATTGTTTCTTCAGCTCTCGATCCACTTTCCCACCGTCCAGTCCAGTCCAGTCCGGCCTTCATCTATCTACTGCTAGGTGGTAGCTGGCAGTAGTGCTCCCGTACCGACCTACCTACCGTACCTACCTAGAGATACCCAGATACCCAGATACCTCGAAGTACTTCGTTTTAGTCGGATTACTTACCTAAACCCAACCTGCCCTACCTGACCTTACCTGGCCTGACCTAACTGGCCTACCGACGAACTACTACTTCCGGCTACGGCCAATTCCTCCAATCGTCACTGCTGCTAATTCACAACCCCCCCATGCTACTACTCGGTACTAACTTCCTGCTGGACTGATTATTATTGTCCTTCTCCCACCACCACTGCGCACTTGCTTCTGCTGGAGCGGGCACGTTACCTACTCGATCCTTGTTCCTGTTCCGAGATTCTCCACACTAGCCCTCCCGGGTTCATCTCGGCCTTCTCTTGGACATCTGCGTGGTGCCCTCTACTATCATCAATTACCTCCCTCGCTATCTCCCTCCCTCTCTTTCTGCTTGGCCCCCCCTCTCCCTTCAACCACCAGCCAGCTGTCCGTTGTCTTCTCGCAGTCATCCATCGTCTCTTTATCGCCTCTGGTCCTCCTCCATGTGTTTTTCGCATCGGACGTTGGCCCCCTTCCGTCCGCGGTAAAACACGCGCAAATTCTCTTTCGTCTCAATTCATTTGTCGCCTTTAAGAGATGGTGGCTCCGGCCTCAAGGGGAGGCTCCTCGACAGGCGGACAGCCTCCAGCGAGTCGCCAACCCGCTCGATCGTCTAGCACCCACCCTTCGCATTCTCACAATGTTCCCTTGAGCGCTCGCAGATCCGCGCCCCTCGACCTATCCACCGTTGAGCGACGAGGACAACCCAATGCCCCTCGAGAACCGAGTAAACGAGTCCGTCCCCATGGATTACAAGAGGCCCCGACTTTTCGCCCCACGGAGGAGGAATTTAGAGACCCCGAGGCATACATTCGCAAAATCGCGCCGGAGGGCAAGAAATATGGAATTTGCAGGATTATTCCTCCTGAAAACTGGCAGCCAACATTTGCTATAGACACCGAGGTATGTTGGTTGCAGTCCTGTGGTCGCTTTCACTTGCTGCGCTTCAGCCTGTGTTGCGGTGGTTGGGTGAAGTGCTTCCCAGTGAGCGATGAGGCTAACATCGTTTTTTTCTTTTTAGCGATTCCATTTTAAAACTCGTCGACAGGAGCTCAACTCGGTTGAAGGAGGTATGCCCCCGCGCTCAGCCAAGCTTGCTGCCGGTGGAGCTCCGCAGCCCAGTTCTGACCCGGAACCAGGAACTCGTGCAAACTTGAACTATCTCGATCAGCTAGCCAAGTTTCACAAGCAACATGGTACAAACCTCAACCGGTTCCCAAGTGTCGACAAGCGGCCCTTAGACCTATACAAATTGAAGAAGGCTGTCGAAGTTCGCGGTGGTTTTGATCAAGTCTGTAAGATGAAAAAATGGGCGGAGATCGGTCGCGACCTGGGCTACAGTGGCAAAATCATGTCCTCTCTCTCAACGTCGCTCAAGAACTCTTATCAAAGATGGCTGCAACCATACGAAGAGTACCTGCGGTTGGCCAAGCCAGGGGTTCAGCAACAACTGGAGCTAGAACACGGCGGTCCCTATACACCGTCTCCTAATCATTCACCTATGCCCAAAAAGCCCGTATCGCTTGAGAACAGTACTCCTTCGGCAACGCCTCAGCCAGTGTTAAGCAATCCAGTTCCACCTCAGTGCGCGGCAAAGGAGGTGGAGGCGACACCGGAAAATCCCACGCCTCCAGTTGAGCCTACACCTCCTCGACCTATTGCCTCTGGGTTTACCCCGGTAAATGCTGGATCCAGCGGGTTTACTGCGGTCAATCGATCACCATCTTTTGTTGCAGTGAATAGTGGCCCCCCTGTAAAGCGAGAAGCAGAGAACGGCTCTCTCACCCCGAAGAGCATAGTCGAACACCCGCCAAATCCCGTCGCTGTCTCCAACGGGCATGGGAGCCAACCAATGAAGCGCGCAATCAGCCACGAGAGTGGATCGCAAACTGAAAATGGCGACGTCGATGCCAATGGTCGACGGAGCAAGCGCCTTCGAAAAGGTATGTGTTTGCATCCCAGGCTGATTACTTTGTCCGCTATCTAAACAATCAACCTAGACGCCCCTCTACCCACGGTTTCGGGCTCGCACATGAGCCTTCTCCGCCCAGCTCCACCCCGTCAACGCAAAAGTGACCACTGGAAAATTGGTGATGTAGGTTTCCATCTCCCTTGTAGCCGCTCCACAGATGGCTAATATATTCTAGAAGTGCGAAATATGTGGCAAATCCGATGACCGATCATCTATTCTCGTTTGTGATAGCTGTGACCATGGGTATCACAAGACCTGTCTCGATCCTCCCCTTACTACTGTGCCTGAGTACGACTGGCATTGCCCCAAGTGCCTGGTTGGTACAGGGGAATTTGGATTCGAGGAAGGTGGAGTGTATTCGCTCAAGCAATTTCAGGAGAAGGCGAATAATTTCAAGAAAGGCTATTTTGCCTCCAAAATGCCGTTCGATCCCGTCCTGAATACTCACAGACGCGAGTCGGAGGATGATGTCGAACGAGAGTTTTGGAGACTGGTGGAGAGCTTGACAGAAACCGTCGAGGTCGAGTACGGTGCCGATATCCACTCAACCACGCATGGGAGCGGCTTCCCCACGATTGAACGGAATCCTTTGGACCCGCACTCCGTCGATCCTTGGAATCTCAACGTAATGCCTTTCCATGGAGACTCCTTGTTTCGTCATATCAAGTCGGACATTTCTGGCATGACCGTTCCCTGGGTTTACGTGGGCATGTGTTTTTCGACGTTCTGCTGGCACAACGAAGACCACTACGCCTACTCGGCCAATTACCAGCACTTCGGTGCTACCAAGACCTGGTACGGTATCCCGGGAGCCGACGCGGAGGCGTTTGAGGAAGCGATGAGATCAGCGGTACCTGAACTCTTCGAGGGTCAACCTGACCTGCTTTTCCAACTAGTCACGTTGATGCCACCGGATCAGCTGAGAAAAGCCGGTGTCAGAGTGTATGCTCTTGATCAGCGAGCCGGTCAATTTGTGATCACCTTCCCTCAGGCGTACCATGCTGGATTCAACCATGGCTTCAACTTCAATGAAGCGGTCAACTTTGCGCCAGCCGACTGGGAGCCCTGGGGTGCAGCAGGTGTTCAGCGTCTCCAAGACTTCCGACGCCACCCATGCTTCTCGCATGATGAACTACTCTTGACCGCTGCTGCTCGTGATTCATCGATCACGACATCGAAATGGTTGGCACCTGCGCTCCAACGCACCTGCACACGGGAGTTGGCCGATCGAGCTGCTTTTGCAGCCCGGCATCGCGAGATAGCCGCGCACAACTGCACTCTCTACTCCGAGGACCCGGCCGCTGCTGGTGACTGCCAGCTCAAGTTCTTGGTCGAAGAGGAAGATCTGCCGGAGGAAGACTACCAGTGCCAGTTTTGCAAGGCCTTTGCCTATCTCGCACAGTTCCGATGTCATAAGACAGGGAAGACTTTGTGCCTACCCCACATGGAAACGTATGACTGCTGTGGAGAACCACTAACTCAAAGGTTACTTGGTCCGGACCACACACTACGTTACCGAATGAGCGACGATGCCTTGAAGGCTCTGGTTTTGAAGGTCCAGGAACGCGCCCGGATTCCCGAGGCCTGGGGAGAGAAGCTCGACAAAATTCTGGAAGACGAGCCCAAACCCCAGTTGAAGGTCCTTCATAACCTACTTAATGAAGGTGAGAAAATCCCATACCATTTGCGTGGTCTCCAAAATCTCGCGGCCTTCGTCCAGCGCTGCGATAAGTGGGTTGAAGAAGCAACCAATTACATTACCCGGAAGCAGCAGAACCGGAGGAAGAACGAGAAAGCTTGGCGCAAGGGGACTTCTAAGGCTGCGCAGCTGGAAGAACGTGATCGTGAAGTTCGCAGAGTAGAAAACATCTACGCCCTTCTTGCAGAGGCTGATAAACTGTCGTTCGACTGTCCACAGATGGCGGCTCTGGAAGAGAAGACCCGCGAGATCGAGAAATTCCGCCAGGACGTTAACGCTGCCCTCATAAACCCCCACATCCGATCGGTCCAGGAAGTCGAGGATCTGGTGGAATCCGCCCGCAACTTCAACGTGGATTTACCCGAGGTTGGGGGGCTAGAGCACATCCTCCGGCAAATGAAATGGAACGACGATGCGCGTCGCAGACGGGACCAGTACCTGACTCTAAAGGAATGCAAAGAACTCATCCTTGCCGGCGAGCAACTAGGATTATCGGATACCAACGACCACCTCCTCCACTTCAAGGATCTCTGTCGTCACGGTGAGGCCTGGGAAGCAAAAGCCAAAGAGTTGATGTCTGTAGAAGCCGTTCACTACCAGCAACTCGAGGCATTGTCTGCCCAGGCATCCCGCTTCCCGGTTTCTCCTGACACTCTTTCGGCCGTAGATGCTATATTGACCAAACAACGCGAAGCGCAAAAGAAAATCCAGAGCTTATGCGACAGGAGCAGGGACCCGGATTTTCAAAAACGTCCCATGTACAAGGAAGTCCGAGAGCTCATGGAATCTCTGGAGGGACTCAATAGCCGGCCTACTGGTGCCATTGATCTGGAACGTGAACAGAAACGCCACGAGGATTGGATGAGGAAAGGCAAGAAGCTTTTTGGCAAAGCCAATGCCCCTCTGCACATCTTAAAATCCCATATGGAGTACGTTGAGAAAAGGAATTCATACTGCTTTGACCTCGAAGACCGGTGTCGGCCTCCTGTTGAACCCTCGTCACGAGATAATACTCCTGACGGCTTGCTGGAGAGCACCAGTGCCCCCAGTATGTGGGGAGGCGGGAAGTCGCGGAAGCGGGATGTATTCTGCATTTGCAGACACTCGGAAGCTGGCATGATGATTGAATGCGAGGTTTGTCATGAATGGTAGGACTGCTTGGATATGCTCTGCCGTGCGGCCTTTCCACTAACACCGACGCGCAGGTACCACGGGAAATGCCTGAAGATCGCGCGGGGCAAAGTCAAAGAGTTCGACAAGTATACTTGTCCTATCTGTGACTGGCGCCAAAAGATCCCCCGCGATGCCGCTCGTCCTAAGCTGGAGGATCTACTAGAATGGCAAGCCGAAATTCTAGGCCTGCCTTTCCAGCCTGACGAAGAGGAGATATTGGATAACATCATCAACCAAGCGACCACTTTCCGCGATTTCCTGCAGAGCTTCACAAATGCTGCCTGCACCACCACCGAAGAAGTCCCCACATTGATCTTCTATCTGCGCAAAATCGAAGGCGCGGAGGTTCTATTGGCATATGAGACGAATTTCTTCCGACAGGAGATACATAAATGGGCACCTGTTGCGCCGGAAGCTCCGCCGATCTTGGAGCAGTCGCTTTCCACTCGCAAACCCCGTCCAACGAAGCAGCAGAAAATCATGGCACAGCTAGGCGTTGAGCGGCCGGAAGATCTTCCTCCGCACCTGCGCACCAAGCAGCCAACCCTCGTCAAACGGAAGTCGATTGAATCTCAAAGTGGCCGACCGTCCATACTCTCTCACACTCCAGGCGATGGGCCGAACTCTGAGGGCCGCGGTGGTCCTACGCTGACGCCAATGACGGATTCGCAAAATCTGCCCTATCCTTTCTCTGTTAATTACTCCCTACCCGCCAGTGACTCTACTCCGGCCTTTGCGCCTGGCTCATCGGCTTTCCTGCCTCATGTTTCAGCGGATTCACCCTCGTTTCCTCCCCGTTCTCCGCCTCTGCCTCACCAAGGGGTAGACACGTCCCTCTTCAGTTCTCCCCGTTATAACCGGGACCCTAACGATGGGCCTCCCGGAGTTGACGATAGTCGTGATCCATTCGACAGCAGTCCTCGGCAGAACCTGGACGATGTGTTTGCAGACCTGACCAATCAGGACGTGGAAGGCGATCCTATTGGCGATCAAGAGCCGGAGCCTATGGATAACATGCACGCCAACGAGGCGCTGGAGGTCCTCGAAGTGAGCAATAGTGACGATGATTCCAACTCCATGCGCGACATAGGGTCACCGGATGCTAAAACCAACGGGGGGCTCAACGGTCACATTGAAGCTGACGACAGTTCGGATGACCTCTGATATGGGTGATCCTCCTCTTTTTTTCCTCGTGCGATTGTATCTTTCTGCCGCCCTGCATTGACAATGCGTGTGGTGGGTTGTTGTGATGGGATGTCCTGGGGTTCTCTATCTCGCCACTCGTCTTCCCTACTGATCTGTTACGTTGCATGACCAAGGCATTCTGCGGCGTTCAAGACTTCCTGGTGGCTTTGTGTGGTTCATGGTTTGTTATGGTGTTTCTTCCTGGGTGCCAGCCGGCTTTGACCCCGCCTTCTGATTTGCTTGAGTTCCTATTTCCCTAATCCAAGGATATGGTTCAGTGTTTCTTCTTTTGCGTTCCCTTCGGTCCAATGGCTGACGGTGGTCTTTCTGTGTTCGGTGTACGAAAAGACGGAGATTATGGCGAGCTGGGCCCTCTCCGCATTGCGTGGTGTTCTTTTTTTTTGGTCTTCCGTGTTCCTTCGGGTGGAGTGGCTTGACTTGAATTCGTTGAAGCCTGATGTATACTGCTGTTTTCTTCCCCCTTCTCCATCGTATTATTAAACTGCGCCCTGGTTGCGGCTTTGTCGAAGCGCGTGTGGCTTGTGAGATTAATAACAATCCTGATTGTTCACTCCTCCTTTCTCCGTAGACATGAGGCTGCATCCTCAACTCGATCATACTTCCATCTGCTGTCCTTGGCCGTAAGAGCCGCACTACTGCACGCTACGATCTGACTTCCGTCGATCACCTATATTCCGTTTCTACTATTGCAATCACACCCCGGATATCTATCTATCTTCACTCAACATCCGCATATGCACTCAACGCCGATTGTCCGCCCGTATGCACAAACAGCGCATTGACATGCTCCTGCCCGTTCGACGCCCCAAACCGCGAGGTCCAATCCCTCGCCAGCTCCCCCTCCTGTATCCAATGCTTCATCCCTCTGAAAACCTTGGCCGTATACACGGGATCCAGCATGACCGCCTCCTTCCGCGCCATCAGCGCCAACGCCTCCCTCGCATCCGCATCCAACACCCCGTACGCGGACCCCGCAAACCGCTCGTCCAACCACACATCATCCATAGTGATATCCGTCAACGGATCCAACCCAATCAACCCCGCTGCCTGTCGCGCAAACCCCAAGATCCTCTCCTCATGATACTCACGCGGCAGCGTCGGGGAGATCACAACCCCAATGACCTTGCGCGGAGGCCGCGACATCCCATCCTTCCTCCGCTCCCCCCCACCCTCTTCCTTCTCCATCTTCTCCAACAACTTAAACCCCGCAATCAAGCCCCCAACCGTACTCCCACTCCCACACGCCACAAACACATAATCCATCCGCCCTCCCCCAGCCTCCTTCTCCTGCGCCGCGATCTCAAATGCGCACCGCGCATACCCCACCCCACCCAGCGGATGCAGACTCGCCCCCGACGGAATCCAATACGGATTCTTCCCCTGCGCGCGCAATTCATCCAACACCCTCGCCACCACCGACTCCCTCTCCTCTCCCTTCCCCGTCGAAACAGTAGACGACTCCACCATGCGCACCTCCGCGCCTAGAAGCCGCGCAATCTGCACATTTCCCACGCGCAGGAACGCCGTCTTATCCGTTGAGGTGGATAACGCGCCCCCGGTTCCTTTGTGCAGAATGACAACGGTCTCTAGGTTGAGGTGGTTCGCGATCGAGGCGACTTGGATGGTGTGGTTGCTTTGGATGGCACCTTCGGTGACGAGGGTTGTTGTTGGGGCTGGGGATAGGGATGAGGTTGGGGGTGGAGGGGCGGCTGTTCCGCGGGATGGGCCTGGAGCGAGTCCCCCATGCTGGGGGTAAGGGGAGAGGATGTCGGGGATAAGGTATTCGAGTTTGCGGTATTTGTTGCCTGAGTTGGTGAGGGGCGAGGAGTGGTCTTCACGCTTGGCGTGGAGGGTGATGCTTGGGTGGTTGGGTTTGGGCCGGTTGAGGAGGTTGGTTAGGGCTGGGAGAGAGTGGATTGGTGAAGGGTGGGAGTACAGGAGAGGGTGGCGTGGGATTTGGGCCAGGGGCGAGGGCAGAGTTAGGGTCATTTTGTCTGAAAGTGTCAAGAGGCGTCGAGGGGTTGGTGTATGTTGTTTGGTTGGATGGAGAGTGCCGTGCGGGGAGGTAACATATAGATCGGGAGGGGTTGGTGGTGATCCGATGATACATAGTGGCCCGAGGGGGTTAGTAACACCCGTTGTGCTGAGGTTGTACAGCAGTAATAGATGGTTGTAGATTATTTTATATAATTGCTGACTAATTATAATTATTATAATTATTAAAATCTTATATTATAATTATTTATAAATTATTTAAAATCTTTTAATATATAGTATTAATATATTTTATTATTAAATAATATTAATCTTTATTTATAATTTATATTTATTTTACTTCAGTTTTAGTTTTCTTTTATTATTATTACTACTTACTAGTAGTAATACTAATATATTAAATATTATATACTTTTTAATATATTATTTATATTTATTTTAATGTTTATTTTATTTTTTTATTATATTATAAAAAATTTTATTAATATTTTTTTTTATTTATATTTTTTTATTTTTATTTTTATTTTTATTTTTTTTTATATTTTATATTTTTTATTATTTTTATTTTTTTTTTTAATTTATATATATATATATTTTATTTTTTTTATTATTAATATTATTTTATTATTAATTCTACTATATTTAAATTAATATTTTAATTATATTATTATAAAAAATAAATAAATATAACAATATTTAATTAAATAAAATTTTTAGATTTATAAAAATTTTTTAGAATTTATCTAATTAATTAATATATAAATCTTAATATTAATAATAATATTAATATTTAATTTAACTAGATCTAAAAAAATATATAAAAGTTTTTAAAAAATATTGAATTTAATTAATCTAGTAGATTAGAAGAACTGATAATAATTTAATTTTATTAAATTATATTATATAAAATAATAAAAAATATAGAATTTAAATAGATTTAAAAATTATTTATATTAAAAAAAATAATAATAAAAAAATATAATTAATTAATTTAAAATAAAAATAAATAGAAAATTAATAACTATTTAATTTATTTTTTTTAAATTAAACTAAAAAATATATTTTTTAATGAAAAGATTTTTTATAAATGAAATTTTAATAATAATAATATAAAATAAATAATTTAGATTCTAAAATTAATTCTAATTAAAACATATAATCTAAATTAAATAAAAAAAGATATAAAAAATATTAATATTTTTAAAATATTAAAATAAAAATTTTTTTTATTATTAAAAAAATTACTAGAAAATAGTAATAATTAATTAAATATTTTATTTTATAAAAATAAAAAAAGCTAGTATTTATTAAGACTTAAAATAATAAAAAAAATATTAATATTAATAATATATTAGATCTAGTAAAAAATATAAAAAATAAAATTTTTAATTAAAATTTTTATAAAAATTTAAAAAAGATAAAATATAAATAAAAAAATAATAATAAAATTTTAATAAAAATAATAAGAAATAATAATATATTAGATTAATATAGATTTTTTTAGAATTAAAAAATTAATATAAATAAAAATATTTTTATTTTAAAAAAAATTAATTAAATATTTTAAAAAATTAATAAAATATTTATAAATATATAAAATTTTTTTAATATATTTTTGAATAATATAGATTATAAATTAATATATTTATTAATATTAAACTTTTTTAATAAAAATAAATTATAAAATAATATTATATTATATTTATTTTAAAAATTAAATATATTTTTATTAATATTATTTTTTATTAAGAATAATAAATTCTTAAATATTTTATAATTTTAAATAAAAATAAAAAAAACCAAAATTAAAAATTAAATAAAAACTAAATAATATTATAATATTTTTGATTAAATTTAATTTAAAATTATTTAATATTAAGAAAAAATATTAATAAAAAGAATATATATTAATTAAATATATAAAATATTATACTAGATATTATAATAATAAAAAATAATAAAATTATTATTATTTATTAATATTAATAATTAATAATTTAAAATATAATTATATTTAATTTTATTATTTATTAAAAATAATAATTTAAATTAAAAAATAAATATAATAATTTTATATTTATATTATATAATTTTTTTTTATTTTTTATTTTTTATAATATTAATTTAGATTTATAATTATAATATTTTAATTAATAATAATAAATAATTTTTAGTTATAATTTAATAATATTAATTTTAATTTTATTAATTAAGAAAATATTTAAAAATAAATAATAAAAATTATAAAGAATTTTATATTATAATTTATAAATCTAGTTTCTAAACTAAAAAATATATTTTATATATTAACATTAATAATAATAAGTCCAGCAGTATAAATTAAGATAAAGAAATTTTAATTTAAAAATAATAAAAATTAATAAATTAAAAAAATATTAATTATAAATTAATTAATAAAAAAATATATTATATTTTTAAATAAAATATATATTAATAATTTATATTTTTTTTAAATAATTAATTTTTAATATAACTAATTAAAAAGACATTTTTATAAATATTATTAAATTATAAGATTTATTAGATAATAATATAAAAAATTTAAAAATTTTATAACATATAAAAAAACTATAATTTTTATTTTATAAAAATATATTTTATAAATTAATTTTAATTTAAATTTAATAATAAATAGTAGTAAAAATATACTAATTTTTAAAAATTAAATAAAATTTTAAATAATAATTTTAAATCTATATAAATATTTAGAATATTTTTTTAAATAAATCCAATTATTTTTTATAATAATTATTTTAAATTTAATAAATGTTTTTTTAAATATAAATTAA
Source organism: Aspergillus ellipticus CBS 707.79 (assembly GCA_003184645.1). NCBI lineage: Eukaryota > Fungi > Ascomycota > Eurotiomycetes > Eurotiales > Aspergillaceae > Aspergillus > Aspergillus ellipticus. Next base: position 110,763 of record KZ825842.1, on the reverse strand, counting down.
AAAATTATTCTAAATTCTAGCTTTAAAATTATTAATAATTTTTTTTAAATTTTATAATATAATTAATAATTTAAATTAATAACTAGTTTAATTCTAATAAATAATATTATATATATATAATTGTATTTTCTTATTTTTTCTATCTTTAATATATTATTATAATTGTGATAGGATCTACTTGTCAGGGTAGAAAGCCTGTCGACTAGGTAAGGAATCAACCACTAAACGGAATGGATTCGTCTAATAATGACAAAGGTAGCCTATATCCACGAAATAGACTGATTCTTAAAGGATCAGTAGTCTCCTGCAAAGAAATCGGCACCTTTTAAATATTAAGAGAGTGTAGAACTGTTATTAATAATCTTACAACTTCTATTACTACTATAATATATTATCCCGAGGACTGTTACTATAATAACTAGGCTATTCTATTATAAATAGCGCCCTCCTTTACTGGGACGAGCCACCTGGCTCGAGTATTAGAGATAGTCTTGTATATTTCTAATTTAGAATAGCAGAGATCTGATAACGAAAGACAGGGGACCTGCAGAATATACAGTACAGATAGGGTTATATACTGTATCTGTATAGATTTATTAGTATTTAAATATATTTATACTAGTAGAGCTTTAGAAAGAAGAAGTAAATAAAAAATCTTTTATATATTCTTCTTCTTCTTCCTCTTATCCTCTCCTCTACTATACAGATATTATTTTCTTTTTTTTTTATTATTATTTTATTTATTATTTACTTTTATTATATTGGTTGTTTGCTGTTCTTGTTATTTCTTATCTTTTCTTAGTAATTAAGTATCTAATTATATCTATTACGTTCCTGAATTATCAGTAGATTATATAAAATTTATTATTCTTGTTCCTTATACCGGGCAGAGGATTGGGTCAGCGTCGTCGCCGCTGTATAAATACAGCTAAGAAGACACGAGTATCAGGATCCGCATATAAAACAGTAATTAAACCGCGCTGGCTATAGTATATATACTGTCTTTATACTTCTGTAAAGTATTTTAAGTCTGAAGATATAAAAGTATTTAAGATTAACTATATTCTTAATAAGGAGGAATCTATCCTGTATTAACAGTATTACAGCTGCTAAGGCAGTTATAAAGCAGTAGAGATTTATAGATTCTTTTAATATATTTTAGCTAATATACTTAGATATCTGCTAGTATATTTAGAAATACTGCTGAACTGGTCAAGCTTCTAGAATAGTACTGTACGTACTTCTTTTCTACAGAGAATAAGAATAAGATAATTACTAATTTTAATAAGAAAATTCTTTATACTATTAATAAATATATAGTATATTTTATTAAGATCTTTATTTAAATAATAACTATTTATTACTAATATTATAGTCTTTCAGTAGCGCAGAAGTCAGTATATAAGAAAAACCTGATTAGAGATTATTATACTAATATTTTACTAGTATTATATTATAAACTATAAAATATATCTAGTCCGGTATTATAAGATTATAGGAGTAGATATTAAGAAACTGTATCTTATATCTAGTAATACCGGCTTTATTTTATAGACTTCAGTAAAGCAGTTATTTAAGATTAGTATTTTAACTATAATTAGCCTGTAATTCAGCAGTGATCAGCTGGATAATATCCTTATTTAGATATTTAAAAGATTTCCAGTAGCTTTAGAAGATCTGTAAAGATAGCTTATATCTGATTTATAGCTGTATTAGTACTAAATAGCAGTAGATTATAATTATTAATATATATAAATACAACCTGTTATTTTATAATAATATTTAAAATATATTTATTAATATATTAGTAAAATATTATTTAACTAGTTTATTATTAACAGCTGGATATACTTCTGTAGATTATCCAGTAGTATTTTACTAAATTTTCTTCAGCTGTTATAGCTTCTGAAATATTCTCTAATAATTTTTAATATTTTTTTATATATTTACTATATTTTTACTAGAGATTTATTAATTATATTTACTTAATTATTTTTTCTATTTAATCAGATAATAGTTTTAGCTGTTATAATATTAGTAATTTTTAACTTTCTTAATTTTCTATTTATTTTTATTATCTAGTTCCAGTATTAAAAGCAGTTCTTTATAATCTCTTCCAGTATTTTACAGTTCTAATAAAAAAATATAGAATATATTATAAATTTATTTATATTTTTTAAATAAATATAAGTAATATATCTAAAATCTGATATATTTAAAAATCTGAAAGAGTTTTATAAACTTTAGAGCTAACTTTCTTAACTTTTTAAGCTGTAAGTTCTGGATTAATAGCTTTACTAAATCTTTTTTTTTAAAAAAGAATAGCTTTCTATATTTATTATAATATTCTTTTTATTTTTTTATAGTTATTTACTATATTTTTTATAGCTGTTTTTTTATTTTTCTAAGCTTCTTAATCCTATTCTATACAGCTGGGATCTCTTACTGTTAAGAATTATTCTTAATTCTAAGATAAAAGTCTAGTAAATAGCTATATAAAATATTATAAAATAATAAACCTGTAGTTATATTATTTATATTATTATAAGTAAATTAAGTAATTAGTAATATTACCGGTTAGTTAGTATTGAATTAGCTGGAGTAGTACTGAAGATAATACTTAAAAATTTAGTTTATCTGTTCTGTTTAGCTATCAGTTTAAGAGTAGAATACTGTTAAAAGCTTTAAGATTATATAGATATTATAGGCCAAATTTAACCAGAATTTACTTATAAAGATTAATTCTTAATCAGATATAATATCTGTTAGAGATCTGAAGATAAGTTTAATCTATTTATAGAACAGTTCGGCAAGATCTGGAGTAGTTATTATAGATAAAATAGTAAAAAAAAAACAGTATTTTAAGAATTAATTAATAATAATAAGAATAGTATTAACAGTTTTTCTATATTAGATAACCGGAGGTAGTCCTGTAATAAAGTCTATTACTAATTCAGTAAATAAACAGAATAAAATTAATAGTAATTTAAGACTGCTATATAATTAATACTTTAGAACAGTATTATCTTAATATATTAAATAAGTTCAGATATATTTAACTATATTATAATATAATCTATTCTAATAAAATTTTCTTTATAAAAGTACTTCTGTTTGTGTTTTTCTGAAGTATTCTACTAACAGATTATTATAGTATAGATAAATAAGTATTTAGTATAATATTTCAGAGGATAGAATATAATAGTAGTTTTTAAAATATAAATAATCTATAATTTTAATTATCCAGTACTTCTGGTCTGATTATTTTTATTAAACAGCAGCTTTTTACTGTTATATCTCTGGATTTTTATTCTGTAAATATAAGATTATCTTTTAGAGCTCGGAATTATATATATCTAAATATAGAACTTTTATAATATATACCTATAATACTGTAGATTAAGAGATAAATCTCTTTTAAAATAAGTTTTTCTAAATAGTCTAGTCAGCTGTCTCTATACCGGCTTGATTATTAGAATCCTTTAAACTTAATATAATACGGGTATTGAACCCAGGATAACCCTGTATATCTTAAGATTCAAACTGAAATTTCTCTTTAATTAAGTCTCTTATTATCAGAGATAATATATCTATAAATTACTCTTAAATCAGAATTAATAATTTCTTTTAAAGAGCAGATTTTATCTAGAATCTAGAAGATATTCTGGAGAATCTATCTACTGGATTTAATTTTTCTGTTTTATATTTAATAATAAAATTATAAGAAATCAGACTTATAAACTATTAAGCTTGCCTCCTGTTAATCCTGGTTTAATATATAAAGAATTATAAATTTAAATAGTTAGATAAGATTTTAATTATCTAGAAAGTACCTTTAAAATACTGTTACTACTGTTTAAAGAAATAAATAATAGTAAATAGCTCTTAATCTAGAGTAGTATAGTTTAACTCAGTGCCGGAGAACTTACGAGACTAGAAAATAACTAGATAGAATATATTTTTATTATCAGATTAGAATAGAATACTACTTATCCCTTTCTTTAATATATCAGTTTCTAAATATTAGGATTTTATAGGATTAAAGTATATTAGTAGAGGTATATACTGAAAGACAGTAATTAGGCAGTAAAAAGCAAGCTACTTATATAGATTTAGGCAGATTTTTCTAGATTTTTAACTATTAACTGCTCTATAAAGTAGAGCAGTAAAAAGTAAGATAATTTATAAATAGTTTTAAATAAATCAACGGTAGAAGTTACAGAATCCTAGAAAGATCTGGATATTATAATAATTTTTAGAAATCAGTTATAAAATAATATTATTTATCTGTTAAGGATTTATAGATACTCTATTAATATTAATAATATATTCTAGAAATTTAACTTAGGATTAGTAAAATAAATACTTAGATAGTTTTATATAGAGTTAAACTTCTTAAAATCTTTCTAGTACTTAATAAATATATTTTATATAAGATTCTTTATCTAGCAAGAAAATAAGAATATTATTAAGATATACTATATAAAAATTATTAAAAAGTTTATAAAGTACTATATATATATAGTTTTAGAATATTACAGGAATATTAATTAGTTTAAATAATATAATAGTATATTTAAAGTAGCTGTATCAGGTATAAAATACTATTTTTTATTTATTATTTTTCTTAATACAGATTCAGTAGTAAGTATTCTTAATATTAATTTTTAAAAAATATTTACTG